>CM051521.1:86088889-86688889 GCA_028015205.1 Mytilisepta virgata
TACAATCAATCAAATTTGCAAAACAGCTGTTAATTATACCTAGGTTCTTGTGGGATACATTTGGCTTGAAGTAAATCAGTAAAGTGCAAATATTTTATTATATTCAAAATATGCAATACATATTATGCTATGAGATAATCATTTACTTCGCGTTGTGTAATCGAAAAAATTAGAGCCTAAGCAAAGCTTAAGAAAAATCAATTACTTCAGTGCAAAATACACTTTGAGAAAGTCCCTTAAATAATGCTCAACATACCTTGGGTCAAGAATTAGCACGTGTAGTTAGATACAATGACAGCTGATACAACGGTTCTAGCAGGACTGGCTGGCTTCCGCTGCTTCTTCGGGCTTGGCAGGATGGTCCTTAGAGGCCGGCTCCCAAGCCCAAGAAGCAGCGGAAGCCAGCCAGTCCTGCTAGAACCGTTGTATCAGCTGTCATTGTATCTAACTACACGTGCTAATTCTTGACCCAAGGTATGTTGAGCATTATTTAAGGGACTTTCTCAAAGTGTATTTTGCACTGAAGTAATTGATTTTTCTTAAGCTTTGCTTAGGCTCTAATTTTTGTTTTTTCCTATTTTTAAATTCAAATTTGTGAGCTGTTTCACGCTCAATTGGATTAAACCTTTGACTTAACATCTTTTTAATAAAAGAGTAATCATTCAATTGTTGTGGATTTAACTCGCTAATACTTCTTTGAGCAATTCCCCTAAGACTCATTATCAATTGTTGTGCCATTTCATGTTGATTCCAGGCATTCCAAGTGGCTACCTTTTCAAATTGTATAATGTAGTCCACCCAGTCTGTGGATTTCCCATCAAAAGTATCGGGGTCCTTGTGACGTCTCTTTACAGGGTTTTGATTAAAGTTATATGTCCCTGCATTCCATGTGTTCATAGGATAGGGAGGTGGATATGGTGGGATATTTCCACTGATGGGTGCCATAATGCTAGTTGGTCCGAATGAAGTCTCAGTTTGAGCTTGCGGACCTGCACTGAAAGCACCAACAGTAGGATTTGTTATATGGTTAAATGGGACTGAACCAAACCTATTTACATAAGGATCACTAACACCTACTGTATGCGGAAAACAACTATAATTAGTAGGGTTTTGATACCCTATATGCATCCCAGTTTGATCACCATAAACATTTGGTCTGTATGCGGGGATTGGGTCATTTTGTTGTGTGTAAATGGGCATTTGTACCTGCTGCTGAGGTGTAATAGGCATAAACCTAGAAGATATAACAGCATGATGAGCTGTCCTTGGCATGTAAGTATCAATATTACTTGATATGCTAGCCCTATTTGTATTAACCCATGATTGTGTATTCAAACTCTGATTATGGTGTTCATAATTATTTCTATTTTGAAATTCGGGTTCGATCCCCGGTTGGTGCGGTAGATAATTTTGGGAGACAAATCATGCTCTACTGTTACATTGGCGCCCAACTAAAAAACCCATGATTGTCAAAAAGGGCTAGTTGGCAAAAGGGTTGAAGTTGGATATCGTCATCGTAGGACGATGACTCTTGAGGTGGGGGAAGTGTAACGGGCTTCCCTTGATTAATATAGAAGTTATAGAACCGTAACAGGTTTATAACCACCCTCCATTAGCTGCGCTAGTGGAGTACTCCTTTAGCTCAGTCGGTAGAGTGGTGGACTACTGAACCAAAGGTTCCGGGTTCGATCCCCGGTTGGTGCGGTAGGTAATTTTGGGAGACAAATCATGCTCTACTGTTACAATTTTTTTTCGAATGACGCACATAAATGTACGTTTTCTGTATATTCGGTTAGCGTTACTAAAACATACATTATACATATCGTTAGAAATGTATTGACGTCTTACAAGATTTTTCGATAAAATGAAAAGGAATAAACCTTTAATTAAGATCAAATAAATAAACAGATGGTTCGATATTTGTTCTTTTGTGATACTTTAGGTCTGTGATGTTAAGTGGTCTGTACTCGCTAGTAACCCACGCATGCAGGTTATCTATCGAATATTTTTTTAACTATCTTTGTTGTTGTAAAGTATGTAGTATACCATCGAAACAGCTGAACATTATCTGCGTAAATTATATAATCAACACATCTCAAAAAATACCGTAATCCGAGATTAATTTTACTACAAACGGCCTATTTAAGAATTAGTTAAACGTCAGAGAACACTCAATATAAAAAAAAAACTACGAATTTCTCTTGAGTCGTCACTTTCTTTTCTTGAAGACATAATTATATGCCTGGACTCTATTACTCTTCAATCAAGTTAATGGTTGCTTTGAGGGACCTTTAATAACACACAGCTGAGGTCATTTTTATTTCTTGGTATACAATATAAATTAAATGTTGCCTTTTTTCATTTTATGAGCTTTATGGTGACAAAAATTTACTGCTATAAAATTGTAAAATTTGTGAAAACTAAGGAGTATCTCCCTCGTGCATAGCTGTCCTTGGTGGTTTTGGCTTTACCCCATTTTGGTTATTTTAGCATATTTGAATTTGCTCTTCAACGTTTTGGATTGTTGTTTTCGTTTTCAATAATTTAGGCCTTGAGCACATTTGGTGAGTCGTAAATCGACGAAATGTGCACATCTTGTGCATCAAAATTGGTATCAAATAAATTTATTTATACACTAAAGACAACTTATACAGCTGTAAATTTGCCATGCGATTGATTTAAATTGCAACAAAAAGGGTTAAAGTGAAATATATGCCGTGTCAGGTTTTAAGACGCATCGTTTAATCAGACGCACCGTCGCACGCGATATTTGTTTGTAAACACACGCATGTGCTTTTATCCTTCCGTCAACACAAAGTTCGTCTGCTGACAACATATCGCTAAAAGGCGTGTTTTTTTAAATAATCACTTCTGTATAAAGCTATGAATTGAATAACATAAAGTTATATTCCTGAAAATACTTTATTTTTCTAAACTTAGATACCAACAAAATTTCAAATGCCTACACAAATCACAATATAATATTGATATAGACTATAGTATTCCATTATACACATAACTGACCCAGATACTGTAGTCATGCATAATAGGTCATTTGCATAAACCGGAAGTGAACTATGGTGACCTTTATGTTTACTGCGCACTAATGGCCGACATTTTTTGTGTTGAAAAAAATTGGGGGTGTCCTGTTTCCAATTTTTTAATCCGACATAAACTAAGCTGACTGATGTTTGGGATGATAAATTTTTTTCAGAACAAATCAAATTAAATACATTTGTGAATACACAGGTAAATTCTTTACACGCAAGTACATTTGTAATATGTTACATTATTTTGTGTACATCTGATATCGTGTTTAGATGATATCCTCTTAAAAATAATTTCAACAAATACTGTTCTGCATACCTTTTGTTTTCCTCGTCTGGGCTCATGACCTTAAAATGACCTCGATCGTTAACCTTTTTATCTCAGAGAACATAAAAGATAACATGTAGAAAATGTTCATTTTCTGAAGACGCAACATTGTTATGATTTTTGTGTTAGTTCATCTAAGTATGTAAACTAGGTATCTAGGTATAGGAGTTGTTGTCCCTTGAATAACTCTTGAAGGATTAAATGTAGAGAGCTAAAACTTGCATCAATGATCATTTAAGGTTTTGACCTTGCAAATATCATTAAGGTGAAGGTTAACAAGAATGACCTTGGAATTTTTCTCCAATCAATTGTCTTATTAGTTTCTTATACTATTGTTTCCGGTTCATATAATGACAAATGCTCTGTTGAACACCATAAGAGCCCCTTATTGTAAATTTTTTCTCAGTTTTAGAATGTCCTCTCATTGCCGCTCAAACCATAGACTTATATTTGTATCATAAAATAAAATAAGTTTGGAATCGGTTGTTACAACAGAGTGAAAGGTTTATTTTACTTTAAAACAAACATATTCAGCACATTCGTTTCTGTAATAGTTAGAAATTAATGTAACTGATAAATCACCAACTACTTAAAAAAAAACTCACAAGTTGAATATACTAGTATGAGACTTTTTAAAAGTTGAGGTCACTTTTTTCAAATAAATAAATAAATAAAGATTAGAACTGGTGATTCAGAAAGTGAGTCAAAATGATATTTTATATACAATTAAAATTAAAGTATTATTAAGATTAAATAACAGATATGTACGATAGGTGATGTAATTTTAAGTTGACATAGTTGCTTGAAACTTCAATACAAGTACAATGTATAACTATAATACCCATTATCTCTGTTTCATAAATATTTATTGAAGCTCCGAAATTGTTGATAATCAAAGATAATTTTGTTGTCACAAAAGCTTCTTAACTAGATTTTTATCAGGGATAAGTTGGTGTCATCACTTAGGAAATGTTACGGGCGTCATCACGAATTGATTGACCGTTACAGTGTCCCAATATCTAAGATGATGTTGGACCTGTTCCCACCGTCGGAACATTTCATGTACCTCCACCGATTTATGACTACCACCGGATTGATTTTGTTGAACTTCACGACAGGTGCCGTAAACGGAACAGGAACTGCTTACCCTTCCTGGGCACCTGAGTTCACTCCTGGTCTTTATAGGAGTTCGTGTTGTTCATTGTTTTTTAGTTTTCAGTGTTTATTTGTGTGCTGGTGGTTGTTCATTTGTCTTCCCGGGTTTTGCCTGTCTAATGGATTGCGTTTTTTTGTATTGCTCCTTAGGTATATTTGTCCTCTTTGAACGTGTTTCTGTGTAAGGCACACCATTACATTTTTCCTTATGACATTTATATAGAACCAAAACAGAAACAATAACGAAACTCGTCAGAATTAAAATCAAGTTCTAATAAAACGCCATGCTGTTGTTTTTGTTATTGTAGCGTCAACACTTGGGGTATTTTCGTAATTTCGAACTTTGATCTTAAAGACTCTTAACTGGTTAATTATTTCGGATGTTTTTTTATGCACAAAAACGTCTTCTGTAATATTTTGCCATGTAAAATTTAACAATAAAACTTTTCAAAACCGATTTTTATATGTATTTCCTTCAGTTAAAATAACTATATACTTCATTGAGGACTATTTTGAGAATATTTAACACAAGCTACCCTTCAAGATGTAAATGTATATAATAATAATTCTTTATTTGCACAAATACACCCATGTGGGTCAAGCAAATATAGGAACAAGAAAACAAACAAAAAACAAACATAAAAAAATCACAAATTGAGAATATATGATATAAAATACATGATAAACCACCTTTTATTATTAATACTGTTATTACTTTGACCAACAAGAACCTCATTTTTGCAATTCTGTAGATTGCTTTATAAAGTCTCCTATTTCTGTCAAAAGTTCAGAGTTAGAATTTAACAAAAAAATTATTTGATCTTATGGTTCTTTTTCAAGAAAGTCAGGCTTATTTAATACTATTTTATCAAATAAATTGCTTCTCAGAGAATGATTAGCTGTACATTTAAAGAAAAAGTGTAATTCATCTCCTATTTCATTTAAATCACATTTTTTACATATTCTTTCTTCTCTTATTTAAATTATGATCACTAACTCTTAATTTTGTAAATAATTGTCTTGTTTATATACGACTGCACTCGTCAAAACCCTTCGAGATTTTCCATTTTTATCTTAAATAAACAACGAAATGGACAATAGAAAAGGTCAACAATGACATACCAAACAATCAAAGCAACCAAACGGACAGCTTCGGACAAATAATAACATTAAAGATAAAAAATACTTACATAAATACCACAGAGAGTCAGGATAGTCTGACTTGGTACAGAAACTGAACAGTGGTGGGGTTAGACCGGTTTTATGGGTACCCAAACAGTCCACTTATCTGTCCTGACACTCTGGTGTATTAAACCAATACAGTATGATCATCAACAAAGTGATCACTTGCTAGGACTGCAAAATTAGACTGGACGGTACATAATTTAGATAGCAGGGACAGCATAAGCTCATTTTAAGTGTAAAACTAGCTATGGCTTTCGTAGCTGTAGGTCGGATACTGTCGCTCTACTAAACGAAAAAGTCTGAAATAACACTCCCATAAAGGGTTTGATGCTATCTCGACATAGAGTTCAATATAAATCAGCAGTATATTCTTTAGAGGACAGTATGAACTAAAGTCTTCAAGTTATTAGGAGAAAGAGCAATATTAGACTACGTTTAAGTATTTTTCTTTGAAATATTATCAAACTTAAGCCTATTTCTTTTTATATTTGACATGATTTTTTTTTATTTTATAAGCTCGATCTCCTTACATCGGAATATGTGTCCGATATCTTTTTTAAAGATAGTATTTGTTTGGACAACCGTCGCTCAAAAAAAAACAACGTATGATAATACAGCGTACAATACAAACCTTGTGGCATGTATTATTACCGCAGTTTTTGTTTTTATTATAAAATATTTTATTATTTGCTATTTAATACAAAAATTTACAGTTTCAAACTATTTAACTACACATCACGTGGTTTTTTTTATATTGAAGAAATATAACTGTTCCTAACAATATTTTATGATGTCTACGATCATTATAATTTTAAAATTAAATTTAGTTTCCACTATCTTCATACGAATACTACTAACAACGTCAGTACAATCACAGCGGTTATGTTTTAAACTTGCAACGTCTAATATTCAACTTTATTCCTAAATATTACTTAAGATCTGGAAATAATGTAAGACTTCAAAGAAAATTTATTGAAAATGATTCCTTGGTTCCATTAAATAATTAACATAAAGTGTCTTGGAGTTGTTTCCACATAACTCCGCCTCAATCAAATTATTGAATCTATCTCAGTATTTTATAGAATTGATCAAACAATAACTGTAAGCTGCTTCTTCTACTAAATGTATCATGCGTTTTTATTCATATGATCTGATCTTTCTGTAAGTCAGGGAGTATAAGAAATTTAGAAGAGGTAAGAATTTATATTAACCTACTGAAATGAACATATATCACTTTGAACGTTCGTGTGTTTCAAATGTAATTTGTTGATGGAATTTCATATTCTTTACTTACAATAAGTCATTAAGTTTTTGGTACCTTTGCCGCCTTTGTGCGGTATAACATCCTCAGGTGATTTATTTAAACTGTATTTCCTTTCAGTAGTTTACAATATTCAGTTGATTTCTTTCAACTTTTCTTCCTTTAAGCGGTTTACAATCGTCAGCGATTTCTTTCTACTTCTTACTTCGCACTTAAATGCATGATGTTGACATAATGCAAGTTCAAAATCTGATTGATACTGCGGTATGAATGGTGCTAATAAATAATAAATCACAAGATACATGTGCTGCTTTTTCCAACTTTTAAATTTAATAGGAGTACAACTTTCAGAGTTTCAAGTTTTCTTTGTTTTCCTCCATCCAACCTGATTTTTAACTTTATAAAAGTGTTTTTGCTGGTTATAGATTCTAAAGGCTCGTATTGATTTTTGTGAATTTTTTCAATATATATGGAAGGTTTAAAAGTCATAACAGATGCAGACGTAAGTAAAGGAGAAAAAGGTATAATTGTTGATGGATTTCTCTGTTGTGCGTAAAATGCGTTACAATAAAAACCTATTTCCACCCACTCGTGGTGACCAGGGCCGGACTCTGTGTGGCGAGCGGGGACATATCATATTAATGGTAGATTTAACATGTAATCTAATTTCTGCCAATTCAATAATTTGGTCCAAACGCGGAAGGCTGTGTTAATATTATTATTCACAAAACCAAAGCCGGAAAAAAAGTAAATTAATAATAGTTTTCTTTTCGATACATTGTAAATGTACAATAAATACAGACTCTTACTTTGCAAACATTTTGTATCGTGCAACTGAGATGGTCAAATCTTCAAATTTGGCAAGAAATGTGAAGGCTTTGCTATCGAGATTGTAGAAATATGACAAACAACTGCTCCTGAAGTTAGATTCTGTTTCAATACGTCACAAAATAGCTGGTGAACCCGTTGATCCGCCAAGAAGCCTGATTTTTTTTACCCTGCAGTAACACATGTATTTTACACTGAATACTACAGACTTTGCCGGTTTATATACGTTTCGACGCACTCTTCGAAAAGAAACGAGCAAATTGAAGGGGGGGGGCATTGACCAATCGGAGATGGAGACGTGGATTATCAAATTCTTCTCCAATGGACCCTGAAAACAGCAAATGAATTACAGAAACATAAACAAACCTCAGAGAGTTTTAATTTTAAATATGTACTAAAGATATGTCACACTTTAAACTATTGTATTGGATATATATGTATCACGGGATAGACTTTATATATAGTTTTACAATAGATCATTCCAAGTAAGAAAAGAAAGAGATTTAAGCTTATGTGATAATATTTTTAGGAAAAAATATTTAAATATAGAAAAAAATGTTTTGTAAACGTCGTTTTGTTGACCACAAATTACATTTATACATTTTGTATATAATGATGTTGAAATTTGATAAGTACAAATGTAACTTAATTAATTAATATACTTAGAAAAGGTTATTTAACTTAATTAATGACTCCCCTACAACGTTTAATATTGATTGTAATTTAATTGAAGGTTCCGGGGATGTCATTTTAATTTAATTAATCAATTTTCACAGAAATTACCCAAGGTCTGTCTACAACGATAAGCCAAAGTCGTACAACATGTATACAGTTTAAAATACTTAAAGAAAGACCGAAATCTGAAAGAGTCAAACAACGCGGTTTCAAAGATCGTTTTAAAATTAACTCAGTTTTACATAACACCACACTAAAAATAGTGATAGCGGATACGGGTAGGAATCACAAGGCTATTTGTTAAATCGGGTATATATAGAATACAAATTTAATTTAGGAACATTTTTTCCGTGGGTGGGTGACTTCTTCTGACTTAGAGGGTAAAGATCAACCACAGAACATATACCTGTACTATAAAAATGAATGATTTAATGATCTGAGTACAACTGAACATTTCGCCAAATGAAAAAATAATAAAAGGATGCGAAGTGCCGAACAACCCAGTTACATGTAAATGATCACCAACCGATATTATAGTTGCTGTTTGATTTGTGTGTGTGTGTGCTATTTGTTCTGTCTAGCAGAACTAATTCTTTAAGCTTAATTTTTTACCGACAGTATACAGTATCATGTATTATATGAATCTACGTTATTTGTAATGTTATATTTGAGAGGATATCTAAAAATAAAGTAAATTTCACGACTGGACAGAGAGGAAAATTAATACTGGGAATCAATAAATACTTTATAACATGCCAGCTCATTTTGCAATATTAGTTGTCCGACCAGAAATGAAATAGACGATCTTTGTGCACTTTTTTATATTATTTATTTACCCATGTATGAAGAATAATACTGTGATCCCTGCTAATAAACAAAGAAACGAGTACAATGTATTTGGTGGTCAGTGAAAGGTTTTCCAAGAAAAGAACAATTCATTAAGATGATTTATCCAAAAGTGTTTTAAGATAGATCAGGGGGGGTGGGGGGTTGGGCACCCATCAAAACGGTTTAACCCACCATTATTCATTGTCTGTGCCTAGTCGGACTATCCTGACTCTCTGTTGTGTTTATGTTTGTTTCACATTTATATGTTATTTGTTATTTTTTGTCACGAGTTCGGTCTGTTTGGTGGCGTTGATTGATTGGTATATCATAGTTTACCTTTCCTGTTATCCATTTTGTTGTTTACTAATAACTTGATTGATTGATTTGTTGTTTGCTTAATGTCCAGTGGCAAATATTTCATGTTTCTTCAGAACGAGAACCAGTTCAACAATTTATCAGACAATTAAAATAGGATTGAACCGGGACATGGAGGGGAATCAATTTTGTCTGGCACTGTTAAAGGCGGTGGTTGGGTAAGGTCGGATAATTTAGCCTTCTGTAGGCCATCAGCCTACTCTTTTTCGAAAACTACAGAAGGGATCTTTAGCGTGCAGGGATTGTGGCATTCTCCAAACACATTACCCACTATGGTCCGCGGACATGCTTTCCGTATTGTGACATGACAACCCGCCAACGATAGGGTCTGCACTATCCGCCATCTGGGGACGCGCTATGCCTAATAACTTTATATTTATAAATTATATATATACAAACTAAAATAGTTTTAACAATAACAAACTGTTACGGTTACCGTAATAATTTTTTTAGATAATAATTCCCATTTTCATCTGACATCATACATTTGTACAATGCCAAAAGTGGTAAGACACATGTAACTTAATCTCTGCGACAAGAGGCATACGTGTTAAAATGTGTGCAAGTGAAATTAACGTCAAACTGAGACAGGTGGTCAATAATTGCGACAAAACTATTAATATATATAATAATTAATACATAGAAAAAGTTACTAAAATCATTTGAATCGAACAGAAACAGTTACAGTTCTACGAAAATAATTGTAGGTTACATTGCTGAACCCGATCGATCTAATTATTTACATGCAGTTAAGTCAACTCTGTACAGTAGTGGGACTCTTTATATACAATTTCGTGTGATTCATGTACAAATGCAGCAAAGAATTATCAAAAGAGTATAATTTTTTTCAAAACAGGTATGACATAAACAAAATTTAAAGAGACAAAAAAATTCTGTTAACGTCATTAGAATAATCATTACATGTATTGTCGTTGAGACAACATTGGTTGAGGTACAGTATATTCATTATTACTACCTAGTAATTATTTTAGAATTTTTTTCTTTAAATTAAATTAAACATGAATGAAATATATTGTAGACCTTTTGATTGATTAAGAAAATCAGATTCCCGATTTTTGCGGCTTTGTGGATTCACCTTCATCAGGTAGGTTCTTGACCAAAATGTTTGAAGGACATAAATCATCACATATCAATAATTATCAATAAAACAATAAATGAAAAGATTATTTTTCAAATAAAAATAAACTGCTGCACCTTATGTCCATGATACTTCCGTAGGAAAATATTGATTTTTTTCTAGCAAATTAAGTGTCATGTTACTTTTTCAACAGCTAAACATATCTAAATTATAACACTGTAACAACGCAGGAAATTTTATACTTATAAAAAATTGCTTATATTTTGACAATCTAAGTCCCATAACTCTGGAACAACAAAAGTGAAAATCGTTAAAAAGTATACAGACCCTCAGACCACCATTTGTAAGAATGTGTAAAAGTTTGAAAAAAAATCAGTCAATGCGTACTGGAGTTCGTGCGCGACGTGTGAAAAATTGCATATATTTGGACAATCTAAGTCCAATAACTCTGGAACGACAAAAATTAAAATCGTCAAAAAGTATACAGACCTTCAGACCACCATTTAGCCTTTCTACTTAAAAAATGAAACTTTGTCAATAAGTACATGAAAACATTTTTCTTATTTTTTCCAGTGTAAATATTCATAATTATTCTAAAAAACTTAAATCATTGTTACTAAAATGGTGAAAATGGTTACAAAATATTGCCAAGTTCTTTGTATCTGTGATCAAAGTTTGAAGTTGCTAAAAAGTACCGGTACAAGACTCACCAGACTGACATTTCCTTAGACTCCTCTAACTGTTACCTTATAAAAGTCAGATGTTGTTCTGGAGTTAAGTCGCCTTGTCATTAAAAAAATCAAATATGAACGAAAAATCACAAAATTAGCAATTTTCTGTAAATTAAAAAACGTGTCGACTTCGACGGGCTCAATATATCTTGTTAAAATTTGAAACATACTTTGTTAAGTTAAGTATCTTTCAATGGGCAACTGCTAATCAATGCTAAACATATAGCTTTAACTCCTATTTTGTGTTTTAATTTAACGAAGTTTACCCTTGACTTAATGAAAAATGTCATGTAAAAAGCCTGCATAATTTGTAATAATGTGTTAAAGTTTGAAGAAAATCAGTCAAGGCATACTCGAGTTAGTGCGCGACATGTGAAAAATTGCGTATATTTAGACAATCTAAGCCCCATAACTCCAGAATGACATTATTGAAAATCGTCAAAATCGAAAGGGAACCTTCTTCCGTCTATCCTAATGTTGTTTTAAAATTTCATGAGAATTGATTGAGGTAAATTTGAGTTACGGTACGAAGTGTTGACGGACGGACGAGCGGATATTAGTATACAATAGTACGTCCCATCTACGACGGGCGTATAAAATCACGGACTAGATATCTGTTCAGTATTCATGTTATTCGTATAAAATGCAAACTTAGAACAAGGTGTTACACTATATTTTTAATTTAGAAACTCTTTCCAAAGGAAACCAAGACAATCCTAAAATATACCCGATTTACATAATGACTTACAATCCATGGTATAATGTTGAATGATTAGCCATGTAGATTTGAGTGCTTACAACGAAAAGTAAAATGTATTATCTATAAATCACTTTTAATTGCTTATAAATGATACAGTTGATTTTTTAAACATTTTTTACTTGTGTCGTTACCCAGCATGTCCCTCGCCAGTATAAAGCATGTTGAGTTTATCATATAAAACTAATATTTAAAATATCAATAACACCGGCGTGATATTTTGTTTACTATGAAGTTATCTTGATCAATTAATTTTAAATCAAAGGATTTTTTTATGGTATAGCTATTAAACGCTCAAACGAATTAGTGATCTGGGGTTGTTTCGTAACTCCTGTATTTATTACGCCCACAGTTCTGTGGTAAATAATTTACAAATTCAAAACATGAGAACCTTCCAAGAATTAGGATATAATTAATTTTGTCTAAGGATTTCCATTCAATATTTGATTTTGATCTTGTTAAGTCATCCTGTATCCATACTTTGGTATTCTTTTGTAGATACATGTATATATGAAGACCATTCTTTTACTAGATTAACAGTATGTAATTTGAAAATTATCACGGAGTCTCTCCAACTGCAAAATATTTAATTTACAAAAGGATAAAATATGTTTAAAAAAAACGGAATGCCTTGGTTTGTTAATTCGCCTCCAAACTGTGTTTGGAAAGGCGAAGTATATTGTAATCGTACCATGTTTTCCGTCACAAATTTTGTCGCTGTCATTTGGGAAAATGGTTGAATATTTAGCCGTAAAAAAATACATGTGAATAGATTTTAATGTGGATTGGTGCACCTCGGTATACGTTTATTGTTGCATGAAGGGGAAATGTGCTTAATCAGCCTGTTAATTTTCTCTATGAAATGCACTACGTGCTATTTATAGATTTTAAATTGAGATCGAGGCTGATTATCATTTACTAAATTGTGTTATAAATAAATACATTCTATGAATTAATAAATTTCTATGAAATATCGTGCACTATTTATCAAATAACAATAAAAAAGGGTTTTATTAACATAAAAATTTACCCAAATTGAATCACGCCATGATTTTGAGCATGTAGTTATTTTGATGGCGAATAAATTGGGTCAACACATACTACTGTCGGTTTCTTGTCGGTTTCGTTATAACTCTCTACGAATTAAATACGAAAATATTACAGATGAATCATTATCAGAATTCTTGAATTAAATCTTTTTTAAAAAAAATACGAAACCTATGTTTATTCATAAAGGAAGCGTTTGAAAACAGGACCGTCCGACTGTCTAGTCACTTATTCATTGTTGAGATATATGAATTATGACTGTATGACTATGGCTACTCATTGTTTGGTATACTATTATATACATTGACATTCATATGACATTACTTATATGTTAAATATTTGTACACGTAATGTTATGTATTGTGTTTAGATCGCGCCTCTTATGTGCTCTTTCCAACATGTCCAATAAAAATATTTGATTGAATAGATATAGTTCATTAATTCGCCTCCAAACTTATATATAGCCGTTCACATGGTTCAAGCAAACAATGTCTTCTATAGAATTTGAAATAATAATTTTAAAGGGATTAATTGGAATTATTTGCATTAATAAGTGCATGTACAGCAAATGGAAGGTTTTCGATAGTTTCACGGGAAAGGCGAATTTGTATTCAGTAGAATACTTCCATCTACATGATCTAGTTCCATATTGTTTATACTATCAAGCACTTTTTTACATGCATGCTACCACGCAATATTATAGGTGGAGGCTTTATCAACATGAGAATTATGATACGATGGAAAATAATGATTGTCGACAACTTTTATTTGATGCATATTATTGCCCCCCCCCCTCCCGGGCAATAACATCATACGAGGGCAGATAACATGTTTTATCTGCCCTCTCGTGAGCCTGACCGACGTCACTTTCGCTCAGCTGTAAATAATCGTCTGATCATTATTTATGGTGAATTAAGCGATCATAAATGTTCTAAGCAGTTTCAAATTTTCAAACTTATAAAATCTTTTTGTTGTAGATCTCGGGGGGGGGGCACAAGAACTGAAGTTGCATTCATTTGTTTGATTCTACTCCAAGTGAAAGAAATAACACTGTATAATAGTTCTTGCATTGTGAATGTGCACCTTATATTCATTGATGTCAAAAACATGACAAATTTGGTGGACGACTGGAAAATCTAATTCAAAAATAAAATTATTATAAATAGATTAATACATGGTCTTTTTCATATTGCCCGTGTTATCATCCCTCGACTGTAATCGTACCTCGGGCTAAAGCCCTTGGGGCCATTATCAAGGCATCGGGCCTAGTTACACCATGTATTAATCTATAAATATATTTATGAAACCGACACAGTAAAGGAACAAAAGCCATGCTTAGAAAAATGGATATAAAACTGCATGCAAATCAAATACTACTGTATTCCAATGAGCAAGTTAAAACTTTAAGGGTATCTTACTAGATACATTTCTTCTGTCAGATTATATCACAGCATTTAGCTATGCGGAACTTATATAGCAGCTAAACAGTGATAAACAATAGGAAATAGACATGATATTAGCAATAAAATTAACAGTGTGACGGCTTAATTCTCGTATACAGACAAATGTAATTATCTGACCTATCCTTACAAATGTATATTGTCAACAGATAAATTCCAACTACATTGTACACTGACACTTTTCTAATGAGCCTGGTTGTTGATATCCACTCATGTCATGAAATAAACTTTACTCTAAAATACAATGACACATTTGTATCAATCTTTTAATCCGACAGGGAGGTAATATTCAATTGAACTCGGTAACCTCGTGTATGATATAAGTTTTACTAAGTTGAACCTTGTAGCGATGATTTGTAGAAAGTCTCACCACAACTTTCCGAATTTTATTGCCGTTATTTTCATTTGCGGATTTTGAAAATTTATATTTCCTTAGTTCTTCCTTGAGGCTTAACATTAGACTTTTTGATTTATGTAACATGAAACCAAAAGACCATAAATGATAAATAAATCCTCACTCTTCTACTAAATTAAAAATTTGTCGCCAGTACAATTTGTTTATCAAAATAACAACAACAAAAGCTCCAATCACGACACTCACAAGGAGTGGTATAATAACAACATCAATTAAAATACATTTGTATATAAATTGATTATCAAATAATTTGGTTGATTACCGTAAATCCGGATATTTAGGTGGTTTTTGCTAAAAACATGGGTGTTAAATATTGGTGTGTTTAAATTTGGCACTTTGTTTCTTTGCTGTGTTAAATTTTGGCACTTTCAGAAAAAAATAAAAGAATAAATTGAAGTTAATAAACTTACACTATGATTTAGTAATCGGTATAATTAAATGTTAATAATGTTGTCACCACAAGCTGTTATGATTAACGACTCATAAAATTATTCTTTTTATACAAATATCATATTACAGTAATTTACTGTAAACAAAATAAAATCAAAACAATAATCAAAGTTAGTAACTGTTACAGATTACAAGAATATGAAATTATTTTGCAATTTTATTTTTTGGATTTATTTTATTTTGGTGTGTTTAATTTTGGCAGATTTACAACCGGCTCTAAATAAAACAAAATATAACACTAGCCAAAATACTCGAATTTACGGTATTTTACTTCAATTCTGGACATTTAAAATAATAATTAGATATGTCTTAAAAGTCAACATAGTTCAGACTTTTGAAACAAAACTTGTGATTAGATCAAATCTTACAACAAACGTTAAGGCCAAGACCCATCCAACAATTGAACTGTCAATTCACATCTGTACTAGAACACTTGCTTACTGGGTTGAAATTGGTGGCGTTGGTATGGGAATGAATTCTCCAACTGGGACATGTACATGTATCGACTCAGAGAAATATAACGTTAACGTAAAAGTAAACGGTTGGTATACATTCATGTGAAAATGTCTCGACGTTTCACCTTTACTTTAAAAATTGTAGTTTTAGGGACTTCAACAAAAAAAGCTTTTTTTTTTATTTTTTTTTTTTTTTTGCATTGGAGAATTATATAATATCAAATACTTGGTAATGTTGTATCTTTCTAACATTTTAAATGTAAAAATAGTATGGAAATGCTTGAATTTTTGCCGGTCACAATGCCGGGTTTGTGTTCTTTCATATGTGGTAAAGATTATAGACTCTTAATCTAATGCTATTACTTTACATTACACCGATTTTCTGTAGTAAGGTTAACTATTCTTCTTAACAAATCAATTTCCCTGTCCGTCCTGTTGGTGCTGAAACAAATCAAGTGTCACAAATAGAATTTTTTCCATGATGATCAAAACTCCCAAGACGTATTTGTTGCTTATACACAAGGACTTGACTGGCCTATTTCCAGTGTTCGAATTTATAGTAGTCAACAAAAGAAACGATACATGGAAATGCATTTTTCATATATTCATAATTTCAAATAGATGTACTAAGCAGAAAAATATACCCTCACATCTGATTTTAATAGTAGATTGTTTTCTCATCAAAAGCACGGATTTTGTGCAAAAGGTTTGAAATGAAAAATTTCAATTTTTGGGATTTCAAAAATCACATTTTTCAACCCAAAATTAAAAAATCAGTATTTTTATGTGAATCAAAATGTCTGTGTGACAAAAGATTTGAGTTTTTCTACTGATTTCAGCAACTGGATTTTCATTTACAAAATGTGTGTCATTTTCTTGTCGATTTTCCGCAAATTTAATTTAACCCTCTTTTGGAAATTTCCATTTTCCACAATTTAAATTTTTATCCAAATTTCAAAATGAGACGAATTAGATTAAGATGTGAAGTAGCAAACCATTGTTGCCCTCGTACTTAAGTTTTTATAAGGAATTACCAACATATTTGGTTCCGAACTAGTGTATCGTTACTTTTATTGACAAGTATATTTTGGAGAAGCTTTACAATTAAAAAAAATGTCAAATTGTAGCTTAATACATTGGAACTTGTATAAATGCTAACTGATTACATGGCCCATTACATATGCAATGATGATATACTGTCAGCCAATTCTTGTAAACGACTTTTATAAAATATATAATGCATCAAAAATGGTATCTTAGTTTATATTAGGCGGACTGCTAAGCTGGCCAGATAAAAATCTGAAGACATCAATTATTTCGATAATGGCGTAACTCGGATATCAAATTAAATTCAATAAAACAAATTTCTTTTTCTGTACTCATATGAAGCGGACTTCATTCAATTGTTACTACGTGAAAACAAAAAGAAACTAGCCCAATCCTATAATTTCACTTTTCGTTATATAGATGATGTGTTGTCGTTAAATAACGACAAATTCCAAGACTTCTATCCCAGTAAGCTTGAAATTAAGGATACTACAGATACACCAAAGTCCGCTTCATATTTGGATTTGTTTTTGGAAATAGACTATGAGGGACGTTTGAAGACAAAACTTTATGACAAACGTGATGACTTTCAACTTTCCTATTGTTAATTTTCCCTTCTTGAGTAGCAATATACCAGCATCGGCGTCTACGTTTCTCAGCTTATCCGATTTTCAAGGCATGCGTGAGTTACCCTGACTTTCGACAGGATTACTGCTGTCACAAAAGCTTCTTAACCAGGGTTTTATCAGGGAAAAGTTGATGTCATCACTTAGGAAATTTTACGTCGTCATCACGAATTGATTGACCATAACAGTGTTCCAATATCTAAGATGATGTTGGACCTGTTCCAACTGTCGTAACCTTTCATGTGCCTCCACCGATTTGTGACTTCCCCCGGATTGATTTTGTTGAACTTCACGACGGATGCCGTATACGGAGCAGGAACTGCTTACCCTTCCGGAGCACCTGGGTTCACTCCTGGTTTTTATAGGAGTTCGTGTTGTTCATTGTTTTTTAGTTTTCTGTGTTTATTTGTTGTGCTTGTGGTTGTTCATTTGTCTTCCCGGGTTTGTCTGTCCAATGGATTACGTTTTTTTTTTATTGCTCCTTAGGTATATTTGTCCTTTTTAGAAAATGAACCTCCTACGAGCACAGGTCTGTCCTAGGCTGCTTTTGAACTTCACATTTTAGGGGGTAGCACTTCTGACAGTTATACATAGACTTTGTTCTGCATATATAGTGCATCAAAAACTGAATCATATAATTTTTAATTAGAATTGTATGAAAACCTTTTAAGCAGTGAAATAAATACATTCAATTTTGATCAGTTTTATGGAATAAATGTTCCAGACAGATAAATAGGGCTAATATTGCTATGTTAAGTATCATTCTAGGTTAATCCTATATACATTTATAGTACAAGTAACCTATTGTCCGTGTTAGAAAGCTTCGTAATATCATCTGTATCTGGTAAATAAAGTTGTCATTAAATGGTAGTGTTCATAATTATTGATCTTATATTCTATCTTCTGGCTATGGCACTGTGTTTGCTTTATTTCGTACCGACAAATTTGAAAACACCCATCTAGTATCACAATCTTTTAATTTTCTACCAGCCTTGAGGGAAAATACAAGTTTCTCATTCATACTGAAAGGAAAATATCAGAAAAAAACGTGAAAACCAGGTTTGCTGTACACATCAAGATATGCTCCAGTCTTTATATAAATTTTACAATAAAATTCAAACACAGATAAACAACTGAACATCACCCCCAAAAAATCATCGACAACCAATATCAAAAAAGCAATGTATGACTTTCTACAAAAAAAAACAAGAGCTTTTCAGTTTTTTTATGCATTAGCATCTCAAGTAACCACATAGGAACACACACACACTACTCCCGAGGAAACCTATTACCTTTATTGTATTTTTCCATAGTGTCTTTTATTTTATTTTATATTAGGATTTCTCCGTCGCAATTCGCAAATTATTTTAGTCATAAGTCTAAATTTAAAAACCATCAAAGAAACAAAAAATTGAACAACAAAGAAAACAATGAAACAATCGTAATAATTAAATATCCCGATTATTCTACCATGTCTACAGCAAAATTCGAAAGGGAAGGGAGCAGGTGTTTGGAAAAATTAATAATATTTTACAACTTCTTTAAGAGATCAGCTGTGGACTGTGAAGGAAACGGCAAATAGTTACATGTAAGTGTTAAATGAAAATGTACAGCTGCCTTCAGTGTTCTAAGCGCATTAAAGTGCATTGTATCAAGGTAGCGGTGGCAAATATTTGAGGAAAAATTGAGCGTAAACTTGTTTCAATTTGTCAAATAAAGAAAAAACGGATATTGAATGGCTGCAAAAAATGAATTGTTAAAAAGATAAAAATATTAAGTCTCATGGCGGTAGATCATTTGAATGTATTAGGACATTACTTAGTGACAATCACCTTTGAAATTCCTAGTTTTATACGCGGAAGTTACTTGACGTCCCACTAGAACTCCCAGGGCTGTTTGACGTCAGATAGATCTCAAACTTATTTCAAAGTAAAAAAATCTATTCATGGAAACTTATTTTAACGTTATCATAGCATTTGGTTAAAAGATTAAATCTTATATTAAATTAATGACATTAACTTTTGGTGGAGACCATATTTTATTCTGAAATCTGAGAAGTCTTAGGAGTTTTCTTGGTAAATTATTTATAATCATTAAGTACAAATGTATTGATTATAATTAATGAAATGTTAATAATTATATAGCACGAGTACGTGAACTCCATTTTATTATTACTCTAATCCGAATGATGAACCCACGGTCCGCATCTAACAGAAAGATTTCGTAATACCATTCTTTAATCGCTTGAATATTTAGATTTTGATGTACAAATGTGTTTAAAGTTGAACTGTTGTCGCGGACAAAAATACTATTTTTTTCACAGATCTTTACTTGAACATTATACATATACGTACATGTACATGTAAGTATATATTATCTGCATTTTGACAGCTAGATATCGTAAAATATCATCCCGTGAGCCAGAATATGAAGTTTGGGACGAGTGAGCGTAGCGAACGAGACCCAAGTCTTCATATTCTGTCGAGCGGGATGATATTTTACGATATCTAGCTGTCAAAATGCAGATGATATTTTTATCATCTTAATTACTAATCTGAAACGTAAATATTTGTAAACTTTCTAAATTCTCCCAAATTATCGCGGGAAAAGTATGGATTCTTCATCCCAACGACAACAACACATACGTTGTTTACCATACCAATAAGTATATATATGTCCTGAATGTTCATGTAAAATATCTTATAAACGATATAAATACATACATTAGGGTGTATTTTCATTTTTTCAAAAGAAAATCAGTCTGGAAATCTTTGTTCATGATTTTCCGGGAAACTAAAGAACCCGCTTTCAAACTTGCAACCTCGTGACGTCATAGTCCGTCTCCATTCGCGAAACAACGTCTGACTTAAATATGCGCAACATAAAATAATCATTCAACTTTAACCAAGGATACTACATATTTAAACATCATTTAGTTGTATTAGTACTAATTCAGGCGAAAATATGGCTATGAAAATATAAAGCGTACATTTAATAAATTGTTTTAATCGCAAATAATGAAATGCAATGGAAAGAGCGAAAAGAAGTCCCAGCAGACATTATCAGCATCGAGGAAAGACACATTTTGTTGATGTCACTTTTATAAATTTCTTCATCATTCATTTAAATAAAACGCCATAATATAAAAAATGAAAACCAGATCTTGATATATTTATTAATATTTTGCAATTTTGAAAGTTATTTAATAAGTTCTAAGCTGCCAAACGTTGGGAGGATTTGTTGATAATGCCTGCTGACTGTTGATAACTCCTGCTCAGCGCACGCGCTTCTTGATACGAATTTTACGGAGCTGCTCAACAAGCTGATAGAATCGCAGGGAAGGATGATAAAAGGCATTTCACATCTACATGTATAAAATTAACGTCTCCATTCTTTCCTGCTTTTGTTTCCAGGTAATACAACACATTTGGTATCATAAAATAACTATTGCAGTGCCTTACTAGTAAATTTTCTCACAATGTACAATGTATAAATAGTTTGTCCAACCATTCAGCCCTGGTCACTGTTTTCAAAATGAATAGTTTATATTTGTAAATACCGACCTCCCATGAAATATTATAAGTCTAATACAAACACAGATAGATATCAATGTATGGCTCATACTATTCTAGACTGAATATTGTCTATGACGCTCTTGACAAAGACATTGGTCCAATAGAGTAAACGCATGGTCATAACATAATACGCAATAAAATGAGAATAGTTTAATTCAAGTTAAGGGCAGCTTTGATGTAGAGAGAGTATTGGGACTAAAATATTGAAATGATGCCCATATTTCTCATCGTTTACTACATCTGATCATTGTTGAAAATAAATTATATTTTCAGCAACCGTTTTCAAATTCTTATTTTCTCAGAGAATTGGGATAATCATAATTATATCTTTTATCCTGCAATCAAGCCTTTTCCGGTCTAATAACAGGGGTTGAATAAACTTTAGTAGTATTAGGTCAATGACATAATAAAGTCTACTGTTACTTGTTTACATGAAGAGCGCGAGGAGCGGTCTGAATGTATCAGATGATGTCGTGGCGTTTCCCGCGATTTCACGGCACTTGGATTTCAACATCAAACGTAACTATAAGGCATTTTACGCATCTAAAGGGGATTGCAGGATAAAGAAAATACAAAGTCATTGTCGGAAAATATAAAATTTATTTGGGCTCGCGGCGAAACACGCGAAAAGGCTCGCTAAAGCTCACCTTTTCTCATGTTTCTTAAGCTCGCCCAAATAAATTTTATATTTTCCGACAATGACTATGTATTGTATATTTTGGTGTTATTCCGTTAAGAAATACAGAAAATGTGCTATATACATAAACAGTTGCGACTAAAATGTAATTCTGACATACATATATCACAGAAACTTCCATAACTGTCCAGAAAAAAAATAGCTTTTCAAGCAATTTTCAAACAGAACATTTGTTTCCTTATATTGAATATCCTTTTTAAACTAAATTTTTCTCAACAAATGATGCATAAACTTTTTAAATGTGAATAAGTCTGCTAAGTCTACTAAGAATTTTGTAGAACTCATATATATTACACTATTTTTTTTTTGACAGATGACAATATCAATAATCCTTCTTGAAATAACAATAACCATGCAGTTACCAGTATTACGTAATCGTAAACGCATCTCCTTTGTCTTGTTATGTGTATTACAGTCCCAGCAGAATTGTTTGACGCTTATATGACAGATGATATTGTCCAAAAATAAAACATGTATGGAATAGTTTGAAAAGAACATGTTTACTGTATATACTCATGCAAACTTGACATCACATCAGATGAAGATACATTGACATACATATAAAGGTTTATTTCCTGCTTTATATATATCCAGGGGACTGTAAATGTATTTGCAATTTTAAACCATTTCTGCATAACATCTTGAATTTGGAGAAAGCCATTTAATGGAAGAAGCAAATTCTCCTGTTTGCATCTATGGCTTGCTAAGATCGGGGTACCTGACTCGCCAGTGTTTAAGAAGGGGTTTTTACTATTTAATGTACTGAACTACGGAAACAATATTCTTATTTTTTATATTTTTTTTAAATATTTATGTTAAAACTGTATATTTTGTAAAAGGGTAGGCTGAAATTACGCTAGTGGCCGCTGTCGCACCCGCCATGTGAAGAGAGATTAGTATAAGTTGGTATAATTTGCCTCCCAATCCATTATAAATGAATAAGTTTAAACATAAACTTAGTTACATGTACCATCTATAGGTAACTAACACTAATCACTATAAAGCGTGTCCTTTCCCTAAGTTTTTTTTTAAATAAATTCATGTTTTGTAGATTCAGTTCACTTGGATTATAATTGGAATGTTAATATTGAACCTTCCTCGTTATTTTCTCGAGTCGATGGTCTGTTGGAATCTTACCACTCCTTGGCGTTAAAGGTGAGAGACATAATGCCTCACTATGTTATCGTCCGGGAGCTATTAGTGTACAGATATTATTCGAGAACAATAAAGAGGTGTGATTATTTCTTCTGTCCAACATTTAGATAGCACAAGCATCTAATCTATTTGTGTCCCATCATACATTTGTATATATAGATCGCAATTTGCTTCTCGCTTCAAGCGACAAAACTAATTTTCCCAGATGTATAACGAGTTTTGATAGTTACAACGTGCGTCTTAAATAATTAAGAAATCCAATATCGTCATGAAAATTAATGATATATTATGTAAACCATTATAGTTTGTTATAGTCTGGTTATATATCATAAATTGTTAACCTATTAGGAAATGAATCAACAATTCAAATCGTCTAGTATGATGTTTTATCACCAAAGGCGTACGAAACTGATTTTTTTTCAAATGAGTGACAACAGGTTTAAGTAGTACTTAATGCAACTGTTGAAATAAACATCAACCATAAGATAATCTTTACGACACAGTTGTACATGTAGGTTAACTTTACAATCGCGGCATGGTCATCACATGACTTGATTAATAACAGCACTGAAAATTGTCATCAACAGTATTTGCATGATACAATAGGTCCAAGCTATACGAGTTCTATGAACTCACAAAGCATTGTTTTCAAGCATTCGAGTAAAAAGCTCAAATTGGTCATGTTGGTATTAATCTTAGAAAGTCATATTTGATTGTTTAATATCTATTTGAATGATTAAGCGACTTTTCCATACTTTTTCACGGTCAAAAAGAGATACACTTTTCGTTCATGATATATTATGGTCCGGATACCTTAACTAACTGTTTTACTTTTTTTATCTCAGCTTCTGTTATACTTTCATCAAGTTTTTTCTAATAAATGTGCGGGTATTTCAATGTCAGGCATCTCCAATGTCTCACATTCTTCATTCGCATTTGTCATTTTGTAAAAATCATAAAATTCTATCAAAGAAATAATAATATAGTTGAAAAATTTTAATTCCGCGAATTTGACGCCACAATTAAACAACGTCATAATTTTGCGGGAAAATCGAGAAAAGGAAACATGCGGCCCGAGATTATGAGATTTCATGCCAGAGCTCAGAAAAACGCACGGCAACCCCTTTTTATTTCTGTTTCAGGTTTGACTGCAGCTGTAAAAAAACATGTAAAAAATTATTAATTCAAGAAATATGATTTTTTCCCGGAAAACATCCTAAATCTGTAGTTTTTCCAATTTTTTTGCCTTATAACATGGATTTTTCGAATATACTGTGTACTATTCCTTGCATAACTATCATTTTTCAATATCTAAATATAAACTTTAGAAATTACCGATCATTCAGGGGAAAAAATTGTTCAATTATCTTCACAAATCTCATTTTTATCCCAATGCAAAATTCCTAAAAAAAATCTGTAAAATACAAAAAAAAACTAAACACAGTAAACGAATGCCTTATATCTCCGTAATTACATGGGCAAGGTATGTTTTTTATTTCATTTTTTGAAAAAGAATACCAAAATTAACAAAATATAAAAAAATGAAGAAAAAATCAATTCAAGATCTAAACTGTATCGTATCCCCTTAAGTGTTAAGATTGATATTAGACATCCAAATCAGTACGTCGACATGATATGAAGTTAATTAAGTGTTTAGATGTATTGATTTGCCAGTAAATTGGTTTTTAATACCTGATGTTTTTAATTCCTAAGGATAATTTTCCGGCAATTATATAACATTAAAATGATTTGTGAAGATAACTTATTTTTGAACTATATTAACCTTTTCAGGTGGAGGAAAATATTGTCTGACTTTATAAAAGCTTTTTTAATTAATGTGTTCATTACGTGAACCGAAGAGAACTGAACTAATGCACGAAGTCATTAAGGGAGCAACCATTTGATTTTTAGGGGGGAGGGGACTAGGATAAAATTTGAAATAAAATGGCAGGACCAGGATTTGGGGCAAAATAAAAAGACAGGATCACTTTAGATGTGAAAAAAATGAAGGACCTGTGCCAATCAGGAAATATTTTGGTTTAAATGAAAATAAAAATTTAGGCCACAATAGTCGACGAAAAAAATAGGCAGTATCAAACATTTGACCCCTCCCCCCAAATTAAAAATCAAATGGTTGCTCCCTAAAAACAGTTCTTTCATCAACTACAGATGAGTAAGTGCTGATATCCATCTATTGTTTTACACTTAGAATGATGATAAAAATTCTTGCATTCCATTTTTTTAATCTTCTAAATATCAAAACTTATACAGCGAAAAGATTCAAGTGTCCGTTTTCCCCTATTATATATCAACTGCTTAATTACTAACTTAAAGATTAATTTATACAAAATCAGTTCGTATATCCGAAAAAAGTTTTAAGCAAAGGAACAGTGCTTTCAATGTTTCCGCCATTTTATACCTTTAAACACGAATCCCGCTGCAAGCTCAAGACAACCCCGGGAACCGGTTTCAGTGGAATTGTTTGTTAAATATCGATTACATTTATAAAAAAAGAAAAATATCACATTTCAAATTAATTATACTTTTATGAAAATGTTAAAAAACGCGTTAACGTTCTATAATTACGATATTTATAAATAAGTTACACGTGAGCCATAACGAGAATAAAATGAAATATTTCACTGTAATTTCTATGTATGAAGTGCTTTTATTAACTCTTTGAATATATTTTTGCTGCTAGCACATAAGCGACATGGTGTGTATCTCATCAGAGGCAGGTACAACTTAAACGTTAAGAAAACTTGAGTTTACCCATCTTTTTTTGTTTCAGTTTATGCTCATCACTTTTTCCTTTTTTTCTTCCTTTTCCTGCTGTTTGTTTATTCTCGTCCTTCCCTAGCTCGGTTCTGTATGTCTCCATTGTTGGGTTGTAAATTCGAGTTCTCCCCCAACGTAATTGCCTTGAACTTGTCAATGTTTTGCGTAATTTTAACAAAATGTGTTTAATGAAGCTTTTGAAAATTTTTGAAGTAAATGTTTTACATTTTAGTAATTGTAGGTATAATTACAAAATGTTAACCAAATAAATATTGTGTCATTATTAATTAATTGTACCGATACTTGTATAAACATTACGGAAATAAGTGTTTTATACATTTTTTCAAAAATCACGATAATCTATCTTAATCAAGCACATAGTACACACAATTGCTGAAGGAGAAAACGTACATTGCCAGCTATTTTTTTATTTTAATCGAAGGATGTCTTTGATTATGTGCGTGTTTTCTTTTTATCGAAATAATTTCATTTGGGTTTTAAACTAAAGCGCAGGGGACCAATTGTTTCTTTACCCTGTTCTTAATAAAATCAGTGCATTATCAACATGCCAAGGTTATTTTATCCTAAACACGCAATAGTTTAGTTAACTGGAACTTGGAACTGAAAACTTTCTGTAGGCTATGCATGCAGTGACTTACAACTCTGCTTCTTATGATGAAAATCTCTTAGTATACATCAACCGTACATATATTTTGTACTTAGTGCAATTTTACTTACCAAATACTTTTATTAGTGGAAAAATATTACTTAATCAATGTCATTGTTGACCTCCTGTTATCCGTTTTAGTTGTTTATTTATTAAATATCTCAATGTATACTTGTAAACAACAAATATTATAGGTCTACCAAGAGTTTGTTAACATTTGTGTTGAAGGCTTTACTTCGACCACTTCTTATACTGTCAAGGTTGTTGTCTCACGTACATTTACCTTACATCGTCTTTAATTTCTACTATGAATTATTGATAGGCGTCTGAAACAAGTTTCCTAATTAGGAATATTTTGTATTAATCAATATCTCAATAAAAAATATACTTTTACTATACATGAATAATTATTGACTTGGGTGACTAAAACGACAGCCATTGTACTACCAGAAGGCACGTGATGACCGAAATAGCTGGATATGTTTACGGTCTCTTCAAAAAGAAAATAATTGAGTTGAGAGCGAACGGAATAATAGAAGGAATATTATGTACTTAAGTACCCTTTTCCAATATATTCCGGGACTAAATTAGATCAATATGAAAAAGTTTAAAAGAATGTTTCAAATGCTGCTAATGAACTTTCCATACAAAATATTAAAAGATTATTAAATTACAATGTGTAAAAAATTAATGACGTTCATGTTTATCACCAAGTTAAAAGGATTTACCGAAACACCGTTAACAATAAATTTAAATGTCAAGTCACATTATTGCTGATGCGACTATTTCTGCTGTTTTTAATAAAGACTCTAATCATCCAAATGAGAAGTTAAAAATAAAGTATTGTTTTGCTGTCAATCAAGATCCATTACATCATAAACAGGAGTATTTAGTTGTGAAAGTTTAAATTAAATTTTTAAATATCAAAAGTGAAGGTCATATATTATTTGTATTTCGTATTTCGTGCTAGTGCTATCAGTAACCCGGGACAAGGTCTCCAAATATAGGTTATATCCTTTTATATTTTAACCGATACACCGGGTCAGACTCAGCATTTTAGACGTGATAAACCGAAATGATACTTGACTCTGGTGGAGATGATGAATCCTCATCGAATTTTATGTTGCACTTTTTGAAAGATTACAGAAAACTGCTTAATGCAATATTCATAATTTCAAATAGCTGTACTCAGCAGAAAAATAGACCCACACGTCTAATTTTCATAGTATATTATTTTCTCATCAAAAGCATGGACTTTGTGCAAAAAAGTTTGAAATGAAAAATTCCATATCTTGAGATTTCAAAAATCCCATTTTTTAACCAAAAATTAAAAAATCAGTATTTTTATAATTGCCCCTTTATGTGAATCACAATGTCTGTGTGACTAAAGATTTGAGTTTAGCCTACTGATTTCAGCCACTGAATTTTTATTTTACAAATATTTTTTGCGTCGATTTTCTTCTCGATTTTGGGCAAATTTAATTTGACCCTCTTTTGGAAAATTTCCATTTTCTAAAAGTTCGCTAAAAGCCGTTCAAAATTTTTGGAGGAATAGCCTGGAACGTGGCCTCTGAAGATTTGTGTCGATTTTCTTCTCGATTTTCGCAGATTTAATTTGACCCTCTTTTGGAAAATTTCCATTTTCCACCATTTCAAGTTTATCTAAATTTCAAAATAAGACGAATTAGATCAAGAAATGAAGTAGCAAACCACTGTTGTCCTTATACTTAAGTTTTTTTTAAGGAATTACCAAGATATTTTGTTCCGAACTCGTGTATCGTTACTTTTATTGACTAGTATATATATGTAAGTTCAAATAATAATAAGATCAAAACTATCATGATTTTTGTTTCATTGTCACTTACATTGTAGTTCATTTTAATTCGTTTTTGGCATTTTACTTATGGTCTTAACTACATCACTTTATGAAAAAGGGGAGCCTTTCTAGATGAAATATATATAAAGTGACGTTGTGAAGTCGAATCAGAAAAGTATCAAAAACTAATTAAAATGAAATAAGCTCTGATGGAAACAATGGAACTATTGCCCTTTTTTGCCGTATATCTTTGTATTTTTTTCCATGTTACAGTTCTCACTTTGTCTTTAAGTTCCGGTCTAATATATTGTTTCTTTTTTCGGTTCTGTCCTTTTTTTCTAATGTTTTTGCTGTGTTCGTTTTCTCATTATTTTGTCGATATTGTGTAGGGGAGTTCTTTAAAGACATTGATTTCGGTTCGTTGACCTCTCTTTTGAGATTTCACATATACTAATATGTGTCTTTTCAAAATTGCAAGTCGTTTTTGGTGAATATCTCAAATATTTTATAAAAATGAAAGTAAAAGGTATTACTCTACCTTTTGCTTTCAATATTGATAAATAATTATTGTCTTTTCCACTGTTGAAGTGCCTCAAATATTTTATAAGAACGGATTTTCTATAACAAAATATGTGCAATTCGATGATTTTTACGTAAAGTATGACGTCACCACAATTTATGCACTTTGAACCATGTTAACATTTAGAATATACAAAATTGTTAGTTGAAATGTAACAGAATTGTTAAAATATCTGGAAGAAGTAGAGACATTTATCCCTGTATTTATTTCTTTATAGGGCCAGTTTCTAAAAGTTCGCTCAAAAATTTTGGAGGAATAGCCTGGAATGTGGCCTCTGATTTTGTTTAGTTGTGGTTTAACGCCGTTTTCAGCACATTTTGGCCATTTCGCGGCGGCCAGTTTTTATTGGTGGAGGAAGCCGGAGTACCCGGAGAGAACCATCGACCTTCGCTAGGAAAATTGGCAATCCTTGTTAATTAAGATCGGAGTCGAACACAGCCCGCCACAGGTGAGATTCGAACTCACAACCCCAGGGTTGACAGGCTAGTGATCAGTAGTAGTCATGACAAACTACCTAGACCACTCGGCCACCGAGACCCCCAAGTGTGGGTACTCAAGATTTGCTAATAATAACTAACAAATATGTTACTAAAAATTTCTACATACATCAATATCGCTTTGGAAGATCGTTTTGTCACGAATTTGCCAAATAACGTCTGTCACATGCATTATCTCAATGTGATGGTCCCTCAGAACCGAAACGAATTTTTTGTTCTAAGTTCGTTTATGTATCTCTTTTCATATGACAGGAAAATTGTTTTGGTTCTTAATGTCCTTCTTTGCAATATTCAAAAAAGTGATCAAATTGACCACCATCGCCTATATACACGATCTTAGCAGGTAGAAAACTTGAATTTATTAACGATCAAGCATACAATTTCTGTTTATTATAAAAAAAAAATGCATTGCGTACAATCGCTTACGATAAAAAGTAGGTAAAATTTTAAGATTAAAATAACATTAATTACGAGTGAAACAAATACAGGAGAAAGTGTCCCTATTACTTTTCATCGATAAATCAGTTGCCGAAGTATGTTGGACATACAATAGCGAATTCTTTCATATTTGAATATGTACATGTACTCTTTTACAGACCAATCTCACTATTAATTCAAAGTAAGCTGCGTGGGTTACAGGGTTTAATTGGGAACAATATATTTATCATTAACATGATTAACCTCTTTACTCAATTACAGAAATGTCCATAACAATTTTTTCAACTTAGTTTCGAAGTCATTTGTGTGAATAGGAACGGATTTTCTGTACTGCTGTTAAAAGTGCCTTGATAGATTTCTTTACCAAATGCATGTACTATCGATCATAAGTACCGAAATTCTATGTAATATCTCCAAAATGAAAACCATTTCAACAATCATAATGACACATCTACTGTGTGTTTTTAACTGCAAAAATCTTTTTATTGGGGGAGGGGTTGGGGTAGTTCAGACGTTTCGTTCAAATGAAAGTAAGATGTACTAAGTAATTTACCTTTTTTCAATTAGTCGTAATTAATTGTTGTATTCTCCATTGCTAAAATACCTCAAATGTTTTTGAGAGCGAATTACTTGTTGTTTTCTTTTTTTATGTAAGAATTACTATTGAGACTTTAATTATAATGTCCACACAAACGTATGTGACTATGCTTCGTTTATTAAAGTTTGACCGATGTTGACTACTAGGACATTTTGGACGTACATAATTTATTTATTATTTCAAATTGACAGAACTACGATTTTATCACGAAATCAGTTGCCGAAGTATGTCACTCAAATATACTTTCAAGGTAAATAGAGAATATGATTGATAGAAAAGCGATTCTTCAATCGAATGTGATCAAAATCGGTCATTTGTTTTAAAAATAAATGAGTAGTGCCACTTTCCCCTGTATTTATTTCACTCATAACCATTGATTTTTTAATCTTACATATTTACCTACTTTTTATCGTAAACAATTGTTTGCAATGCATTTTTATGTTAACAAACAAAAATGTTATGCTTAATCATAAATAAGTTAAATTTTTCTACCGGCAAAGGTCGTGTATATTATAAGCGATTTGGGTCAATTAGCGTCACTTAATGGACTATTGCAAAGAAGGACATTCAGAACCAAAACCATTGTACTGTCCTACATGTATGAAATGAGACACATAATCTCACTTATAGCCAAAAATTCGATTTGGTTCTTAGTGTACCGTCTTAAAGACGTTAATTTAGAAAATCTGTGTAAAAAAGGGACAGATATACATAAGGTGCCATTAAAAACGTAATCCATTGGACAGACAAACCCGGGAAGACAAATAAACAAAAACCAAAAACTATGAACATCACGAACTCCTATAAAAACCAAGGTGCTTCCTGTCTTCCAATGCGATTTTCAGGTATGTAGAAAATCTTTTAGTAACTAACTTGTTAGTTATTATTAGCAAATCTGGAGAATGATAGCACAAGACTTAAAAATATGTTCACAACAAAAATAGATGTACGGGCAAATATCACCTCTGCCTGTTATATTATGACACAATCGAGTTAGGTTTTGATTTCAATTTTATGAAGAACAAATGTTAAAAGAATGCGTAGAGCGACACGTTTTTGTGAAACACATCATGCTCAAATGTATGGTTCCCCGACTCGTATATGTAAATAGACAAATCAATATAAGAGTCCATTTTTCGAGTGGCAGTTTAAAACTTTTAGATCTGAATATTTACCTGAACACACGGGTTCTATTCACGAATGACCTGAATAAACGCATTTGATAACTCAATATATGTATTGCTACTTATTGAATTTAAAACTGAATCTATTACGTTCACGTTATTAGTATTATGAGATACTAGTAGATGTATTGCACGATATTGTATTTTCTTCACGACAGGATTATTCATTCGAAATTACATCACATCGACATAGAACACGTCAAATTGACACATCAAATGTCTGAGGACCCTCTTGAGGCGACATATCAGATTTTAGTCTGTTAAAAATTGATCCAATGCATGATTGATATCTATAATAAGATATTCAAGAATTAAACGGACAATGTAGCCTGTCTGAAGGACAATTGTCATTTTATCTTGATCAGATATGAAATAGAAATGGGTTATTTGTAGATTTTCAATGCTTAATAACCATATTCGCCCGCTGATACATTTTAAACATATTTTGCATCGTAACCATTTGTTTGAAGTTTCTGTGTAGTATTTAAGAACAGGTAAATGAAATGTATATAGCTTCGTAATTAGGGTTTCAGAAGAGTTTGCCAAATGTTTAATGATGCCTTGAGTATAACATACATCCACTTCAACATCCTTTATCCAATCTTTTCCTGTATTCAACCCCTTTATCTTTTAATGTTTGGGTTCGATTTCTGTCAATGTTACATGTACTTGTATTTGGCGGATATGGATTTTTTAAATTGTCTGGTTAATTTATTACAAAGTTTGTGCATGCTGTTTGTCCTAAGCACTTTAGATTGGCCTGTGAAAATACCAAATACATTTCTTATCCCTTCCTACTGAACAATCTGATTAATATTGCTGATCAATCCACTCGACGCAAAATTGAATTACTTTGCGACAATGTAGTACCTAGAATCAAAACAGAAACAACACATGTAGCAATATTTCTAACCGATGACAAAAAAAATTAAGCTTTATGCAAAACCTTTCTCTATGATGTTTTACCATTGACTTGAAGAGATGGGTATTGTTTCACTTAAGGTCGTAACAGTTACGACTGATATTAATTCCTTTGTATATACACGTTACGACTGACCGTAACTCTTAGGCCCTTTAGTGAAACTGTACCATGGTCGTCCAAACAGGTTGACGTCTCATTAAGGTATCCGGGCTATACTAGATCATCACCGTATATTATATATCATTCTTACTAAAAATGACTTCAAAATTTTAAAGCAGGGTTTATGTAAATATATCTGTCTCAAGTTGAAGTGCTCTTTTGTTGTTCGGATGCCGCATCTATGAAAGTAAGTTAGGTATATATTGTGATTTCGAATTTTACCGACGATTGCAGAGGTTATTCCCATTGCGTTGTACGGAAGATCATGGAAACATGGAAGAATAAGGACTACATTAAGAAAACTACAACCTAACGTTGTAATGTATACCTTGTATACATGTATTTTACTTTAATGTAAACAGTAAAAAATATTGCTGTCATCTGTTCTAAACATTGCTACAGCTTCTATTTTGATTGTATCATCAGATGTAGACAACACATCTCCAGATACATTTTGATAGATAGTTTAAGTGTAAACCTATTGTTTGGTTACTGTTCAGGGATGAAATTTTTTAAAACTTATAGTGAGTTTTTCTTAATTGAATCTGATAAAATATCAAAGTGAGATTTGTATTTGTCATGCTATTTGCTGAGGCTCGTACGAAAATCTGATAATGACAATGTCCACTACAACTGTATTCAGTAAACGGTTATAAGAATTTATTCCCCATGTGAATATGGTTTGCGTTTTTCCAGTTACGTCTCTAAAGGTCAGCTGTTAATTAAACCACAAAAACAGCTATCCGACGGAAGCTATTCTGATTGAAGTGTTGTGTTTCTCCTGTAATTCATCTTCCTTGAGGATAAAGCAAACAAATGACCCAACAAGAAAATCACATTTTCTTCGCGCAAATTTCATCTTATATTACTCTTTATATGACAAATAAGGATTGACGCAATTGTTTTCAGTCTTTAATTAGAACTTCGTATGCAAAATAGATATAAAATAAAATGTTTAGGTTTAAAAGCTTTAAAAACATTGCACATTGTATGCAAAATAGATATAAAATAAAATGTTTAGGTTTAAAAGCTTTAAAAACATTGCACATTGTATACCCAAATTTCCATGCACGATTTTCTAAGTTAAGAAGGAGTGCAACTAATTTGGAAGCTATAATAATTTTGGATTTATTCAATCTCTCAGTAAGGCTTTGTTAAGGCGTTAAATGGCTATTCTCCGAAATTGGCTGAGGTCGCAGTACGGAGACACGGAAATATAACGAACAAATCTTATTTACATTTTTAGAATTTCAAACATTAAATTCAAGAAAATCATGAATATTTCACTTCTTTAACATTTTTAATAATCATCTACAAAAACTACACTTATATTACTTATACTGGCATTTTATTGGCATTAATAAATATGGATGCTCCTTAAGGTACGAGTGGGTTATAAAATTTCTCCACCCGAGATGGTTATTTTTTTTTTATTTTCAACACGCAAGCTTTAGCGAGCGAGTTAAAATCTAAACTTTGAGAAATTCTGTAAATCACGAGTACATTGAAATATCTGTTTCTTCTATGATTTTTGACAAAAACCTCAAGAAAATGCCGTTGCTACGCATTTCATTTACATGAACGCCATTTCGAAGCTTCTCTGGTTTATCTTTCTAATAAATGTAAAAAAAACGGCTTGAATTCCCATGCATAAATATAATAACCGGGAAGTGGTTAAAATATTATATTTTTTTTAATGACGGATAGTGGTGGAAAATGGATGTACTATTGGTCGTAAAACACGGAACAGAATTGGCAAATTTCCTAGTTTTATATATGCAATCCAGGATTCTAATTTTAAAATAGGTTGTTTTAATATACGCATGACCCAGGACGGCAGCCAGGTCTGTTCGAAATGGTGACATGGAATTCAATACCATTTTGTGAGAATGCCACGATCACTCCGTGTATGGAACTGCATGTCATCTACATTTACGTTATTCAGTATTTAATCTTTCACAACCGCACCCCCTTTTCACAGGGGAAGTCTAAATTTCAAAAGCGTTAAATTAAGTCATTTTACAAAACCTTAACAACTGGACACGTTCTAACAAGCCCAAGAATTTTTATCAAACACATGCAAACGACATGTACGTTCATGAATAAAGCTGCATGCAAACGACATGTACATTCATGAATAAAACTGGAAAACCGAAAATTAACGAACATTGTGAGTATCAAATTCTAATCAGGCCTAAACAGGACAGCCAATATCCAAGTATATAATTATATATGTAGTTGTTTATCTGTATCAAGGAACATAAAGAAATGCTTTTCATTGAATCGCAAAATTTAATTCATCGCAAATTTCGGCAATTTGTATCTCTAATCTTCAAGCCGAAGATATAACAACTGCGGAGATGTGATACGTATTGTACATGTTATTAGAGTTCATCAGCCAAGTAGCCAGAACTTTTGTCCTGGAATGATTCATTACTCAAATGCCTTTAAATTTTCCTTTCAAAATTTTGACAAAAAATACCAGAAATTTCTAAGGCTCTTCCTGTTGATGCAGAGGTAACCCTTAGCTTAGTTTGGATACCTGTTTGTTTTAATTGTTTGGATTTTTTATGGTTGTGCTTATTAATTCATTATTATATCTTTAACCGGTTTTCCAAAAAAAATTTTAATACGAGCACTGCTGATGAGTTGTCAGTCAAGAATACGTATCACATCCCCGCAGTATTGGTCATACAGTGCATCAAATTTATTTCGGTATTTTGTGATACGTTTTATTATCAACATACTTGAACTTAAAATTCGTGCGATGGAATCCATTTTCTAGGTAAATTGCTATCAGCCATGCTGAAAAAAAACCGCCATACAAAAGGTATAATAGTAGTAATTTTTATTTGTTTTTTAATCTTTGAATAATAATTTACTTTTTGCTAAATGGCTTTCTCAGTGAAACATTATATGAATACGTTATTGTCTGTTATTTTGTAGGAAAAATGAATGTGACCACTACGGAAATATATGTAAATACTGCCAACAGCTCACCTCAGGGAATTCAAACATTTTCCAACGAATCATCTAGCAATACCGAACAAACTACTGTTATTCTTTACAGTTATATTGGTCCAATCCTGTGTGTATTTGGAATCTGCGGAAATATTCTAAATCTTATCATATTATTCAAAGGACATCTCAATGAATCGCCATATTTGTATTTAAAAACATTAGCAGTCACTGACATGTTTGCATTGATTCTTTCTTTTGTTCACATGTCCGTTTCCGGAAAATCAACACTGTACATGTGGCAGATTTTTAATGCATTTGTATTCTTTCCTTTAGTCAATTTTTTCATGGCGGCAAGCGTGTGGTTAACAGTTGGAGTAACTATAGACCGATTCATTTTTGTGAAAGCACCACTGTGGGCAAGAGGATATTGCAGTGTGAACCGAGCAAAGATAAGGATTGTATTTATTCTATTGTTTACGTTATTTATCACTATTCCTAGATTTTTCTGTTATACCGTACAGGGTGATGGCGGTACTTACAAGATGAAAAAAACTTCCTTTCGATCAGCCTACCATCGTTACCGTATATACGACATCACTTGCATTGCAATTTTTCATGCAGCCCCTTTGATTATACTTATGATCTGCAACGTGTACCTGATATGTGCTGTGCATCGAGCAAGGTCAGTGCGACGGGAGTTTGATATAAGAAATAACAAGGAAAAGGATTGGCAGAAAGATCAGCGAAGATTTACAATAACACTCATTAGTATTGTCCTGCTGTCAATTATTGCGATTTTGCCGTCAACTATTGGAGATTTTACACGATTGTTGCATATACCATTTGACAAATACCAGAAGTTACGGCATTCAAGCAATATTTTATTACTTTGTAACCTTTCTATGAACTTTTTATTATATTGTGCATTTAACAGACGATTTGTACGCGTGATGAAATCTGTGTTTTGTGGAAATAAATTTCTGCAATTACCAACAGTGGGTCGTTCTAGATCTACGAAATTTTCCAGAATTGACATGAATGCAATGTAACTATCTTGTCACTTATTTTCCTGTAGATCATCATACTGTATGGTAATATAGACATTTGTATATATAAAGATGTCATTATTGAATCACAAAAAACATATAATTCGAAGCATGATTTATATTTTCCAAGTAATATTATCAAAAATCTTTTAGTGCTTGATGTATGAACAGATCAAATTAAGTATACAAAACAATTAACTGGGTGTATCATCGTTGAAATCTTTATTATTTATAAATATATGCCGTATTATCTATATTGAAAGGTATGGTAATTTCTCTTATTAAAGGGTAAGGACATTCCAAAATAAATTTTTGAAAGACAAATGGACATTTATGGTAATAAATAAGCTAAATATTTACTACGCCAACAAAAATGATCTAACACAAAACTGAAAATGCAGTCATTTTCTTAATTGAACATAATGTAAACATTTTCATCTAGAAAAGCCCTTATTGATAATTGTACAATCTAAATATAAAATCTATTGTCACCAACAATACACTGTGAGAATTAGAATTTGATGATATATCTTCATTTACATAAAAGCAAATTTTAAATTCAGTGTATATTATATTGACATTTATTAAATTGATTCCATTTAAATAAAGCGTATCACAAAATACCGAAATAAATTTGATGCATTGTATGGCCATTCCGTTGACTGACAACTCATCAGCAGTGCTCGAGATCAAAGTAATGGAAAACCAGTTAAATATATAATGATGAATTAAAAAGCACAACTATTAAAATCCAAAACAATTAAAACAAACAGGAATCCAAACTCAGCTAAGGCTTATCTCTGCATCAACAGGAAGAGCCTTAGAAATTTTTAATAATTTTGTCAAATTTTAAACGGAAAATTTAGAGGCATTTGAGTAATTAATCATGCAAGAACAAAAATTTTGGCTACTGGGCTGATAATGCCTCCGGGGATTTACAGTCCTCCAGCAGTGACATAGACCCAGTGGTAGTAATAAAACGTATCACAAAATACCGAAATAAATTTGATGCACTGTGTGGCCATTTCGTTGCCTGACAACTCATCAGCAGTACTCGAGATCAAAATTGTAATTTAGCCAATTAGCTATAGATTACGTCATAAAATATTCATGAGTACGAAATATTTTCTGTGACAATGTAGGAATGTAGCGTTTTTGGTCATCATTACACGAATTTCCTTTGATAATACACAAACAATCATAGATCATCATACTGTATGGTAATATAGACATTTGTATATACATGCATAAAGATGTCAGTTTTGAATCACAAGGAACAAATAATTCGAAGCATGATTTATATTTATTTTGGTCAACATGACATTAACTTCCTTTGATAATACACAAACAATCATATTCACTGTATCTGTTATAAAATGATTTCATAGTTTAGCATCCACACCAATTCTGACTAAGGTGGGGGAGGGTCTTCAAAGTATCTGCAATGGACGTAATATGTGCATGAAGTAAATGTATACTCATAGCCTAGTCAATCTGTGTTATACCAGCAAATAATTGTAACACAAGTTTTTTAAATGCAAATTGGAACTTATACCTGTACTAACAACATATAAATATAATTTGCGGAAAAGGTCATTTTTGGACTGTTCATTTGAAAGCTTTTACATATTTTCTTATCATTATAAATATTTATAGAAAGGTAAATTTTGGGTAAAAATGTGATGTTTAAAGAAAAAATGCGAAAACTGGAAAAGAAGAAAAATGTTTTTATGGTTAAATTTTCAAAATGTATAACTTAAGATGAAAACATATAATTTCTTAATTTTTAATTATTTAATATATATTTTGTTAATTATATGTAACTGTGCGAAAGACATTTTGGGGTTAAATATGTGATTTCTAGCGAAAGAATTTGTAAAACTGTAAACAAAGAAAAACTTGATAATTTATATTTTTAACCAAGATAGAAAATATCATTTTTGTATTATGACTTCCTCTTGGTCAACATTAAAAAAAAGGTAAATTGTGGGTTAAATATGTGATTTTAGCAAAACTGAAAAAGAGGTCATATGGTATGACGTGTAAGCTTTGTAGAAATTTTGACATTCTATATTATGTTTCAAGATATTAAGATTTATCAAATGTAAATAAAATCTTATAACACTTATGGACGTTTGTGTTATGTTTATCAGATCATGCCACATATTGATGACTTTATAGTTTAACCAAACTTGTTGACTTTCATATTACATAAAATGCCATAGAATGTTCATTCATCATCGATCAGATCTTCATCTATGATTGGCGTTGAATTAGAACAATTTATACCCCTGCATCCGCCATATCCACCACAGCAATTTAGTCCATATTTCCTGGTATCACAATCTGATTTGCAGTTGCAGTGAATTATCTTTAGTAGAATGTCTGGGGCAAGCTTTCGTGACATTTCAATTGGTAAAAGTGAATTTTCGTCAACGTAACAGACCAAGGCCCTCTAATGGAATTCCACCGTACAATGTGGCAATTGCCTGTCTCCAGCTTTAATAATCATATCTTTCGAGATGTTCTCAGTCATAAATACTTATCAGTCTTGGTTTTCTTTAGCGCAAATGGTTTGCCTATTCCACATAACCTACTTATTGTACCAAAACCAGTAATAGCAGGGATAACTTTTTAACGGCTGTTACAAAATCAAATGCTACTGAAGAAGACACGAATTTACTTGTTGTGCTTTGCATTGTCATCATGCCATTCAAAATCAAATTACAATACATTTCACATCAGATTAACAAGCTACCATAAAAGCACACAAAATATGGGATATATCCAAAACAAGATTCAGTAATTGGAGAGGATCTTCGTTACAAGCTCCCATTTATCCATGCTATTATTGGGTGTGATACAACAAGTAGGTTGTTTGGAATAGGCAAACCAAAACAAGACCGATAAATATTTAAGACTGATAACGTTTCGAAAGATACAAAGATATTATTAAAGCTGGAGAAGAGGCAATTGTCACATTTTATGGTGGAATTCCATTAGAAGGTCTTGATCTGTTACGTTAAATGTATTGAAACATAATATAGAATGCCAAAATTTCAACAAAGTTTACACATCATACCATATAACCACTTTTTTCATTTATTCCCAATTTTCTGCTAAAATCATATATTTAACCCAGAATTTACCTTTATACTAATGTTGAGCCAGATGAATTCATAATACAACAAGAGGCTCACCTGAGCCTGTATCGCTCACCTGGCTTCCATTAGCCCATTGGAAAATTGGAAAATGGCTGTAAAAACAAGAATATTTTGAAACATTGGGTCCTGTGTTAACTATGTCCTGTAGTGGTAGCCATCTTGGATTTCGATCGGCCTAAAAATTACAAAGTTTGTACAATCATGCAGCCATATTATCAATTCAATCTGTCAAACCGTTTCGAAGAAGTTGTTTGTATGTATTTCCAATAAGGTCCTATGTTAACTATGTCTCATGGTGGCGGCCATCTTGGATTTCCAATCGGTAGCAAAATCATAAATTTAGTAGACGACCATCTAAGGAACTTTCCTGCAAAATAGAAGTTCATTTGGTCTTGTGGTTTCTGACAAGAAAATTTTTATAAATTTCAACCAATCAGAACACATTATTGGGCCTGATAGCCATGTTGAAAATTCGGTCGGTACAAAAATTATAAATTATGTAAAGGACATTCACAATAATATTTCTGCCAAGTTTGGTACTATTTGGTTCAGTGGTTTTCAGAAGAAGATTGAAATGTGAAATGTTAACAGACGGACGACAGAAGCAAAGTGATGGCAAAAGCTCACCCTGGCTTTTAGCCAGGTGAGCTTAAATTGATGATATTTTCTATCTTGGTTAAAAATTATATATTATAGCTCTTAAATCTAAATTATCAAGTCTTTATTTGTTTCCAGTTTTACACATTGTTGGGCTAGAAATCGCATATTTAACCCAAAATTTTCTTTTCTTTCATACATATACATATAATTTTAAACATATATTAAATAAATTTAAAATAAGAAATTCTGTTTTCATCTTAAGTTATACATTTTGGAAATGTAACCATAAAAACAGTTTAACTTCATTTCTAGTTTTTCACATTTTTACCAAAAATGTACCTTTCTATCAATATTTATAATGAAAATAAAATATTTAAAAGCTTTCGAATGAACAGTTCAATCTACAAAAGGGCTTATATATTGAACAATTTATATAAATATGACAATTTTTATCTTTTTCCAGTGATATTTTTCTAAAAACCACATATTTCATTGAACGTTTAATTCAAAACCTAGGGGCTGTGAAAACCATTAACTACAGTAACCTCACTGGCTAAATGTTGAGGTGAATTACAATGTCACTCCCATTTTATCATATAATATCTGCATGCAGTATCTGACTGTGTTTAAAAGCATCAGCTTTGATGAAACTTAATATTCTGGAACCTATAGTGACCTAATTGCCTATTATTTTACCAAAGAAACTTCGTGTCATGATGATAAGCCTGTAATTTTCTCCTTTTAGCCATTAGTGTATCTGTTTATCGTAAAAATCTCTATCATGCAAACGGCTGTAAGAATAATAAATTCGAATTAAGCGGCATACTGAAATGTGAATCGAAAAATGCTGACATATACCATTTATTTCTTATTTTATTGTTATTAATAGCAATCCAATACTACAGTATAATATATATATATATTCAAATAATGTAAACTCCCGTTAGATTTACAGATAATTCAAAACTTTGAACAAAACAATCAAACAACAAACGATTTGTAATTGAAAACGTAGAAAGAATTGATAGTTTGTAGATTGTTATTATTAGTTGACATGCAAACTACAAGCCGTGTGACATTAAAATAAATTAATTTACAGCAAGTGATTTACATACTTTAATATGCAATGTTCTCACGTTTAATAGGACGAGAGAAAAAACTAGAATTATGGACTTTTAGAAATACATACATGAAATAGTGAGAAATAGTTGTTAGAATTCTTTGTCTGATATATTGTGTAATTAGTTGCATGGCCTTGCAACAGTATTTTAACAACGCAAAAAGGATGAAGAAATCCACATGTACCAAAGAATTCCACTCAAACCGGTGCTAGGCTTTGGGTAATCAAAATGGAATTTATTTGTCTTGAAAACAATGGAATTGAAAATTTTATATGATTGGAATCTTTTTGGGGGAATGGTTATTACATAAAGTACAAGATTGTTAATTAAATGTAAAGGGGAAATCCTGACATATTCTTCAGACATTAATTTTTTCCTTAAAGTGGTATTTACAATAGTAAGATGAAGGTATGGTGGCAAACATATAGCTTACATCTATTTGAATTACAGGCAAAGGATGATAAAACACAACAAACTCTGAAACACATAAATAAACCAAAATTCAAAAAACACACAAGACCAACAATGGCTAGAGGTTCCTTATTGGGACAGGCGCAAAAATTCGGATTGCTATTTTTGAGTTTATTGGTTATTTTACCTTTGGTTTATTACCTTCGGTCCTGTCGACAGCTCAATGAAACTTTTCCATTCGATTAATTAGATGTATATGTACATGTGTACATACATCTAATTGTAGTAATACGGGATGTTTTTGTTTTAAATCTTCAATTAAATAAAACGAAACACAACATCGTTTTTAAATCTTCAATTAAATAAAACGAAACACAACATCGTTTTTATTACTTTCTCGTTTCAGAACGATAAAATGCAACATACAGCAAGGTTACTAAATGAACTTTAATGTCACACAGACTAAGGTCCATTTCGTTTCCAACTCGAGGAAAAGATATGTATATTCTCCATGGTCTCCGTAGAACTACTACGTCTCAACTTTAAATCAACGGATTCAAATAAGTATTTCACAGCTTTACCCAATATTTCTATTTTAAATTCTTACTAACTTTCAAAAACTAGCCCTAACCGAAATCTCTATTTTTGACCCCGTCACAACCCTATAGTATCACCTTGCTAAATAGTATACCGTTGTAGATACTTTTACTAAGAAAATAAAGTACAGTATAAATATTATTACATCTAAATAGCTATATTTGTAATATATCTCCATAAAAACGTACGAGTCCCTGAAACTCCAGTTTCGATCTCCCAAACATTTTTTCTTAATATATCATTCCCCCAAACCTAAACTTCCCCAGGATACCATTTCACTTTTCATATGTTACCATGGGTAAATATTTTTGTGTAATTTTTGTCAATCATTCCAAAGTGATACTAACCACCACTGAGATTACAGATACATTGTACGTCTGCTAATCAAATTACCTATTAATCTTATAAAACACTATTTTTATACTTCCTGTAAATACATATGCAATATTTGGTTAAATTTTTACTTTATTACAGACCTCAGTACTACATGTAATTTTGGACCTAATCAATGTCTTTTTACTCTCAGTGTCTTGATAAATGGCAATAGAAATTAATTTTCGAATAATTAAGGATGTTATTATATACCCATTGAGATTAAATGTCATAACTCTAGACATTTTACAGTTGTCATCACAATTTGATTGACCGAAGCGAAGTTTCTGTCTCACAAATTAGAATAGATAGCTTCAGTTCTATTTCAAGTTTTCCCTGAAATGACAATTCATCAAACTGGAAACTCTATCGGTTTTTCCTCACTTGCAATGTGACAGGTGTCTGTACCGGAGCAGGACAGAATCATTTGATGTCACACCCAGTTTTTGGTTATACTTCACATGAAGATTCGGAATTTTTTGTGCTGTCTTGTAGAATTTCTGTTTGGTTGGCTAAGAGTTATTTATTCATTCGGTTGTCTCTTTGTGGTTTTTGTTTGGTATGTTGGTGTTCTCACGAATTAGCTTTGTCTTTGGATTTTGGTTTTGTGGTATTATTCTTTTGCCGATATATACTAGTATTGTCTAGAATTCGATGAGACCGACTTTACAGACAAGAAAGAAAGATAATTTACTCCATCAATAATTTTCGGTTATGCCTCTTATATATTTCACCAAATGATAAACATACCATTGTGAAGACATGTTCCATCTGTATTTTAACCCAAACACATTAAATGTATATAACAGTCGAAAATTCAAGCATTTCCCCCGGCCCTTGATTAGGAAACAATTTGTATTTACACTGTATTTATCAAAATTGTTGTCACAATTTGTACCAAATGTAAAGTTCAAAGTACATGTTAATATTAATATTAATATTACAATGACCTTGAAATCAACGAAAAGTCATAAAGTGCTGTAAAGTTAATCATTTAAAATACAAAACTTAGTTGGTTTTAATATATACACGCATGGTCAACAACACAACTTCAGACCAACAAGTTATTTAATCGCATCATTTGTCTTTGGTGGTCTGGTACAGCAACTTTGCAATTTCGGTCGCTTTTGATGTTTCCTTTATTTTCTAGAAAGCAAAACACGCCAATTTTATTTGTGATTTTAAATACAATAATTTTAGACATTTCAGATACATTGTACACATGTTTGATTAAGTGAAAGCTTCTGGCTGTTTAATTCGTAGTTTTAATAAGTAACTTGATTTCCATTATATGATATTAATTTGATCAACAAACCTTACATTAAATTTCAATTTTAAATTCCAGGCTTTTTTAAGTGAAGAGTGCAAATATCTTCATCATGTGTATCTTGTAATAGAATGGAGTACTACCAGATTTATTCTTCAATAGTTGTTTAAAACTAGATTACGTTATTTTTGCTTATAAAAATTTTTTTCTGTTTTTAAAATGTTATTACCAACGTGTTTCTTAATCTCCTACTAAAATGGCTACCTTGAAAAAAAGATGGCTAGGGTCACCACAAAGATATCGTCGAGAGCGGTTCTGAATAGAATTATAACTTGTGCTTTAAAGATTTAAATTCCGGGATTACACTCCCATTTATTGTTAAAATGAACAAAAAATAAACTTTAGCCGATTATCATGATTATACTGATTTCATGTGATTTTTATTTATTTTATTATTTTTTTTTTTATTAAATCTGTATCCGAACATTAAAGATTAGTTAGAATCCATTCGGCATAAAATAACGTCATGAATTATTAGTTTTTAAAATTTCAATAAACATTCCATGATATCAAATCTCGTCATGAAGAGGATTATACTTCCGAAGTTAATTAATACAAAAAGATTTGTTGAATAATTTATATTTTTATGGCTTTTAATGAAGATTAATAAGACAGACTAAGAATAAGTTCACCAAATATTTTGAAAGATTAATAGACAACATCTCAAACTTATAACATAACAACAATTATCATTTATTTCTTTGATAAAAAGCATCTGTTGTAGATGGAGGTGTACAAATGACGTCATAATATTGACGTGAAACTGTCAGGTGTTGTTGATGTATTTCAAAAACATGAAGCCAATGCAATTTCGAGAAATAACTTCCAGAACGAAATTCCTTTATTATGCGTGTTTTTTCTTTAAAATGTTTATTTTGAAATACTTTATGATTTCTGTCATTTTTTTAATAATTTCTCTTTTCTGGAATCATTTACACATACTCCTACACGTTATATCCCAGATCTTTGAAATTTTGCAGAAGGTATTTGGAATGAAATGAGCATATATAACGTTTATGCCAAAAATGCTAAGAGACAGTATTTATTTGCGTTATAACTTGTAATAACATGATTCTATTTTTGAACCAAGATATGAGAAACTTTGTAGAATTATCATGGCAACATTGATACAGTTGAGATCAGTTCTAACCTCTCAACTATTCTGTCAGAGAGACGGTTCTGGAAACATTCTAGAACGGTTCTAGGGTAGAACCATTCAGAATGGTTCAAGGATAGAACTGTCATACGTAAAGTCAACCAACACCAAAGGGATATTGGGAGGAGGGAAAAATCGATACAACTGAGGCGAGACCAAAACAATACATGCACTACAATTAAAAAATAAAAAAAAACATAGGAACAATATGGGTCCCACCAAAAAAACAGGGGTAGAATTAGGGACTCCGAAAGAGGAAGCAGTCTCTGCTTCCTGCATGAGACCCGCCATGCTGCCCTTGTCAAATCCGGTATGAGGAAGGATAAAATCAATGGAACAGGTCCATTTTCATTTGGGAAACGTTTTTTTTTTTTCATACCTGTCAACCAAGTCATGATGACGTCCATAAAACGTTAATAAGGAGGACTCCAACTTAGGACCAATATACCCCTGTCTGAGCCGTGGTCTGTCCAGGAAGTCAATGTATATGCCACAGGCTCTGGAATGACGTATGAGTTGTGAAATATATTCTCCATACGCCGGCCCTTCTGAAATATTGCCGCCCAAGAATGGGAAGTTGATGATTGGAAAGTCAAAGTCAACCCGTTCGTCGTAAAGTTTTGTATTCAACCTTCCTATAGTGTCAATGTCGAGGTGAATGTCAAGATAAGATGCAGACTTGGCAGTTTCTCTTGTATCCTTAATTTCGAGGTCATTGGTAGTGAGATGTACGAAATTCCTAAAACGTGAATTGGTGAGTGATAAAACATCATCTTTGTAACGGAAGCTTAAATTAAAAGTACGGGCTATCTTCTTCTATTTTTCCTAAAGAAGTCCGTCAAGAATGTCTGCCTAAAATGAGTAAAGAAACAAGTCGACCAGGAGTGGCGCACAATTAGGAATGCCAATTGTCTGTTGGAAAACACCTCCACCAAATTTAACAAATATGTTATCTATCAAAAATTTAATCATCAGGACAATTTCGTCCTCTGTATATTTTTTGTTAGACTTAGAGTGGTTTTTAACAAAGTATAATTTATCTCTACGAGAATCTGTTGCCTTTTTTATTTTGAAAGCATCGATGGATTAGATTTTTCAACTTCTCCTTCAGTTGTAAATGAGGAATGATGGTAAAGAGGGTAGAGAAATCAAATGTTTTTATGCTGTTACAGACTGAAATGGACCGAGATCGTAAAATATCCTTTAAGTCTTTGGAGTTCTTTAATATACACATTTGATTGATACCACTTTTTGAGTAGCTTGTCTCACAATAACTTTGGAGGTCCGTTTTGAAAGCTGTTAAAATAGAAGTTAGAAGTTGAGACAATGATTTGGTGGAACACTTGGCATAAATGGTTCTAGGGTAGAACCGTCCAGAATGGTTCTTGGGTAGAACTAGTATAAATGGTTCTAAGGTAGAACTGTCCAGAATGGGTCAATGGTAGCACTGTCATAAATGGGTCTATGGTAGCACTGTCATAAATGGTTCTAGGGTAGAACTGTATAAAGTGTTCTAGGTCAGGACACACTTGTCATAAATGGTTCTAAACGTGTCAGGATAACAGTTCTAGAACTATTCTAGAACAGTTCTTCTGACAGTTTAAGACAGTTCTTAAGAGAGGTTAGAACTGAGCCAAGCTGTACGTGCCTGAGGTGAATGCTGATATTTGAAAAAAAAATTAATATATTTTGTAGTTGTGATCTTTCATGAAATAAATGAATCTTAGAATAGAAATGAGAGGAGTCATAGGGTAAATTTCAGTGAAACGACAACTCTGAAACGGAACTGAAAACACAAACGACGCTTTTTAGCGCTCGTTGTGACCCCACATTATTTCTGTGAATAAATTCCACCAAAACTGCAAAAGTATATTCTTTGAGGTATTTTTTCATCTCCAGTACCTTAAATCATTGTGTATCAACGACCAACAGATATTACGAAAGGCGCGTAATAAATCAAAATATAACCACATTGTAGGATTGGTAATTGTACATCTTCAAACTTAAGACTTCTCTACACTCTACACTACCATCCCACATTCTCAATTAAAAGATCGCTTAAAACAAGTAGTTCATCAATATTTTTTCAAGAACAATGGCACACGCAGGTATAAATTTCTAATTCTAGGTAGAGAAAAGGCTTATTTCGTGAAGAACCACTCTGATTCTGACAAAAATTATTCTGAAGATGAAATTACAAACATGTTAGATTTTCTCATAGACAACATATTTGTTGAATTTGGCGGTCTAATTTTTCAACAAACAATCGGCATTCCAATGGGAACCAACGGTGCTCCTCTCCTCGCCGATCTGTTTCTGTACTCATATGAAGCGGACTTCATTCAAGGGTTACTACATGAAAACAAAAAGAAACTAGCCCAATCCTTTAATTTCGTTATAGATGACGTGTTGTCGTTAAATAACGACAAATTCCTAAACTTTCTACATCTTATCTATCCCAATGAGCTTGAAATTAAGGATACTATAGATACACCAAAGTCCGCTTCACATTTGGATTTGTTTCTTGAAATTGACTATGACATTTGAAGACAAAACTTTATGACAAACGTGATGACTTCAACTTTCCTATTGTTAATTTTCCTTTCTTGAGTAGCAATATACCAGCATCGCCTGCATATGGCGTCTACGTTTCTCATCGATTGATTGATTGACTAATTGAAGCACTAGCATTGAGTATACTCCTAATTCGACAGCTCACTAATCCTTTGTCATTTTCTTTATTTCTTATGCGCATTAAGTATGCGAATTATTCAACTGGAAATAACGGACACTACAGAAACAACTAAGTATGCTTCAAACTTGGACTTACACATATCAATAGACACCGGAGGACGGTTGGACACTAAATTATACGACAAACGTGGTGATTTTAGTTTTAAAATAGTGACTTTCATTTTTCTGAGCAGCAACATTACTACATCACCTGCATTTGGTCAATCGTTATCAAGTGATTGTGTCAAAAACCATTACTGACATCTTCCGTGTGTGATTCCAGTTCTCTTACCGATTTTGACATTCACCGATATAGACGTATTAACGGCTTTGACCATTGGGCAATGCGACGGGGGTCGCATGCGAAACAGGATATGCTTACCGTTCCGGATCACCTGATATCACTCCAGGATTTTTGTTGTAGTTTGTATTCGTAATTGCCCAAGCTTTAGTTTTCAGTGTTCTTTGTTCGTATGTCTCTCCCTCTCTTTGTCTGTTTATTTGCCAGTCTTGTTCCTTTTTGGTTTGTCTCGTTCGGGTATTGCCCTATGGATTATGATTTCGAATTTTCTTTCTGGCATTGTTGGTTTGGTATTTTCTACACTTGATTAACCAACCCTTTGTCACTTGTTTATTAAACATAATCATTATGTTTTGCATCACTTTTTAATTTTTAGCATAATTGAATCAGTCCCAGTACTTTGCAATGGATTTCGGCTTGCAATATAATTACTGGTAATAGATTATGTTGGTAAAGCCTTATTTCGTGCAATGCCGTAATGATATGAAAAAATTCAGTTCTTATGCAGTTACAATGCTGATTTGTATGCCTTCTTAATTGGCTGATTAACATTGTTTTAGCCTTCAGAACAATGTTTGATGAAAGACATAATGATCATATCATTTACTTCGATGCACAAAAAAAAGGAGACTTCGTCCAATCCAATAGCACAAAAAAATCTGAATTTAGGACTTCAGTGTTCAGTCGAAGCCTAGTTTTGTTTTTAATGTCTGGATTCCCAATTTCTGTAGAATAATGTGCACTGTTTAACTGTTGTGTAAGAATATTTTTTAAAAATAGCGTGGCATGGCTATTCCACATTTTTGGTCCATGTGAGTTGTCTTCCATTTACAGAGTTACCTCCTCTTGGGATAAAGTGTCTTTCAAAGATGTCTGTTAAATGCTTAAATGCTTCCCCAATTTAATATTTTTTGAAAAAAAAACTGGGAATATGTAATCTTTGATACAAGTACCAAGAATGTATCATGTTCAGCATCACTTACATGTAATTCTGTATTAACGGTAATCGTAATGCAATCAAATAAAACATACAATTTAATTATTTGTTGTACAATAAGGGCAAACTATGTCATATGTTGAAAATATATTATGCTCTGCGTTTGACGTATATAATCACGAGATAGTCTGATGTGCACGAAAACCATTGGCAGATTCACAAAATTGATAGCTTTTCACAAAACCTGAAGTCGATCATGATAAGTTTCTTTACACGATAAAGTAATTGGTTTCTTGTCGATTTCCGGGTATTTACGAATAATGATAGTATAAACGAATTATTTATCAGGAAAAAAAAACAATCTGAATTAAGAACCTATTCTGATAATGCTGCACCGGAACTCAAAGGAAGAGAAAATTACTGATAATAAACATATCTGAAAGGAAGATTCAATAAAATCTTTTGCTGCTGAATATTAACATGTACTTCAATATAAAATTCAGGACTAGACTTGAAGGCTTATATTTCACCCTTGAAGATAAGAATTCAGTAGGGCGTTAGATATATGACACGGATACATTAAAAGAACAAGCTGGGTTGTTGGAACGAACTCAATGGCTTAATTGATTTTCATCTAAACTGAAATTCTTTAAATTGTTTTCATTTTCATTCTGTTATCATGAACTCGACTTGTCTTTGAATTCAGATTTTTTGTGGGATGAGTCAACCAACCACTTTTAACTTAGGTAGAAACTTCATACCATGAGGTTAAGGTAAACATTTACACTGGTGATATTTAGAAAAAGGTTGAACAGAATCCTGCCTTCAATGTCATGTGACAGTTATATTATTCACTTAATTGAAATTATATGAAAAAATTATTCATCAATGTTTTTTTTTTATTTTCAAGTTTATACATGACCATTATTTAATAATTGAGTGCTTCTTTTGAAGTTTCATTGTCGTGTAAAGCGTTACTTTATGGAACTTCTTAACGAAGCATTCAATTGTTAACATTACTTTCATGTATTCAAATTGTTTTGTAGGGATTAATTGTTTGAATTCTTACGCCGTGTTGTAACGACGTAAGTTTTGTCATTTAGTTGATGTCATCTAGGAATGAAAGTTCTCTATTTAAAACATGCGATTCTTTTCAACTAACTGTATTTCTGGAATTCAATGAAATGCAATTCAAATGTAATTATAACTCATTTAAACCGAAATAACGATCATATCTGAAGAAATATGAACCGATTTGGTATGGTCGTGTATTAAACTTAATGTTCCATGTAAAAAATACATGGAGTTAACCTGATTTTTAGATTGCAATTCATTATGGCGGAATTATTCACTTGGCTCCCAGTTTGCTAATACAACTATTTTCTCATTTATTATATAACGATTAGTTGAGCTACAGCAATGTTAATTGTGATTGATTATGTAATCTGACCATACTCTGTATAATGAAAATACAAACGTAAGCCCTTGGCTGTTCAGTAAACCAGATGAATACTCAAGCAAACTAAATTACAATTCTAAAGAAAAATAGATTATTGTTGATACCTTTGTGTCATTTAGCTGTCACCACGTATACAGAACAACACAATGTATAGTGATTTAATACCGTGTGGTCAATTACATGAATAAGTCGGTCAATGTTATAGAAGGAAGAAGGAAAGGGTCGTCTTAAAGTTGTCAGCCTATCATTTGCCTAACACAAATTTATCTAGTAAATAAACGGTTAAATTTAAACTGAAGGTGTACTTAATTTATTTTCCATTTGGTTGTCTAATACAAGGTCGAATACTACATTTTTTCGAGGCTAGTAGCCAAACTTAGGAAAACTTGCATTAAAACATTTAAGCAATCGAATAATGCGTGAATAATCATGGTAGCCAAATTTGCCTTGGTTGATTGATTGATTGATTAATTGATTATTGCTTAACGTCAAGTGGCAAATATTTCATGCTTATTCAGGACGAGAACCAGTTCAATTTATCAAACAATTAAAAAAGGTGTGGGACGGGACACAAATGCGAACCAATTTTGACTGCCAGGGTAAAAGGAGGGTAGATGGGTAGGGTCTGATAATTTAACCTTTTGTAGCGGCCATCAGCCTACTCTTTTTCGAAAACTATAGAAGGGGTCTCTAACGTGCAGAGAGTATGGCATCATACTATTCTCCGTGGTCTGGCTTTCAGTATTATGACCTGACGCCCCCCCCCCCCCCCCCAATGAGAGGGTCTCCTTTATCTGCCAGTGTCCTTGCCGAAGCAATGACTTTTCAGCAGAGATTTAATCTCAGTAATAGAAGGGGAACTCTTATGCTAAATGTTTTGCTAAACATGCCCATTTCTATATTAACCTTAAGGGGAATCAGTTATATATGTTTGATAACCTTTGAGATCCTACTTCTCCTAGGAATAAATAACTTTATGCTATCTACAGGGCATGTACTAAAAGGTGGAGTGGAGTGGAGTGGAGTGGAGTGGTGGAGTGTTGGAGTCATGGAGTGAAATACTTAACATATCCAACAATCAATATTTGATTTTTCATCAAAGTTGGACAATATTTTGGGTAGCATTTTATGACAGCTTAGTTGGAGGTGGGATTATAATGTCTATCGTGTAATTTTCTGTACTGTCCTGAATTGTAGTGTATTTTTAATAAGAAGGGGGAAGCAAAGGCCCAGTAACCTATGCAGTTAAAATTGATTTTGGACGAGCTCACAAAACTTCTATTAAAGTACACATAGTGCTTATTTTAATTTCCAAATTGTGGTAGGTTTAGTCCCTAGTTTAAAAATGTATGTCTTATTCCCGGCAACAGAGGCTAAAAAATCATCTTGTGATAAAAATATTAAAATTATTAATATTTTTATTAACAATGGACTATGATATTATAAAATTAAATTGTCAATCAACATTTTCACTTAGATTTTATCTTACATGTTAATTTAATGACTGTACTATTTAAAATAGTTTGTTTCTTCCAATTAAAAATAGATAAGGAAAATGTATCTAGCCACCATCGTCTGTCCATAGAACCCATAAAACTGTCATTACTATAACCTCAGAAACTAAATAACTTAAATAGATGAGAAATGTTGCTGTTTTTGATTAATTTGATAAAATAAACAGAGTTAAATCAGTACAAATCAAAATTTCTTGGACATGTTGCTGTTCTGGATTAGAATCTAGCAATGGCTTATGGTCCAGCAAGCTTTTCCATATAGGTTCACATTCTCAGTTGATCACATTTTAAAGATTTATTGTGACACATTTAACCTCTGCCTTGTTTCAAAATATTTTTAATTGTTTTCTGGCATTGCTTGTGATAAAAAGTTTACTGATAAAATACAATTTTATGACCTTTTCCATGTATATTCAATGTCTGTCAACAAATTGTCAGTACAGTTATAATTTTTAGAGGTGACCTAAAAGTTTAAAAGATTTTCCCATGAAGCTGATGTGAAGACCAAAATTTTATTGGACAGGTTAAATATTGAAATGTACAAAAAATCATTAATTGATCATTGAATAAAACTATATATTTTATGTCAAACAGACAAAGTTTTGATTCTTGATTTAATAAAAGAACAGAGTTTCAATGTCACCTGCGTTGCACATATTTTATATTTCCAAAGACCATAAATATTTTAAAAAGTAGAACTTGTCCAAGATGTTACAGATATTAACCTATAGTATATATAAGTTTAATAAAAATCTGGCAAGAATTGCACCCGTGACAGCGCTAACACAGACTGACACAGAGACAGACAGACACTTGGACGCCCGGTATTTCCATGCCCCTCGCAATGTGTTCAGCGGGGGGCAAAATAACTTAAATGAACGATATGTGTATATTGGCATGCCATAGATACATAGATCTTTTACCAAATAAGCAAATTCATATCTTTTTCAGTTGAAACAGACAGAAGCCAAGTGTCGTTTTTCTTGCAAATGACTGTTCTGTTGATGCTGGTTTTTTTTTAATATACTATTAGTTTATAATTTTAACTTTGCTTTGAATGTAAAATTAATTACCCCAGAATGTTGTTAACTAAGGTAAAATTGCTGAAACATCCCCTCCTAAATTATAGAAATCTATCATTTAACATTAATCATGTTTTTTTTTAATATTGTTTGGAAATATAACCTTAAAAAATGCCCATGACACATCCAAGGTGAATTATATTGGTATATTGTTCATGAATGCAGTTGGACGCTGTTGAAACATTTATTCTATGATTTTTATAGTACACATGTATACAAAAATATCTTATAAATTGGTTTAATTTCAAAACTATTGAACCCACAACTCCACTACACTCTATTTCTTATTCCATGTTTTCACTCTGTGACTCCACTCTGTGACTCCAGCACTCCAACACTCCACCACTCCACTCCACTCCACCACTCCACTCCACTCCACTCCACTCCACCTTTTAGTACATGCCTATCTACAGTGTCTTGTCGAACTATGTAGAATGATTCCAGGATTCTTAGCTGAAATAAATTTAAGCATGATCGTAATATCCTGCCCAAAGCTATTTGGCACGATTTCAAGAATGTCAAGTAGCTAACAATTACAAAACCATTCGGTGCTTTTGAAATACTCAAGATGTCTAAATATAATTTGTCAACAAAGCTAAAACAGCTGCTTTCAGAATATTCATTCCGAAATCGAGACATTTCAGCTTGACACATGACTCGCATCGCTCTATTAGCAGGTATAAATTAGACCCTATACAAAATGAATTATTACAACTGTACCGCTAACCAGAACGATTTCCACTCGTAATGGAGATTGGAAATTTGACCATACAGAAATCCATTTGCGAAGGGTTTCAGGGCAAAGAAGAAACACACATTAGAAAGGTTAGAAACACTAAAAAATCTACGGGTTAAAATATATTGAACTACCGATGACTATATATTGTCGTCATTTAAAGAAGAAATTAAGAGGAAAAAAATTAGAGACACTAGCTATTAAGGACAGAAAGAAACAGAAGAAGAAGCAGAGTAAAACGATAAGGTCTCAATCGGACTTCATATGATGAATCTAGCTCATTGCTTGCATTTTCTACGTATTCAACAATTTATTGTTCATATTAAACAAATATTTCATTTTTATCTTTCACACATATGTACAAATGGGCCTTGATGCATCGAAAAGATCTATCAGAGAGGTAAAGCGCAGCGAACTGCCAATAACATTTTTATAATAATTGCCGCTACATGTACCTTATAACAAAATGGATGACATAGTTATAGAAACAAAAACATGTGCATGTGAAATAAAGGAAAGGTATTTTTAATGTTAACGCATAACTTTATACTGATGGGGATAAAATTTAGAACAAATTAATTGGTATTTTGTTATATCTATTGTATATGTAATGACGGATAAAAGATATACATCTACTGAAATAAACTTAGGTTCAATTACTCACTACAGTGATGATTTGGATGGAAAAACAGATTCACAACTTTTCGTAAAAAAAAGATAAACAGTCTATCTATTATGGCATGTACATGTATTACCATAGAAAAATATGACCATGACAAAATTTGCAATAATGATGGATCTATGTTCACCGCCGGTTGTGTTATAAAGGAAAACGTTATGTAATAATGATTAATTCATAACTTGTTTTGATGTTAAAATTTATGATCGACAATGGTTTCACTTGTCTTGTTTTGTTGTTAAAAATTAATGATCGACAATGGTTTCACTTGTCTTAAAATACTGCAGAAAATATCTCTATCGCACGCAGTCTGAATTGACAATAAAATAAACTGGTGTTCACCCACCCAAAGGATTTTATTTAGAAAGAAAATACCTTTGCGGATAATTTACTTATAAATCATATTTTTCTTGTGTTAATATTCTTCTCTGAGGATCTTACATGTCAAATCAAATATCATTTATTTTGTACATGTTACAATTGAAGATTTTATTTATTGAACAAAGTGCAGAAAGGATGTTGCGAATAATAAATTAAACGTTCTAGAAAAAAGTTCCATTTTCATTTCATTGGTTAAATTTTAAAACAAATGTCGGAATAATAAATGTGATATGCGCAAACTTACAGTTAAAATATTCGAAATTTTTAACCGAAACAATACCCATTCTTGTATTAACTTTCATCAGTATTCTGTCGACAAGAACTTTAGAAAACCTAATATGATTTATACGCAGGCAATTTGGTTATCATCAGAACATTCATTAGCATTAAATTGGGTCAAATGTCTTTTTCTCGGTTACCTTTTTAGTTTGTTTACTTGTTGATATCTTGACATGATATTGTACCGCTGGACAATTACTCAGCATGGTTTGGTTTTCTACATTTGAAAACCCAAGTCTTAAGCTCTGGAGGTTTTAGTTATAGATGTATACTTGTCATTTTGTGCTTTCTTTTTCACTACACAACTAAATATCTTAATATGGGTATCTAAAAGTCGTGTAACTGATAAAACCATAACCATAACCATACATTTCTTTGCATAATTGCTGTTTGTGATTTTCATTTCTGCTTTAAATAAAAACAACTACTTTTATCTAAATGAAGTCGAATCGTCTACCATACATGGCATATAAAGGTTTACTTGTCAACAATAAATGAAATGCTTCTTTCCTTTCGTCGATTTACGACTCATCAGTTGTGCTTAAGGCCTAAAATGTTGAAATCCAAAACAATAATCCAAAATATTGAAGAGCAATTCAAAATTACCGAAAATGATTATCAAAAACACGAATACGTGATTCCGGAGGGCAATTACCAATTGCTTAGTGAAAAAAACAAGTTGAAAGGAAAATCAGCAACAAAGACGACTTGCCACATGATTTATCCATTATAATATTCCTTAGATGAATTGCTGTCAATTACACCATATAAATGTCATCAAACGATCTCAATATAAGAAACAATCGCTTAGACAAGATTGCAGAAAATTGATCTTCACTTAACTTTGGTATTAGATATAATAACGTTAGGTAGAATATGCTGATCTTTGTTATCGGATAGTCGCTTATCTAGTTGCTTTTTGGTTATTTTGGCATATAAAGAATTCAGATAATAAACTTTTTTTACATTTAAAAAAATTAGTCATTGCATTATGTTAGTATAAATGTAAGTTTGGCCACGAACCGGTAAAAAAATTTATGTTTTATACAATTGAGGTTAACAAAATACTGTCTTAAATTCTAATACCGATGACCCAGACAGACTATTAACCAGGATAGGTACTTTAACATAGAAAACTATGGGAAAATTCATTTAAAAACGCTACCAAGTATAAAACCACTTAGCCAATTGGAAACAGACTTGTCAGCAATGGTCTTTAGGTGCTCCTCTTTCAGAGTTGTTTTTGGTTATCCAGACTATCAGCAAAGATTGCCGCCACATCCCAACTTATTAAACATAGGACCCATATCGGAAAATTCATTTAAAAATATTCTTATCGTAAACCACTTGGTTATTTGTATCCAGACTTGGCTTCAATGGTCCTTATCGGGTACTCTTTTAGAGTTATAACTCTGATGATCCAGACTGTCCTTAGATGGTCTTCTTTCAGAATTGTTTTACAGAAAATGCTACCCTGAAACTACTGAGCAAACGGAGCAGCAATGATATTGTTCCTATGACCAAGACTGTCAACTAAAATGGCCACAGATGCATAGGCTGGACCGGGCAATTTCACTTCATAAAGGGTTCTTCTGTGAAACTGGATTCTGTATAAAAAAATCTGGGCAGCAATAGTTTAACATATAGATGATCATATATAAAAAATATACATTGATCCCAATCACCAAACAAGTAGCTTTTCAGTTACTGTTTTTGAAGATGTTGATTGGCAAACTGAATTCAGGTGAGCGACAAAGGCTCCTGGGAGCCTCTAGTTTGCTTTTCGGATCGTTATGGCATCGCCATGTACCTTATATTTACTGTAATTCAGCATATAAACAATATTCAACAATTTATACTGTAGATATGAAGTTAATGTCATTACTGCGCAGTGCTTGTGAATCTAGACAAATATCCTATAGGCATCCTACAAGCTGCTATGTATTGGTAGATAATAGATGATATAAAAGACTAGCTGTCAAAGAAGCCATTATAAATCTACACTCGAGGTAATATAGTTAATAAAGAAAGCATAATATGTCACTGAACTTTTTATGATAAAGTGCAGTAGTTGTAAAAGTAGATTGAAACGATAATTACTTTGCTGGGGTAATGTTTCCGACTTCTTGATGATGGAAAATTGACGTGCACTTGACCCTTATCGTCTAACACGTACATGACGTATATTCGTTTTGTTGTGAAATTAAACTATAGGAACCATCAGTGAAAATTACAACTCGTTATCTGTAGGCTCTGTCATTAGGATATTTGATGGTGTTTAAAGAACTGTATTTTATGACGAAATAGTCTATAATCGGTTATTGATGAGTATACTACATACGTGGTACATATGTACATTTGTATTACGGTTTTATTCAAATGTTGTTGTTTGTATCTGTCTTTCTATAGTTCACGTTTATACCATTCAGCTAAGATGATTTAATAGACTATAAATTCATTTAACATATTTTAGAATATCTTTCTAAAACCAACAGGAGCTACATCTTACATTTAAAATTTTTAACGATTGATAACAGTGCATTCTATGTCTATATTATTCACTGTTTACTTTTTTAACTCTACAAAGGACATAAATTATTCTGCAAGAAATGGTGTAATTAAAGTACATGTCAATGCACATTTGAAAGTTTACATGTCTAGGTTAAAAACCATTAAATTAATGGAAAATATGTTCGTTTCATTACATTTATAGATTAATTTATCAGAGTAACGAGTGGTTCAAACCTCGTGTATCTATTACGAATTTAGAAAAAAAAATGCTAATTTAATTTGAAAATCCTCCGGCTATAGGTTCGTCTAGACATTGCTATATTTGGATAGTTTAGTAATAAAATGTATTCATTTGATAAATTGTTAATGATGCGGACACAATTCTGAAAAAGGACCATCAAAGCACATTGCTGCAAAGTCTGGTTCCAATTGGCAAAGTTGTTTCAGATGAGAAAATTTTAATCCAATTTTTCAATAGGATCTTATGTTAAAATATGTTCGGCTGTGGCGTCAATCTTGGTTTACAGGCGTGATCAACGTACGTGTACATACTTCTAAAAGAGGACAATCTAAGGACCACTGCTGCCAAGTCTGGTTCCAATTGGTCAAGTTGTTTCAAACAAGAAGATTGTTAAATGAATTTTCCTATGTTAAATTAAGTTACTCTTTGTTGACATTTCTAAAAGAGTAACATCAAAGGACCATTACTGTCACGGGGCTTGCTGAGAAAATCCGAAAACGTATATTTATAGAATTGAAAGAGATGCTATGCTAGTTAAGATCACATAAAAAAATTAAAAAAACATGTACTTTGAAATTTGTATATTTTCCCATATAAAGCATGTTTCGGGTTTTTTTTTTTTTTTTTTCATTTAATTCATTATTAATTATTCTTTATCATGCATCCTGTAGAGATTTTGAACTGCATCTGCACATTCGAAGGAAGTTAAACTCAGAAATAGAGGTAATTTGCATTTAAATACAAGCTAAAAACTTTGAAATTTAAAATTGAAATATACACGTAATATATATCAGACATTATGTACTAAGTAATTTAAGTGGATAAAATTCTATGAATACGCTACTGATAGTCGTATTTCAAATTATTTTATTTATTAACAAGAGTTGGTTTTTATAGTCGGCAGTATGTTTTAAATAATTGTTTTATCGGTATTTGTTGATCTGATACATCATCTTTTGCTTGGCTTTATACTATAGCAATATTATATTTAGTTTTATGATCCAACAGTGGGTACTAATTTTTACGGAACATGACTGAACATAATATCTGTTTCCTAAAGAGGGATATATCTTTGTTTTTCGGTCAACAGAACAAAGTAATTGGTAGTTAAATGATTTACATAATTTGATCAGCTGTATAAGAGGAACAAATTCAGATCAAATAGAGAAAACATAAATTATGTCTTACCCTAGTAGCGGCCGACTTCATTACTTTGAGTGTTGAAGTACTTTCGACCTCCCACTTAAATGTATTAAGAGGAAAATTCTACCCAAACTGCCAAAAAAACGACATTTTGTATCGATGTAAAGAAGTTGTAACAGAATTCTGATACCAACCATTAAAATAAGGCAGTAAATTCGATTCTAAGAAATTCTACAATTTTTTACAGTGGGTGCCAGTGCAATGAAGTAACTCTGTATTTCTTAAATTTTTTCTAAAAGTTAGGAATGGAGTTTGCTTTAACAATTGACTGAAATTCGTTATTGATTTTAACTAACCTAGTTTTGATTAAAATCTGATTAATTGATTGATTGATTGATTGATTGATTGATTGTTATTTGCTTTGATTTACGTCCAGTGGCAAATATTTCGTGCTTCCTCTGAAGGAGAACCAACAATCAACAATTTATCATTTTAAAAGGGTGGATGGTTGTTGGGTTCGGATAATTTAGCCTTCTGTAGTGGCCATTAGCCTACTTTTTTTCGAAAACTACAGAAGGGTGTTTGGCGTGCAGGGAGCTTGGCATTATCCAAACACACTACCTACTACATTACGCGGACAGGCTTTCCGTATTATGACCGACCGCCTCGGTGGTCTCATGGTAGCGTGCTCGCCCCGACTGCGGAAGGTCGCGGGTTTGATCCACGGCCGGGTAAAACCAAAGACATTAAAATTGGTATTTGCTGCTTCTCCGCCAAGCACGCGGCAGCTAGGAGTAAGAGCAAAGACTGGTCGGCTCGGAGTCAGTATAATGTATCCGAGTGAGGTGATATGTCTTCCTGCGGACCGTTCCCTCGTGAGCTAGCACATTAAAAATCCGACTTAGCGTGTCGGTCTAGTACAAAGCAGGGATCATATTCATTATCATATCAACATGTTCTCGTCCTGATATGCACCTGGTTGCCACTGGACGTTACAATAATTCATTCATCCATCCATCGTATTATGACCTGATAACCCCCCAACTAGGAGCTCTGTGGGAGGAGCTCTCCGGATCAATCACAGGTGCCTACGTAACAATCTGATCAGACAACTAAATGATAACAATATAAAATTGAACGTCTACAAATTTTATATGTAATTTTTATAGTGGAATTGTAATTATGGATTTGCGAAATGATTTCTCCTTTCCAAATCCTTAAACAATTATATAAGGTATGATAATAAAGAAACTGTTAATAATAAAATTGCTTACGCACCACAGCTGTCAATTACTTTGATTTTACTCGAAGTGGCTTCCTTCAAATTTTACTTTATTCTGGTTAAAGATTAAATGATTAAAAGATAATCAATCTGAGATGCAAAATTCCCTATATGCAATGCGCATTTCTGTTTTCTTCTTCATTGGGTACAGTCGTGACCAAACGTTTTGAAAGCATATAAAGTCCATAAATAATCTTTTACTTATATTTCTCGACATTGCTTTATTTATTTATAATAATATTAATATTTTCTCCCACAAGTACAATGTCTAATGTGGTTTCCGGCGGTATTGTTTACGAAATGTTTTAAAGGGCAAAATATTTAGATAAAGTCTTTTTTCCAGATTTATCCTACTGTAAAACACCTTTCAAGTATACATGTATAATCTCTCCATCGCGTCATTTTTCTCTGCCACTATTAAAATCTACAAATTTACTGTCCTTATTTCGAAAGAAAATTGAGCGAACAGAACATTATAATTATATACAAAAAGTGGGATGACAAAATGATCTGACAGCTTTTTGTGTCATAGGTATCAACTCATACGACAAGTAGCAACGAAAATATCCTCCATATAGATGGGTTAATTTGTTTTCACTTTGTAAATAGGCTAAATATTTGATTCTGTCCTATTGAAAAAGAACTGAAACTAGTCTGGTGATAATATAAAATTATTGAAAAATGAAAATATTGTGTCTAGATATGGGCCGCCAGCCATCAAATTTTGAGCTAAAAGAATGAAATCCTCTTTGAAATCTTAACAAATTTATTTGCTTTAACATAGTTACCATGGTTACAGCAAGTAATTTCATAAGTAATGAAAAGAGTAACGTCATCAAGTGTGACAGTACTCACAAATACTTATCTTTAAAGATTAATAATATGTATTGTTTTCTATTGTTAGATTGTAACTCAATGTCAGTTTTGACTATATAACTTTACAAATTGAATTAAATGTAAATTAATATCGCACTAGAAAGTTCCTCGGGATGCCTTATTAATATTTTAATCAGAAAATGTCTGGCAATTGTATAGCCATTTTCTCCGCTGGAAACACGTATCTATTGTTTTATTACCGTCTCAGTTGTAATTATTCAGTTTTTTATCTACGTGAGCAGGTTTATAGTTTTATTATTTTAGCATTTTATCTGTCAAATATTTATTAATGATAAAAGTATATTTAATGAAAAACAATAAAGACTACAATACGTAACACATGATTCTCTACATTTTCATTGAATTAGCAACCCCTGAACATGGCTACAAACACTTCAATTCGTTAAGTCTGGTAGCTCTTAAAACTTGAAGATTGATACAGTTCCAATATATGAAGTCTATATTATAAACAAAGTCATATTATTGAATCAGACATTTTCTTATGTATAATTTATTGTTCGCACAGACAGTATATAAGGTCCTTACATCGATATTTACAAGTTTCCATTCATTGTTTAAACACCATGCTGCAGTACATACATGACATATATCAGTTCAAAATTAAATTAAAGAGGTTGTGGCATTGAACATGCTGAAAACTTTTAACAAGTTTTTTTTTTCTTCTTTCTTCCTGTCTTATTTCAGCTTCGAAACAACTTTTCTCACTTTAAAGTTTTTGTTGGAAACACAATGTTTAACTAACAATAGAAAACATAATAAATTCTTAAAACAACGATGAAATAGTGCATTTAAGGATATGTTAGAGGCATGATATCCAATACATTTTAAGTATAAAAGCTTAGTTTTATTCTCTTTTTTTTCGTTAATCCAGTAAAGTCGGAACTAGAGCAGCTGAATAAACTTCTATTACACCTCTCAAGGGAACCTTTTAGAAAAGTTTATTTTTCAAACCGACTGAAAATTTGCATGGTTAGAGAATAACAAGGAATCTGAATTAAAGGAATTTCAATATCAGGCCTACATGTATTTTAAAATTTGTGCAAAATTTAAGATAGCAAACGATATACATTTATAATGGCTCCCATCCAGCACGTGAGCGTGCTTCGGTGAAAAAAATATAAAGGTATAAAAGGATATGGTGAATAAGCTCTTAAATATTTTTTTTACTTGACAGACAATGACAGAAGATTGTTCATCTAGCATGACAAAAATCTTAAACCTTCACGGCAAGTTCTTTACGTCGATCCCTATCACCATTTTAATCACATTCTTTTGGTTAGATGTCGATCAGTATGTGTAAGTTACAATTACTGCCAATTTTGATTTTCAGTTGTAGTGTCAATCAATGTAACTGGTTGATTACCAGACGAGTACTAAGTGAAATCAATCGCAACTTCAAGATTTCGCTATTATATTCATCTTGATTTTGTGACATTTAAGACATTAATTAAAAGTAGTGTAACCGATCAGAAAATCAACTAATTCTTGGAAGATATGCAATTTAATGTGACCATTTTTTTTCATGGAGGGTTGGAGGGGGTCGTACAAAATTACACTTCTTGTGTTCAACGGCAAACTATTTATTTTACTTGATTCTTCTCAAGTTTCGTTCAAGAATAGTTTTATGGCATTAAGGCTAAATTATCTAAGATCAAGAAAATCATAAATATTTGTTTTTGTCTGTTTAAGTCAATTCTATCTTCATAAGGGTGTACATTGCCAGTGCGAGTCTCTTTTTATATTGTCTTCAATACTTTAATATATAATCTACTTTGATTTGAATACTGCATTATGATTGGCTGGAGAGCATAGAGCAACAGTATAACCTGGTTTGGTGACATCACCAACGGATTAATCCGCCACTTGTAAATTCAAATAGTCCCATGCCATCATTGATGCTTGAATCGAGGAATCATATTGTACCTCTGTTTGGAAATAAAATTATAAAAAATGTTTCCAATTTTTTAACAGGTTATTCAATATTAACCTGATTTGGATCAGTTTATGGCATTCATAAACCGGTTTATTATGTGTAAACACCCAAACCAGGTTATATCGTATAACCTGTTCAAAAATTGGAAACATTCCTTAAATATCCGGCAACGTTTATTTGAAAATTTTGACTGGTTTCCCGATGATTTGAATACTTTAACTTATGGTAGCATATTATTGTCAAAACAACACAATTAAACTAAAATGTGTTTGAATATATCAACAAGTCAGAAATATTCCTTGTTGTTTAAAACAACCATATAAGTCACGGATCCACAAATGTCTCCACATATCAACTCAACTTTTTTCCTGTATATCTTTTAGTAATCAAACATGTATTCTTATATATATACGGTCATGTAATTTGTATGCAACCGATATTATTGCATTATATTGTATCGCCGGGGAAAATTTCGTTAGTTTTTTTTGTGTTATCCAATTCTTGCAATATTAAATGTTTAAAATTGCGAGTTAATTAGTTTGTGTGTGTATGTTTGTATACGTCATTTATTAACTTTTTTTATTAATTATTTAATTATAACGATCCAACGGGCTGAGTGAGCCGTTGACATTACTTTTCGTCGTCCAACGTCGTACATTTTCCTTTGAAATTACTAGTCCAATCTGAATACTTGTTGAATGGCCCTCTGATAATCCGCTTTCAAAATTATGTCTTCACGTCCCTACTTTAGACCAATATGACCGCCGTTTAAATTATAAGGAAACAATAAAAATTAATTAAAATTTGTCTCCCCTGAAACTGTTAGGCCAAAGGGACCAATATTTGATTTAATAGTTAATATTCTTAATATTGTGTTCGGGGTTAACAACTTCGAGGTTACTGTTGCTATTCCGAACTAGAGGCTCTCAAAAGCCTGTATCGCTCACCTGGATTTAACTTTTCACCTTGAGCAGACTTAAAAATTTAAGTGTTGGAGTCGATTTGACTGGTTTTTCTATGGGATTCTATGTTAAACTAATTTCAGCTGTGGCAGTCATCTTGGTTTAGTCCAGGTCAACGGATACATTTCTAAAAGAGAACCATCTAAGGACCATTTCTGCTAAGTCTTGTTCCAACTGGCTAAGCGGTTTCAGACAAGAAGATTTTTAAATGAATTTTCCTATAGGGTCCAGTATTTAACAAAGTTCGGTGTGGCAGCCATCTTGGTTCGGACATATTTCTGAAAGAGGACCTCTTAAGGACCAGTGCTGCCAAGTCTGGCTCCAATATGTCATGTGGTTTCAGACAAGAAGATTTTTCAATGAATTTTTCCATAGGGCCCTATGTTAAACTAAGTTCGGGTGTGGCGGCCATCTTGGTTGACAGTCTGGGTCATTGCACAAAATTCTGAAAGAGGACCATCTAAGGACCCATTGCTACCAAGTCTAATTCTAATTGACTTAGTGGTTTCAGATCAGAAGATTTGAGTGAATTTCCCATAGGGTCCTATGTTAAACTAAGTTCTGCTGTGGCGGCCATCTTGGTTCACAGTCCGGGTCATCGGACACACCTCTGTAAGAGGACCATCTAAGGAGCATTTTCCAATTGGTCAAGTGGTTTAAGACAAGAAGATTTTTCAATGAATTTTCCCATAGGCCCTATGTTAAACTAAGTTCGGTTGTGGCGGCCATCTTGGTTAACAGTCCGGGTCATTGGACATATTTCTGAAAGAGAACCTCCTAAGAACTATTACTGCCAACTTTGGTTCCAACTGGACTTGTAGTTTCATATAAGAAGATTTTTGAAAGTCACCCCCCCCCCTTTTTTTCTATTTTTAGTAACAGCAGCCATCTCGGTTGGAAGTCGGGGATGCCAGATATACTTTTGGAAGGGGCCCATCCAAGGACCATTCCACCACAGTTTGTTCTCAATTGGCCCAGTGGTTTGAGAAAAGATCTTTAAAGAAAAGTTTACGCTGGATGCCGTCTTTAAAGGGCAAAAACTCCTATTAGGGGTCAATCAATGATTTTGGTCATGTTGACTTATTTGTAGATCTTACTTTGTTGAACATTTTTGCTGTTTACAATTTGTCTTTATCTATAATAATATTCACGATAATAACCTAAAACTGCAAAATTTCCTTAAAATTAACAATTCAGAGGCAATAACCCAACAAAGGGTTGACTGATTCGTCTGAAAATTTCATGACAGGTAGATCTTGACCTGATGAACATTTTTACTCCATGTAAGTTTTGCTCTAATTGCTTTAGTTTTAGAGATATAAGACAAAAACTGCAGTTTACCCCTATGTTCTATTTTAAGCCATGTCGGCCATGTTGGTTGGCAGGCGGGGTCATCGGACATATTTTTTAAACTAGATACCCTAATGATGCTTGTGGCCAAGTTTGGTTCAATTTGGCCCAGTAGTTTCAGAGGAGAAGATTTTTGTAAAAGTTAACGGACGACGGACGCCAAGTGATGAGAAAAGCTCACTTGACCCTTCGGGTCAGGTGAGCTAAAAATAGGAAACTCAACAAAACAATTAACATCTAAAATTGAGCCCACTGAAACAGCTACAGTCTTTTATGTAATGGTCCATTGAAACTGATTCATTGTCAAAGACCCCTGATGTTCCACAGCTAAGACCAATATGAGAAGAGATACTACACAGTATAACTAAATGAATAAAAACAAAGCAAACTGAAGACGAACAAAAGAAGAATAAAAATTAATCACTAGCAATACCAAACAAAATTGAGAGGTCGCATGACATGAACTGATAATTAGATTTCTTCTATTGCACATTATTTAATTATAACCTAGAAGATGACAATTCAGACTTGAATAGAAATAGGCAACAAAAAACCAATGCCTTCCACATGTAATGTATGTATCATAATAAGTAAAGTTGACTTATAATTGGCTTCAATCTGAAGATAAAACAGCACGAAATGGATTTGTCAGGCTTTAAAAACAGCATGATGTTGCTCTATATATTCACCAGTTTTATTTATCTACGATGGTTTTTATATAGTTCTGTCTGAATATATTAACTTTTTAAAACATTATGTCGAATACTTTGATTTTTTAAATGTATTTTAAATTAAACTTTCCCTCTATTACTTAGAATTAGAGTAAACACTTGGCATCCATAATACATAATTTTAACTACAGTCCTGTTTGATGATATTCTTGTTTCTTTCTACCTAAAACTAAAATCCAACTGGACATGACACTCAACTGAATGTTACTCTTTTGCGATGTGTGACGAGTGACAGCTGGTGTCATTTACGTTTTTTATGGGAGTCCAAATTGCTAATGATTTACAAAATGTTGTTTCCGTGTCCCCTTTTTTTTTTTTTTTTTTTTTTTTTTTTGCCGTGATAACTAAACTACCCCCTGGCGTAAGAAACAGGCCCGAACTGTGATATTTACTTGCTGTATTAGTTTTCTCACGAATGCACTTTTTCAATGTCTTATTTTGCCAATATTTATTGTGTAAACAAATTAAAACAGTTCAGCTTCGGTAGAAAATAATTTTCAGCTGCAGTTTGTTTTCTAAGTTTAAATTTCATTTTTAAAATAATAATTAAGAAGCAACAGGTCATTTTCTCAAAATATGAAGTGGAGAAATGCAACATTAAACTATATATTATGGCCCAGCGAGTTATTTATAGTATCCTGGCTTCTCTGTCAACATTATTCCTTTGTGTTTGTATAATTTAAAATTATCCTTCCGTCTGTACCATTCACACATTGATTCATTCAACATCAAGGGAATTTCAGCTTTCTCACGTTCTGTGATTGTATTATATATCATCCTAGTGTATATTATAGATAATTCATTAATCTTTAATATCCAGTTGAAATTATAACCCATATTTAGGACGACAGGTTTTTGGTGTGGTAAACTCGACTTTTTTCTAGACCGACACTCTGACCCGGACTTTTAGTGTGCTTGTCCACAATCCAGAGTTTTGTAGGAAGACATGTATTCTGACTCCTTTGCTCTTAATCCTACATTTTGCGTGCTTGCATCGCCACAAATACTATTTCGAGTAAAAAAACATATAGCTTTTGACAATTTGTGTACCTTATGTTGCTCATTCTAGGTCATGTAGGTATGCGCATATTATTCATGAATACATGATTACCAATACAAGAAAAGTGATTTTACGCATGTACAATAATGATCGTTGACGCATGATAACCTGAGCTACATGTAGCTCGATTAACACATTGCTCATTTTTATAATCAAGCCAAACAGCTATACTCTTAGGAATATTACCTAAATCATTTTTAAGTAATGTGATCTCATCATGCACTGTCATTTGTATCTCTGTGGCCTATATATAGCATTGTTTTCACAATTCACTCACCGAAGAGTTACTAATAACATTAATTAGGACACTAACCGAAAATAAAGTAAACTAGGAAACTACCTGACGGGAATCCGAAAAGGATGGAATAAATGTTCTTATATCCTTTACTGGAAATTTCACAATTTTCGTAGGGTGAGATTGTTCTGTCCTATACAGCGATGTGAGAAAAGTATATGTTATCATGTTTTATATATCTAAATGGTCAAGAAGTCAGAAATTGTACATGTCCTCTCTTTCACCCCTCTGTCCATCCCTCGAATAAAGCACGATTTAAGGAATATCGCACAGGCACCTGAAGAATGGATTTAGTGTGTTGCACCCCCATTTTTTCTCTGTAACACTCCAGACTTTCATTTTCAATTCGCCCCCCCCCCTCATTTATAGAACAAATCAAATGTCCAAATATCGTCGACTGACACAGTATATTGGGACTGGATTTAGAGTGTTTCATCCCGGCCACCTTCCCCCCTTTTCTCTACAAGACCCTACAATTAACCTTCATTGTGATTTTTTTTTATTGTTTCAGTTATATTGTAATATTGCGTTTATTTCCTCCATAAAATGACGAAAAACTAGAGTGCCTGTATCGCTCACCTGGATTTAACTTTTCACCTTCAGCAGACCTAAAAATTTAAGAGTTGCAGTCAGTTTGGCTGGTTTTTCTATAGAATTCTATGTTAAACTAATTTCAGCTGTGGCAGCCTGAGTCATCTTGGTTGACAGTCCAGGTCAACGGATATATTTCTAAAAGAAAACCATCTAAGGACCATTTCTGCTAAGTCTTGTTCCAACTGCCTCAACGGTTTCAGACAAGAAGATTTTTAAATGAATTTTCCTATAGGGTCCAATATTTAACAAAGTTCGGTGTGGCAGCCATCTTGGTTGACAATCCGGGTGATCGGACACATTTCTGAAAGAAGACCTCCTAAGGACAAATACTGCCAAGTCTGCCTCGAATATGTCAAGTGGTTTCAGACAAGAAGATTTTTTAATGAATTTTTCCATAGGGCCTTATGTTAAACTAAGTTCGGCTGTGGCGCCCATCTTGGTTGACAGTCTGGATCATGGCACAAAATTCTGAAAGAGGACGATCTAAGGACCATTGCTACCAAGTCTAATTCTAATTGGCTTAGTGGTTTCAGACGAGAAGATTTTTGAGTGAATTTCCCATAGGGTCCTATGTTAAACTAAGTTCTGCTGTGGCAGCCATCTTGGTTCACAGTCCACGAAATCAGACACATTTCTGAAAAAAAGACCTCCTAAGGACCGTTGCTGCAAAGTCTGGTTCCAATTGGTCAAGTGGTTTAAGACAAGAAGATTTTTCACTGAATTTTCCCATAGGGCCCTATGTTAAACTAAGTTCGGCTGTGGCGGCCATCTTGGTTAACAGTCCGGATCATTGGACATATTTCTGAAAGAGAACCTCCTAAGAACCATTACTGCCAAACTTTGGTTCCAACTGGACTTGTAGTTTCATATAAGAAGATTTTTTTAAATTCAACCCCCCCCCCCTTTTTGCCTTTTTTTCTATTTTTAGTAACATCAGCTATGTCGGTTGGAAGTCGGGGATGCCGGACATAATTTGGGACGGGGGCCACCCAAGGACCATTCCACCAAAGTTTGTTCTCAATTGGCCTAGTGGTTTGAGAGGAAAAGATCTTTAAAGAAAAGTTTACGCTGGATGCCGTCTTTAAAGGGCAAAAACTCCTATAAGGGGTCAATCATTGATTTTGGTCATGTTGACTTATTTATAGATCTTACTTTGTTGAACATTTTTGCTGTTTACAATTTGTCTTTATCTATAATAATATTCAAGATAATAACCTAAAACTGCAAAATTTCCTTTAAATTAACAATTCAGGGGCAATAACCCAACAAAGGGTTGACCGATTCGTCTGAAAATTTCATGACAGGTAGATCTTGACCTGATGAACATTTTTATCCCGTCAGTTTTGCTCTACTTGCTTTAGTTTTTGAGATATAAGACAAAAACTGCATGGAAACATGTCGGATTAAGAACATTTGAGTTAACTCATCGGTGATTTTTGTCTATTGCAGTTGCTACGTGATGACGGCCCAAAGAAAACGAGCCGTTAATTTTAGTAGATCTTAGCAACTGTATTTAAATTTTAAAAATATCGGCTTCTTTATGCAGTACTTTCATGAGTATACCATGTATGTATAATAAGGGGCATGGGTATTTAAAACAAAACCAAATAAGACAGCTTCCTGTTCATTCTATAACAATGATATTTTTAGGGACGAGATCAAAAGTTCAATGTAGGATAAAAAACTTAATTCAAATAGTTTGGGGGGGGGGTGTAAAAATCGCAGCAAGTTTTGTTATCTGACATCGATTTTCGGATTGAAAAATACGGATTCAAGTGATGTCCAAGTCAATATACAGAACAAACATACATTGCTGAGGAAAAACAGGACCCATGATACAAAAAGTATACTCTCAATGCATATGCCCATATTGGTCAATCAATTTTTCCTAAATTAAGTTAAGAGGGGGGTGGGGGTTGGGAGGGTCAGTGAAAAAAACTATGTGAATTAAGTTTTTTATCCTACATTGAACTTTTTATCACGTCCCTTATATACATAAGAATCATTCTATTATGATGAACTAATAGCCCGTAGTGATGTACAAGACCCATTAATGGCCTTGGGTTGTTTTCTGCTCTTTGGTCGGGTTGTTGTCTCTTTGACAAATTCCCCCTTTCCATTCTCTATTCTATATCACCTAAAAATTGGTTGTCCATGATGAATATATTTTATCACCATTAAACATGCTTTAATTAACATTTAGTAACCCAAGTGTTGTATTATATGAAATGCCATAATGATAAAAAAAATTAAGCCATTTAAGAAAAGAGTGCCGATTGAGACACTTCATTGTTTCAAACGAAATCAAATTTAAAATTTACCTATGTGCAAAATTATTAAAAAAAAATCAAAATTCATAACAAATTCACGTGATACAAGTTCCTTTGGAATATCATCAATTTTCCTTTAAGGTTAAGATGAAAAACTTTGTAAGCATTCTAATGGATAGTTTAAACTTTTAAAAGTTGATTTAGCGGCATGGTGAAATCACGGTCGTTTCATGGGTTGCAATCTTTCATGAAACTATACTTTTTTAAGACTATATACATGTACATATTGTTATGTAATTTAGAAAATGAAGTACTAGTTTACAAATTTAGACTAGAAGTGAAGTTGCTGCATTTAATTTCCGAGTTATGGCAGAAATATTGTATAGATCGTGCAGTTGGTCGGATGTGAATTTGATTGGTAATGTTTACCTTTAAATGTGTGTGAATATATGTACGTAATTGATTAAGGTGGGACGTTGCGTCAAGAGTTATCGGCCTTGACGCTACTGTGGATCCCTGCATCTTTTATCGATTTTTTTTCTTCTTTAGAATTTGATGCAGTGATTATATAAATAGAGCATTATGCAAGGGGTTATGACTTTATTTTAAAAATAAAAATGTATATAAAAAAAAATATACACTGCAATTTATTATCCATTTTCTTTGCCAATATTATGTGCAAATATTGTGCGAAATATTTCTAACTTTAATCTTTAAGCAAATCCAACTACATGTAATACTGGAGCACTCGATGAACTTGCACTGATCTGTAAGTTGTAATGGTCAAATTGTAGACCTTGACATAATCAGAAAACTAATTGTTGTTTGTTTCATCCGTCTTATTTGCTTAGGTCAATCCTCAGGCTCCTTGACATTTTATAAAGCCAGTTATCAATAACAGCATTATCTTAGTGATGAAGAGGGGTATAATCATAATTAATGTCATTACTATACCACGAAGTCGTAGAAGTGATCTCGTGTCGAATACAATTGTATCTTCTCGTGAGGTCAATAGAGACTAACGTGATCGTAAATAAGAAATATACAATTTTATGTCAAGCAAGCTCGTCAGTATCTGATTACTCATACAAATATCACTTACTGTTGTAATACTTAACTAAAGCTTGAAAGAAGAAGCCTTCATAAATGCCAACATTAAAAGGACAAAAATAACGATCTACGTTAATAATATATTATCAAGATAAATATGAATGTTTCGTAATTCCTTGTGGCTCATTTGGTGTATGCAAGTCAAACTATTACAGGCTACCGAAGTGAAATTTTCGCTAAGCATGAATGGTTGTAGACAACTCTTTTGGTGTTTTTTAGGAGATTGCTCCTAAATTTTGTTTATTTTCCCTAACACAAAGTTGACCTAATCTTTTTTTATTCTTTTTTAATATAATGTTCTCGTCCATTTCATTTTATTGTTTCCAATGTTTTAATGATTATATTTCATTTTCTGTACAGAACTGAGCAGTTATCAAATTATCATGATCTTGGTTCCATTTAGTATCGTATCATATTTACTGTATCATATATAAATATGAATTACATGTGATACAAGGAAATTGATTCATAAAATTGTGCATTAGTGAAGATTAGACTGCTGACATAAGTCAAACAACTGCAAATCATTGTATATTGACATAATTAATATCTTATAACATTACTCAACTTACAACATAAAACACGAAAGAATGAAATTAGCATTATTAAATTATTTATCCATTAGTTAATTTTAGGGTCTCATTTATCATGTTAATTCATTGAGAGTTAATTAGAAACTCCTTCCAGGATACAAATCAAAGAGATATAGCTATAGTACTTTCAATACAATTGACATTTTTATCTCCCACATATTTTTGTTGCAAAATGTCCGCTAACTCGAATAATTCAAGCCGTTTCCGTATCCGATTCTCTTCTGGAGTGATCCACGTGAGCGAATATAACGACTGGATTATTCGGGTTATCTGTCCGTCTGTTCGTCCGTCACACTTTGTTGTGACCTAAAGTCCTCTTTATTTTCTAAATGTCAGTGAGTATGACAGAGAATGCTTAAATGGCTTTCTAAAAAAGAATCCTACCTACTTACATTGTACCCACCTATTTGGAGCATGAGTAGGCAACTGAAATTAAATACAAGATCATTTTTCATCACACATGATTTTTTTAACAATCATAAATTTAGGAATCTGGGTTTAAAAGATGATACATTAAAAATAAAATTTGAATACTGAAGACACACGTTCTCACAATATTAATGTCACATTGCTGAAATCATTCAACAACTAAAAATGGTGTTCCCACAATACGTGTGTTTATTGGCAGTCCAGAGGGTAACCGTTCAGAGAGAACGTAGAGCAAATCATGTTTTACTGTCTGTAAACATCGGTTTGCGGATTTGGACTTTTTTATTTTCAAAGTTTAAATGTTAGAATTTTATGACAATTGTTTGTAGGTCAATTAACCTCAATGAGTCGTCCAAGATAACATTAAAATTTTAATATTGTTTATAAAGGTTATTTTTGTAACCGTAAATCTTATTTATTTAAAAAAAATTAAAATTTTAAATGACTAACTCAGACCTTTCCTACAATTTGCAAAACCATTATTCTTAATATTTTTCATACACTTTGTGTATATTTGGTGCAAACCGGGGGTGAAATATTTAAATAGAATCTCACAGGATGAGTTATCTCCCTTTTACATTGAAAATCCCATGAAAATATTTTTGTTTATCTGGAAGACAACAAAATCAGGTAATTTCAATAGTTTTAGTTACGACTTAGCTAATGAGAAACCAGAGTGAGTTATCTTTTCCTAACCAATGTAGGTAAGGGAGATAATAAATTTGTCTCCCTTTTAGCCTCAGGACAAAAGGGAGAGAATTTAATTATGACAATTTGAAATGATTTAGGTACTAAAATTAAGATAAATCCGTTCCGTGGACTTAGGTTTACAGACAGTAAATTCGATTCAAAAATTTACACCCAGCCAAATAACCATAGAATAGAGAATGGAAACGGGAAATGTGTCAGAGAGACAACAATCCGACCAAAGAGCAGAATACTTTAATATCAATCTGAAAAATTTATTTCTAATGAAATAGTGAAATTCTATTGATTTACATATGTATACAGTTTTTCAAAATAATTAAAGATGTTACATGTATCATCTAATAAAAACTTCTGATGAATCAAATAAATCAACAAACCAACCACCTTTCAACACCTAACTCTTTATTAAGTTTTTCCTTTATTACCTTTTCATTTAATTTATGAATCTATTTAGCTCATACTTTATGTGACGCTACATGTAGTAGACTGGTACCTGGTAGAAATCGACAATATTATGTTTTCCATTTTTATTATCATGACAGGAATACAGTTGACAACTACATGTATATGACCCAAATCATTATTTGTGTAAAGGGATTTTGAGGACCTAAAATTGTTACGAAAAAACAGTGAATGTTTGGAATAATTTATAGTATCAAATTCTTGTTGGAGTAATTTATTTGTGATTTAAAGCTTTAGTTCGTCGAAATTTCCAACTTGAATTTTGTTGAAATAACGAACAATGCCAACTAGAGAATATATGTTAGTCCGATTTGTTGAAGATATACTGTAAAATCATGACGAAAAAATATCAGTAATAAGAGCTGCAATATTTGTGTTCATTGGAATTCCTTTAGCCAGTTGGTATACGTTAGCAGGCCCGAAATGATGCATGCGTACTTCTGTTAATTCCCCGACTCCCCAATATCCAATAAAATCGGCTAGACCTACATATATATGGTAGTCATAATAGCAGAATACAATTCTTTGAAACGAAATTACATTTATCGGTCGTGCCTACTTAGCTATGATATACATTATACGGCAACAAATCTTTTAGCACAGCGGATGGAACATAAAAAGTATCAGGTATTGTAGCTTGTCTTCCTTCGTCAAGTATCTCTATTTCTGATGACGAGAATTACTGTATCATAACATTTCTCATTCAAAACAACCAATTTCGTCTTTTTTCCTCAAAGTCCTATTTCGAATTACAGTTAAACGATAGATTTGAGAGTTGTTATATTTTAAAGATTGTCTACATCTTACCTACCGCAATGAACCTTATATTAAAGATACCACCGACACATCCACTAACTTCATACTTTGGTTCATTCAACCTATGCTTACATTTTGAAAAAATATATAAAAAGGTAAAAAAAGTTTGTAGGCATAGGTTGAATATTGTATAAACATAAATGTCTTGTGTAAACATTGTCTAATTAAGAAGATAACTGGTTAAATCAGATATTTGGGTATTTTTGTATCTCAATTTTTTTTTGTTTTATATGGAAATTGCACCATTGTTAGATATGTAGCAGTTTATGTGTGTCATATTCTTTCGAGACTTCATATAGATTAAATGAAATAAAAATAAACTAGAATATAAATTTGATTACTTTAATATCATAATATTTGATTCAATAATATGCATAGCAATAACAATAAGAACAAAGCACTTAAATTTACACTGACAGTAAACATTAAGCATTGACACTCATAAAACAATGACAGTAAACAAACACAAGCACTGAATAACAACTAGTGACATGGCAATTTAGTCCAAGTGTAACAGATGTGAGGCTGCGTCTGCGTAGTCAGTGGGAGCCATTTCACCATTATGGAGTCTTTCTTTCAAGTTGTTGAGTCTGTTGTCAATTTCGATGTACTTTCCACCGGCTGCGTACTGAATAATATGTGATTGAAATATAACTAATTTTAAGATAGGCTTGGTATATTCACTTTAAGCTTCATGCCATAAATGAATAGCTTTTATAAAATAAATATTAAATCAAATTCATACATATTATAAAAATTTGGGTTTAAAACAGTTGTATTTACCTGTAATTTACCTGTAATTAACCCCTGTAATTATGACTTAATTGTTATATAAACACCTATTGTATTTTGTTTGTAGGCATTCCTTGAATATGATTTTTCAAAATGTAGGCATAGGTTGAAGACACCCATACTTTGATTTATATATTTATTTATAAATAATCAAAAAGGGCGAGTGAAATCAAAAGTTTATTCATTTAAACATATTTAAGTGTCAGAAACACATGTAACGACAAAAGGATCCGACACAAATTCTACAGCTGCCCTCGTTACATGCATAAATCCGTGTAAAAATTACAGTATATAGAGAATAATACAAATGTACATGGGAAAATCCGTATTGCATGCCGTATCAACCTGAGATTCCAATATCAGCGCCCGAACACCTCTGGCCCGAGGAATGATATTGGTCAGGGGTGGGGGAGGGGGGAATACTGATGCCACTCCCAGTTTTTTGTGGAAGTTCACATTGCAGATTACTTGGTTTTTGTGAGGCCTTGCTCTCATTCTGTTTGGTTAGCTGTATGTGTTTTACTCCTGTTAGCGTTCTTACGAATTTGCCTCGTCTTTGGATTTTTGTCTATTTGAATTGTTGTCTTGGTAATCTTTTTCGGATGTTTAGAATTAAACTATAGTGAACAGTTTAATGAACATCTAAAACAAATCATCTTTGAAATGTTTAAGATGACCACGCCTGTCATGAAAGGTGGGCGGATCAATAAAATGGTGCAATTTTTGGACATTTGTTCTCCATCGCTAAAAACAGGTTAATTACAATACAATGTAGTACCAAAATCTTAACGAAACCGAGAAACAGCAGGCAATAACGATGTACCCAAAATACCCAAACGAGCAAAATCGGAAACCTTGAAATAGACCAGGTGGTAATTAACCGTGTTTGTACATGAAATATCCTGCTGTTCATTATGTTTATGCCACAGTAGCAATTTACCTGTATCTAGATTACCTGATTGAAATCAAATTTATACATTTTTACAACAATATCCACAAAGCCATTGAAAAATTGTACTCTAAACTTATTTAGACGGACACTTTTGTGAACTGTTTTAACTGCTAAAAATAAAATCAACGACAATGAACCCTGAAAGATCTTGTCGTTGTCATGTGTTTATTTTAGCAGCTACACTTGTTCATAAAAAGTGTCCTAGTAACTAAGATTAGTCTAAATTTTTAAACAAAATGTTTTATTTGACTAGATAAAGTTTAAAACATTGAATTACTATGAAATGCATGTTCAATTTACATGTAGTTTGTGCAAATTATTTAAAGAAAGGGGTGATTTTCTAACAATTAATTTTTAATTACGTAAAAAATATACCGTTTTATCGCCAAAAATAATGGACTGACGGTTCATATTATAGTGCAAATGTGCAAGAAGTTTCACGAAGAAATCGACCTTGGCCATCGAGAAATTGAAATCCTGATTTTACGCTCAATATAAACCGTGAAAAATGAGCCAAAAAGGAATTGATTTTTTATTCCCTCATTTTATACATATAAAAACAATACTAAATGATTGTATTCTTACATATTTTTTAATTTCACATTATCTTGCGATCTTCATTTTGGGTCATAATTTGTAAATAATGTACGGCACTTTGCTCTACATTGTTTTTTATACAACTTTGTATCGGAACTCGAATAGATAACCGTGATTTGATGAGTTTACCAAAAAAGTTTAAAGTTTTACAACCTTTTCATTTTCAAATGAATGCATTTAAAATAGTTTTCCTTTTTTGTAAAATAATTTAAATAAACAATACCTTTCCAGGACTTGATGTTCTTCTACCCGATATGTCGGCCAGCGTGCTCATATTGCCGTGTAGTTTTTAATTATTTCGATTGTCGTACAAGTCACATACTTGTACAGTACAACGAGAACAAAAGAAGTGTCCTTAATAAGATGAAAGTGAATATTTTTTTTATGCAATCGTACCCTATCTAGGTCCTCCGCGAACGCCTCTGACCTTGACATGGGTACTCGTGCATAAAAAAAGTATCCCCTTACGTCTTATAAAGGACAATGCTTTTGTTCTAGATGTACTGTATCTATTACAGACACCAGGTGCATCTGAAATGTCCATTAGCTGTAAAGGACAAGGTAGATTTAAAACGCATGAGTGCCTTGGAATCTTAGACAAAGTTCAAGACCGACAAATCTCAGACACCCGTGGGAAAGATTTAATCGTTCTCTAACGAGGCTTTAGCTGAATTACAGAACGATTAATTTTACCCAAAGATAACAGAGGTAAACGGAAGATACACCCAAATCAAAACAATTTGAAAAAAAAACGACCAATCCATTTTCAGAGTTATAACTATTATCATCAAAGATATAATACAATAACAAGAACCTTTCATTCATTAAAATATACAATTTATTGCTATTTAAAACCCCTTAAATAACACAGTTTCATCCAGGGTAAAGGTATTACTTCCATTTTCCCTGGCACGCTTGGGACCATTGAAGACGGGGAACGCTTTATTCGATAAAACGTTTTGAGTGTGGGCAGTGTGGAGACTATTCAACCAAATCCGTAGTGCACGGATTTCAGTTTTATTATGTTTAAGAATTTACACTCCCCGAGACGGCTTCAAATATTAGAATAATTGTCTAGTGATTTTTTACTTTTGTGACGTCAACGTTTGGTCCTGTAGTTATGCAGAAATCTCGGGGTCTGTCGTTACTTTACAATAAAGACAAAAAAGACTGGTTTTCAAGATTTTTGCATACTTTATTTACAAGATGTTGACATAAGTATATGTGGATGTAGTACAAGGTATCTACGCTAACTATTCGGTACATATACAAGTACTCAAGTAGTTTATGTATGTAAAAGATGTGTCATCGATTTTCACATCCTTACACTACTACTTATAACTTCCATTTGGTTCTTCAACTATTTACCACAGTAAGTTTTTCATTATTTGCTTTAAATTTCCTTTCGTGGTCAATTTTACCTTTAATAAGTAAAATTTACTTTTTTGTATTTTATAAGTAAGCGTTATTAATTTTTACTATTTTTGTTCTCGTATATTTTATCCTTTAATGTCATAATGTCAATATTTTTTTTAAATCATATATACTAACTTAAAATATTTGTAAAAATATCTCGTAGACAGAGAGCAGAATTCATGCAGGCAGTAGCCGACAACTTATATCACGTTAATATTAATGATTATACCTCTGACCAAATCGCCACTTTTACCATAGAATAGAGAATGGAAACGGACCATAAGTCAAAGAGACAACAACCCGACCAAAGAGCAGAAAACAGCTGATGCTACCAATGGATCAGAATACTTTAATATCAATCTGAAAAATTTATTTCTAATGAAATAGTGAAATTCTATTCATTTACATAAATTTAAAGTTTTTCAGAATTAATTACCTGACAAGACAGAAAATTAAAGATGTTACATGTTTCATCTAATAAAAACTTCTGATAAATCAAATAAATCAACAAATCAACCACCTTTTAACACCTAATTCTTTATTTAGTTTTTCCGTTATTACCTTTTCATTTAATTTCTGAATCTATTTAGCTCATATTTTATGTGACGCTACATGTAGTAAACTGGTACCTGGTCGAAATCGACAATATTATGTTTTCCATTTTTATTATCATGACACGAATACAGTTTACAACTATATGGTCCAAATCCTTATTTGTGTAAAGGGATTTTTAGGACCTAAAATTTTTACGATTTATATTTTGACCAGAGATTCAGTTAAAGTACTTTTAACACTGTACCTCTTACTGTAGTATAATTCAACTTTAATTTGCATATTACAAAATACAAGAATTTCATCGGTCGGAAGCGCAAAATCGTAAAAGTTTATACATCGATAAACCCGTATTTCGCAAGTATATTCATGCACTTTCTTAATTATTTAAAGTTTCAAATGAGACATTAAATGTGAAGAATGCTGTAAAAGAATAAATTTTAAGGATGACACTGACAATAATAGTTAAAATTTAATGAGAAATGGTTTAAAAATTTATGAAAATTGCGTTTTCAAAAATTCCGCGAAAAGTTGCTGCACGGACGTCACAGTCAAGATTCAGACTTTATTTAGTTTGTGAGTGATTCCGTCGAGTTTACACATCGATAAACTCATACAAAATTGTATTTAATCCTATAATAATTTAATATTGGATATAACACGTCATTTGATTGGTCAATTTTTTTTGTCTATCATGTTATAGACTAAATTTTCGTTTTCAATATGACGTCATTAAAGGGAATCCCAACGTTTCAGACGTCAAAACAAACGTTGGAATTAAATTATAAGGATTTACTGTAATTTTGTTTTCAATCTATTCAAAATAACCTCAATCACATGATGCACACTTTCAAATAACCCGCTACTCACCATTTTTAGACATATGCAAATTTAGTGTTATAGGGTAAGAGTCGCTAATACAAGACACACATCCCATACGAACACCGTTGATAGCCGTGTGACCTTCAACGAATATCAAAAGTCACAATCACAAGACGAGCCCAAATGGCCTGGAAACAAAAAAAAATGTCAAAATAACCACAAAAAAAGGCATACAATAAATAGACGAAAGACAGCAGTTGACAATACAAGGAGAAAAACTCGGATCGAAATTTTGGTAATTCTCATGAACTGCTAGTTTAGAACACGTCTGTAATTTACATGCCGTATTTTGATAAAATTCCTGTGATCTGCACAATGGCCTACTCCTTATAACAATGAAAAAACTTAGTGAATTTTTGGAGTAATTTATAGTATCAAATTCTTGTTGGAGTAATTCATTTGTGATATAAAGCTTTAGTTCGTCGAAATCTCCAACTTGAATGTTATTGAAATAACGAACAATGCCAAATAACGAATATATGTTAACCCGATATGTTGAAGATATACTGTAAATTAATGAAGCAAAAAGATCATTAATAAGAGCTGCAACATTTGTGTTCATTGGAATTCCTTCAGCCAGTTGGTAAACATTAGCCGAACCGAAATGATGCATGCATAGTTCTGTTAACCAAATAATTCCCCGTCTCCCCAATATCTAATAGAATCGGCTAGATCTACATATATATGGTGTCATAATATCAGAAAATTCTTTGAAACTAAATTACATGTATCTGTCGTGCCTACTTAGCCATGATATACATTATACGGCAACATATATTTTAGTTTGTCTTCCTTCGTCAAGTATCTTTATTTTTGATAACGAGAATTACTGTATCATAACATTTCTCATTCAAAACAACCAATTTGGTCTTTTTTCCTCAAAGTTCTATTGCGGATTACAGTTAAACGACAGATTTGAGAGTTATATTTAAGGATTATCTACAACCAAAAGAACCTTATATTAAAGAGACCAGCGAAACATTCACTAGCTTCATACTTTGATTTATATATGTACTTATAAATAATCAAAAAGGGCGGGTGAAATCAAACGTTTATTCATTTAAACATATTTAAGTGTCAGAAACACATGTAACGACAAAAGGATCAGACACAAGTTCTACAGCTGCCCTCGTTACATGAATAAATCAGTGTAAAAATTACAGTATATAGAGAATGATTCAAATATACATGGGAAAATCCGATTACATGCCGTATCACCCCAGATTCCAATATCAGCTCGAACGCCTCTGGTCTGAGCATTGATATTGGTCGAGGGGGAATACTGACAGTGATATGGACTTTGACATGTTTTATATCATATATTTTAACTTGTGTAATAATAACAGCAAATAATTAGAACTGAAGATAGTACAGAAACCATGTGTTTTCCAATGCCAACAACAAAGATACCAGCGCCATACTATGAAGTGGTTGGGTTTTTCGTGAGGAATCATTTATAAAAAAATTCATCAAATCCGATGAAGAATTAAAAAAGTTTCAAAAATAAGCGCGTCACCTTATATCTCAAAAACGATAACATATGACAAAAACGGATCGAGAGTGATTTTTTTTTCTTTTCCGCAGCAAGAACATAATAAAGCCCCATAAAAATCAGACAAAAAATAAAAAAGTTAGACCAATACAGTTTAGCATAAAATATTATTGGAGAATTTTTTATGATATATAATAATTTATTATCTTCCGGGAATAGTAAATTATCCCCGCGAACAATATCAATTGTGCATTCACTAGGTCTTGTCATGGGCATAATTATTATCCTGGTCAGCATTTTCGAAGCTATTCAGAAACACTGATGATACATCCACTGTTAAAGGGGGCGGAACGTGAGCTCTGAGGATATCTTTGCTGTTCACAAAGAATAAAAATGTTTATTATTAAGGGCCAAGGATCTTAATGTCTTTTGTTGATATTTTACAAGGGAATACCCCATTCCCCGGTCAACGTGTAAAATCATTTGTAACATAAATGACTGAATTCTCTTTGATCTTTTTCGAAAATAATTTGTTTATTTCTGGTGAATGTACAAAAAGCACGGTATTATATGCAGATCTTAATATTATACCATAATCCCAGTTTTAGTCTCAGAAATCCATTGTCTTATATATACAGAATGGGTGGAGCTTAAGCTATGGTATAATATGAACAACCATAGCAAAAGCTCCACCTCCCACAAAGCCAACAAACGACCTTGAGCCAATGAAAACTTACAGCATTTTGAATTGGCATTGTGTAAAATGTAGACTCCATTATTTTGAAAATCACATATTCTCTTCGCCATAATATTTGTCAAATAGGTAAGTATGTTTTATACATGTATATTATTTTATGTTAATCATGGCATGATTCTAATCTTGACAGGTAGATTATTACAAAATTTCGGTGTTTTATTTTATTAATGTGTCAAAAGAACACTTCATAATAGTATCAAAACTAAAGTCTGTTTCATTTATCTTGGAAAAATAATAACAGATGAAAAGCAATTTACATCAGAAATACTCGTGATTGTTTAAAACAAATCATATACTTTACTTTTCAGACATCATGCCATTAAAATTTTTACAGATTAAAAGAAATGAAGTAAATAAAATCAAATAAAATTTAAGGAAAAATGAAATAAATACATTATACTTGGAACGTACAGTCTAAATAGATATCAAAATAGAAAATATGATAAATCACATGTGACTGTAATATGACAAACCAGTTATAAAATTGCACAAATGGTATTCCAGTTTCCTCTAAAACGTTAATATGTTAGGGTGAAAGCTGACTTTTTAACTTCACTATGTATCACAACATTCCTTATTTCAAAATGAGGGCATATTCGCCTGGCATAGTCTTTGTTGAGATGAAAATATGTAATTTGAAGTTGTAGAGACTTTTTAATCTGTTTTGTTTTTGGACTAGTATATGTGCAATTGTCAAAACATTTTAAAAAACAAATCATGTGGTGGAACCCTTTGTCTTTGTCCAAAATGTTGATCATATCCGTAACATTTTTTAACAAGCACGTGAAAAAAAATGAGATGATATGGTTGAGTTGTTTCATCTTGATAACTGTTTTACAATATGCCAACTATGAATTCCATATTGTGAAGCTGATATCAAATCTGTCAACACTACCGGTACTGGGTTTAATAGGTATCATTTACAGGTAGTAAAAAATCATTCATCAGTATTTTGATTAAAAAGTAATAATCTTTAATTTCATTTTGAACGTTTTGTAAATATCAAAATAATTGCCCTATAAATAGCAAGTAATGTTAATTAATATGTCCAAATATTCAATCTTGGTGGGAATTCTAACCCACGTGCATGTTCCAAGTGCATTATCATAATCATTACATCGGGTCAGCAACAGAATATTGTTGATAAATGGTTTTCTTGTAAGTTTAGAGGATACAAATTTCTTATTTACCTCCGAATTACTTTGTATCATTTGGGAACAATTTTTTTATTACGACAAGCCTTAAATGATGTTTATATTAAGATACGTATATGTAACAATTTAAAAAATTTACATGTTTGGACCATATTTTTTTTTCATTACAAGTATTAAGATTTCCATAAGGTTACAAACTGTACTTCAACTCCAGACTTCAAACTCCCATCCCCAGACTTCACTCTACATTTTACACAATGCCTTTCGATTACAAAGTAACAAGACACTGAAAATAACTGTCACCTCATTGGCTATTTGAAAGTTCAAACATGTCAATCAGTTTCATTTCTGTCACCATGGTTTACTCGTCAACATATATATTTAAAGAAACTCGCGCAAGCGCTCGTTTCATTAAGTAAGTTAACTCTTAAAAGCCTTGGTATAAGAAAAGACATGACTTTATTACATAACCTCAGACACACAGGTGTACAAGAGGACATATTTACAAATACATAAACATACACATTTACAATCTGTTTAAAGACACACACACAAACAAGCTATCATATAATAAGTAAAAACTACAACATACATGGAAGAGAAAAGCAATAAGTTCCATCACAGATGTTTTTGCAGAGCTCTGATGAAATTCGCAATGTTTTTATACAATTCCGTATGGCATATTTTCAATAGATTGACCAACTTATATTCAGCGGGATTTCTCGTATAATATTTTGGGATATACTTCTCTCTGAGATCTATAATCAAACGTTTTTGACAAATGAATAAATAGTGGTATTCGTTACCGATGCCATTTTCACAAAGATGACAAATTCGCAGTCCATCTTCCAGTTTCTACAGGAATTTTTAAATGAGAGCATCTAAATTTTGATAGACTTACTTGATCCCTTGGATGCAATCTGATAAGATAATTTTCTAAACCAAAACTAGTTTTAAACTTTGAATAAAAATCCCCCCTGGACGAATTATTCATTTGAGAAAACCACTTTTGTATAAATTGATCGTTCAGCTTTGTGGAAATAAGTGTTTTAAGTACTTGTTTCTCTATTGGTATCTGGTCGTCCCAAATGAAGCTTAAACCACAGTTATCAAATATTGATTCTACATAAGATATCCACTTGAACTTTAAAGGATCTGTAGAGTGTAGTTTTAACATCAGTCTATACATAATAATTTATTATTTTCTAATAAGAGACTATTCCAGAACATTACCATTCTACGTTTGATTATATTTTCTAAAGGAAACCGTCCCAGTTCCCAATAAACCATATAATTTGGCGTAGTGTTGCGCACTTTTAACATATTCTTACAAAATTGAAGATGAACTTTTTCAAGCTCATCTTTATTCTCGAAACCCCACACTTCTGCTGCATATAATACTTATTGTGTCTCTTTACAGGCAATTAGAAATATATATGGTTACGGGGTATCGAATTAAATGGTTTATGAGATTGAACATTGCGTATAAAAAAGTGTTAAAGAGTTAAACATTTTTACGGATTTTGAAATAATTTAAAATTATTGATTTGAGGAGCGAGGATGACCCCACTTTTTGGTGGGAGTGTTAGGTTCTATCAATCTGTTTGTCTTATCATGGAAGGGGGGGGATAAAATATATGATTTAGGGGCAGGAATTTCAATATTTCAATGCTTTACGAGAGAATTAAAGACTAATGACTGTATGGGGTGGGGATGAACCCTTGGCCGGTAAATGAGGTATATATCAGGTCATGCGTCTTGTCATGGAGATTAAGAAAATATACGCTTTAGGTGTCGGGTTTCTTACGGATTTTTTATTTTATACAATTCAAGATACTAGTAATTGGTTTAATGACGCACATTGAGTAATGACGCACATGTATGAAATCACGGTATTGTTTATACGCATCGCTCTCAGCGCCATTTCTTCATTATGACGTCGCGCTTGACCGTCGAAAATTTATGAGATAATTGAACATTTTGATGGGAATGGTGATAACCCCATGGGGAAGCGATGTATGTGTCATTTGGTGGGTCCTACCATGGGAATAAGAAAATATATGGTTTAGGGGTGGGGATTTTAATGGTTTATGAGATAATTGGACATTGTTGATTTATTGGGATGAGGATCACCCTACTGAAAGAATGAGGTATATGTCATTTAAGAGAATAATAAAAAATATGATTTAAAGCTATGGATTTTAATTGCATATGAATTTTTTCAAAACTATCGACTTTGGGGGGTGGGGATGAGCCCCCCCCCCCTCCCCCATATGAACGAGATATATATAATTTAATAGGTGTTGTCACGGTGTATAATACAATATATGATATGAAATGATTATTGGTCACTCTCGTAGAGTTTTCCATGAAAAAAAATTTCCCCATAGGGTCCTATAGTAAACCCTTAGCCTCTTTGAACTGTTCATTATACGTCTCAGTGACCCTTATCAAAATAACATAATAGCACCCTCATGACCCTTATGTAAAACGTATCCCACGCATGAATTCAGAATATAACTATTATAATCAATAAAATAACTGGTAAAGTACAATAACAAGAACCTTTAATTCGTCAAAATATAAAATTCATTGCTATTTTAACATTTTAATCAGACAATTTTATCACAGGTCAAGTACATTACTTTGTACTTCAAGTTTTTGCTGCAGGCGCGGATCCAGGATTATCTCTTAGGAGGCGTAGTATTACGGGACCAAGGGGTCCAGATATGAACAAATATATGCAAATCGGAGAATTGAATCATACTAAAGAAATTTGCCAGACGAAACAAAATTGAGAATACTTTCCTATTTTCTGATTTCGTGACATAGAATGATTCTGCTCGAGACCCCGAACCTTCCTTAGATCTGTCAGAAATATTTTATTTTAGATCCGCCACTGTTACGATGGAAGATGAGGAAGGCTTTATTAGATAACACGTTTTAATTGTGGGCAATGAGGAGTTTAATCGACCATATCCGAAAGTCATGGATGTCAGATTGTCTCAAGGGTGAACATAATTGTCTAGTGATTTTTTACTTCGATGACTTTTAGTTCTTTCAATTCATTGGTCTGATTCGTTACGACGTCATCCAGGTAGTAACCACGGCAAAATCAATGACCGACGCACCTGAATGGAACTTATACGCTTCAGAATGGAGAAATCATGGTAAAACCAATTTCTCTGGTTTACTCGTAGATTACAATATTTCTTCAATTTCGATAGTTAGTGGTATATTAGAAGAACACCGAAGTAGAATTATTTTCTGTAACGAAATTAGCTAAAAGTAGTAATCAAACGCTTACTTGTGAAGGTGAATACAAATTTTTTTTTAAAACTCTAAATATAAGTTAATACATCATCCAGCTGATGAAAGCAAATTTTGTAATTATGAAACTTTATCATTCCTATTCAGACCGAACTGCAACTATTTGTATCCAGTTGGCAAAAACAGGAAAGAGTGGTTTGTTTGTATTTGTTTGTTTGTTTGCATACGCCGTGTATTAGAAAAATGTTAACATAAGTACATTTATTTACATGTAGTACAGCTGATCATATACATGTAATAATATAAGTATATATGTAAAAGATGTGTCATAGATTGTCATATCCGAGTAATAGTATTAATTTCCTTACAATGTATGTCTCTTAAAATATAATCACAGTAAGTTTTTCCTTCATTGCTTTAAATTTAAGTAAAATTTTTATAAGTAAGCGTTATCAATTTTTAATGTTTTTTCTTAAAGTTTTAGAAAAAGGAAATACATGTAGATATCAGGTTTCCATATATTTACAGTCAGTTCTGCATTTTATATTGAAGTAAAATTGAATTTTAAAAAATCGTGCAGATTCAAACTTGAAAATATATTTTGTGTATAAAATATACTTACTTCTTGTCAATATCAAACTTTAAATAAAAACTCATCAATGCTAACTCAAAATATTGATAAAAGTATCTTCTAGAGATAGCAGAATTCATGCAGGTGATAGCAGAATTCATTCAGCTAGCAGCGGACAATCTAAAGCATGTTTTTGGCACTTTTATGCCTGACCAAATCACAACTTTAACTTGGAGAAAGTTTTTAAAACATTAACTTTAAAAATTCAACTAAAAATTTAAGACAAAAAAAATCATCTAAAAAATGTTTTCATATATTTGAACCAAAAAATAAATATGGAAGAAATGCAGTAAATTTTTAAAAGGAAATATATAATGAAAATTTCGCATTACATGTACATGCAATTGGACCAGACTGACTGTTGTGTTAATTACAGCGTAACTAGAAAGTGAGTTATTACATGTACCCTTGGGCGTGAATTTATACAGTGTACTTGTAAATATAGGTTTGGGACAACCCTCAGTTGATATATTGTATCACAGTGGGGCTGTAGTATCCTAATTTGGATATTATAACGCTACATATATATCCTAATTGGAGTATTTGGACAAAAACTTGCACACATTCATAAAAAAATGTTTTGTTGCCCACTTCTGTACATGTGTATCCTCGTTAGTCATCGTCCGATGACAATGAATTAAAGAGAACTGCTAATTTTTTTTTAACAGCGGCCATATTGGTCTACAATTCGGACATGATTGTGATGAGGGGCCGCCTAAGGAATACGTCAACCATAAAGTTTGGTAAAAGTTATCTCAATAGTTTCAGCAATTTTTTTTTTACTTTTAGTAACAGCATCCATACTGGTATAAGGTCCAGTCTCTTACCATAATCAGTTTGAATTGGGACCACCAGAGAATTTAGAACTCAATTACCACGGTACTTTCAGATGAGAGTTTAGAATATTTTCTAGTTTTACTAATAGTAACAATATTGATAGAAGGCCTGGACACCAGAAATTTTTGAAAACGGACTACCCAAAGACCATTCTATCAAAGCTAAGCCTGCGGAAAAAGTTTTTAAGTTCTTTTTAATTGATTTTTTTCCATTTTTTTTATAACATCAGCCATATTGGTAAAAGGTACATGTAGGGACTGCGGCGAGTGATTTTGAAAGGGGACACTTAAGGACCACTTTACCAAACCTAAGACTCAACTGGCTGAGCAGATGCAGAGAAGAATATTCTCGCAAATTTCAGAAAAGAACGTTTTGAAGTAGTTTTTTCAACTTTTCTATTATTAGTACCTGTGGCCATATTTGTCCAAGGTCTGAACCCCTGGAAACAGATTTAAAAAAAAATACCAAAAGACAATTCCACCACAGTTTGGTCCCAATTGACCCAGTTGTTCAGAAGAGACGATTAATATTACTGGACCTCCTGGTGAAATAAAAAATGAAAGTATATTGTTTCCTTTTTTTCAGCAGAAATTGAAACTCAACTTTTAAGCTCAGTAATGAAAACAAGGAATACAGAAAATAAAGGTAAGTAACTGAGAATAAAGGATAGTGCCAAGGCCGACTTGAACGTTTAGAGTAAAGATTATTAAAGCTTTTCACTCAGTAGATTAATACATAAATAACAAATAAAATTATGGTAAATTTTTACAAATACATTTCTATGACGACTTTTAGCGCAAATTTTCATCGTGTGAACATTTCGAGATTACTATAGTTGTCATGATATATCTCGAATTTTCGTGAATATTTGCGTTAAGAATGCTCATATTTGTAACAATTTACCATACTTTATCACCACCATGACCACCATGGTTTCTGTCGATGGCACGAATTGGCATTGGCCTTTCAAAAGTCACAATAATAAGATAATTATTTTGACCATAAGAGTAAATTATCTCAACTTATTGTTAAAAAAGTTCGTCGCCTTGTCGAGATAAAAAATTGTTTAAGTGGACAAAATGCCCATTTTATCTCATGATAAATTATCTCGATGACAGAAATACGCCACCATAATTCATGGTTGTTGCACAAATTTACCACGACAGTTGCATGATTTACGTCATACATATACCTCTTTATGCGTAAAGTAATATAAATGAACATAATATTATTGATACTTAGAATCATAACAAAACAGTTATCATTTATCACAGATGTTCACAATATTTCAGGGATATTTAACAGCAAGAAGAAAGCAATAGGTTTTTTAGGCAAAATATCTAAAAGGGATTTGCGTGAAGAATGTGAAGAAGGATGCGATCTTACTGAATTCGACGAAATCTCAGAACAAGGTATAGAACGATCTGTAAGTATAGGTTATCGGTGTTCCTGCAGCTGCAAGTCACAATATGAAGTCTTTTTTTGGGGAATCAAAAGATTTCATATTAAGACCAGCAGCTGATATTTTGATATTTCTATCAATATATTCTTTTTGCATACCAACAAAAAAAAGTCCAGTAGTTGGGGAAAATCCTCCCAGAGATTTTTTTAGTTCTAATTCTTTTACTGTGTGTTAGTTAACCATGTATTTCCAGTAAATCTTCAGGTAAAATAATTGCTCGTGGGATTATGATATGAACGCGAAAAAATTCAATTGCATCTGAAAGCATGAAAGCTACATTTAAATCTTATTTTAACCATTTTCGAAACAAAATAAAAACTCTAGTAAAACATTATGCGCATCTAGCTAATATCAAAAATAATGTGTATCTTAAACGATTAATTTAAAATACTTTTGATACTAAATATGTGAATGAAAATATTTTCATGTTGTACGGTTGCGTTTGAGGCCGTACGTGTACAAAGAGAGAGAACTCAATGCCTTTTTTGAAAAAAAAAATTCAGAAAAAGATAGTAAATTCATAAAAAATATATATTAAGGAGGCTTTTTACTTGACTTTCTTAATTAAGTCAAGGGTAAACTTCGTTAAATTAAAACACAAAAATAGGAACTTCAGAACTTTATTTCAACGCTCAGACACAATACAGTGCAACATGAGGTACAAACGTAAACAAGACATATATTAGGCTTTTTACTTGACGTTTTTCATTCAGTAAAGGGTAAACCTCATTAAATTAAAACACAAAATAGGAGTTGAAGCTATATGTTTAGCATTGATTAGCAGTTGACCATTAACAGATAGTTATCTTAACAAAGTATGTTTCAAATTTTATCAAGATATATTGAGCACATCAAAGTCGACACGTTTTTTAATTTAACTGAAAATTGCTAATTTTGTGATTTTTCGTGCATATTTGATTTTTTTATGGACAAGGCGACATAACTCCAGAACAACATCTGACTTTAATAAGGTAACAGTACAGAGGAGCCGAAGGAAATTTCAGTATAGTGAATCTTTTTAGCAACTTCAAACTTTGATCACAGATACAAAGAACTTGGCAATATTTTGTAACTATTTTTCACCATCTTAGTAACGATGATTTAAAGTTTTTTAGAATAGTTATGAATATTTACACGGGAAACAATAAGAAAAATGTTTTCATGTACTTATTAATCAAGTTTCATTTTTTTAAGTAGAAAGGCTATAATAAGTAATTAACGATTAAAAAGATTTTCTGGAAAGAGTAGAAAATAGGAAGAAGAATGTTTGTTCTTTTTGTTTATTTTCACAAGACAAGATACCTGACAATGAAGTACATCTACGGTAGTGGACAATATATGCACGGTATATGTATTTCAAAAGGGGACTTAAGTATTTTTAAACACAGTAATCAAATATGCATGTAGTTTTATATTTTAACATCTACTTTCTTTGCGGGGATAAAACAGTTATAAGGGATTATCATTCTCTTACATATACTAGGATATAATATCCTAATCGGAATACATGATCCCAAATGGAGGTTATCACCAACCTGTGAAAGATGTCGGTGAAGCGTGAACTCCAGGTTGGAATGACTTACTGACATACTTGGCAATATGTCTTCTTTGTATGTTGAGAGGATCCTAAGGAATATCGCAAAATTTTGACAAATTTGAAACTGATATATTGTAAGGAGAAAAGTTTGGATTTTTTGCTCATGAAAGAGGAATTCCATTGTCAACATTTACAAATATGATTAAAATTTCTATATTTCAGACTGCACAAATGCAGTACAAAAACTACGCTCTGGCTATTTCTAAAAGTAAGGCCCTGCCAAATTAATTACTTGTTCGTGGGAACGTCCGCATGTAAAAAACGATCGGTATAAGAGAAAAATACTTTTTTTCCGCCACCCGCATCACGCACGAAAACGCCCAAATCTCAATACTGATTTTGTAACAAAGCTTTTAATTCACTTGAGCGTTTGAATAAAGTCGTCAGTAATCGCGATATTTGAGTCAAATTAACATATATAACATACGCTCTAGTTAGCTTTTGACCGACTATACATACGTGTATATAACGGGCATGCAAACAAACATAAGCACAATTAAAAGTAGTCAGCAAATTAGGCTTCTTAAAGCTTCTAAAAGCACAATATTACAGTAGCACAAAGCACAGTTAAAGTTGATATAAGTTAAAAACATATAAACTGCATGAGTAGGAAACAGTGGCAACTTATAAGCAGCACATACAAAGGATAATAAATGGATAATCAACCGAGAACAATAGTTGTACTGAAAACAGATTTGATACTTACAATAAGATTTTAGAATATTTTTGAACTGGCTAAAATTTTCATTAGTTTTTTATGTGCAAATAATTCCATAATATAGCAGCAGAGTAATTACATGTAAAACTATTCTTACAAAAAGTAGTAGTATTCAGTCTGGGGATATCTATAATATTTGAACGTCGGAAAGTATATTTGCAATATCTGAATAAGATTGGATTTTTTTATATCAGCTAATCAGAAACAAGAACTGCCCATGGCGGCCATATTTGTAGTCTGATCGGAACGAAATGAGGAAATTTTATAAGGGACCTCCCATATATGCGTCCTGTCAAGTCTTGTTCCATTTGGCCAAGCAGTTTCAGAAAAGAAGATTTTTGAAAACTTAGCCAATCAGAAACAATAATTGCCCATAGTGACCATATTTGTTATCCAATCGGGACGAAATGAGCAAACTTTATAAAGGGCCGTGTATAGATGCTTCCTGCCAATTTAATTCCATTTGGCCAAGTGGTTTCAGAGGAGAAGATTAAAATGTGAAAAGTTAACGGACGGACGACGGACGCCAAGTGATGACAAAAACTCACATTGCCATTGGCAAGGTCAGCTAAAAAACTACGAATTTCAGTAACTTTGAATGAATATTGGAAAAAAATCACCATTTTAGTATAGGTTTGATTAATCGCTGAAAATTTATTTAAAAATAGTTGCTTGCTTGAAATAATCTGGTTTAATTAAAACAAATGAAATAAAAAAAAAATTTCGCTTGCATGTACAATATCCTTTCGACTCTGAAAATTTTTTCTGAAAAAAATATTGCTCGCATCGCTTGCACCTCTTTTTTCACCAAAATTCCGAAGAACAAGTAATTAATTTGGCATGGTCTAAATACTGAAGCGTACATGGATATAAAGGAACTACTTTTCGTACTAAAAATAATTTCTTAATAGTTTTTATCATAAGCATTTAAATTAAATATTTCGATTTGTTACCATTTTTAGTGAATGAATATACTGTTTCGGTGAAGGTGATTGGTATCTCTCTTTTATTACAGAAGTGATTGTTTTACTCTATCCTACGTACATGTACTGGTACAGACAAACTTCACGTCCTATTTCACCCTTCCAAATTGATCAACAGCAAAGTGGATAACAGGAAAGGTCAACAATGACATACCAATCAATCAACGTCACCCAACAAAAAAATAAAAGGGCACAAAACACAAACAAAAACACAACACAGAGTCGGGATAGTCTGACTTGGTACAGACACTGAACAGTGGTGGGGTTAAACCGGTTTTATTTGTATCCAAAACTCCCCCTTATCTATCCTAGCCGACACCCAAGTGTACAAAACATACTATAAAAGCCAATACAGTTTGATTACCAACAAAGTTACCGCTTGGTAGAACTGCAAAATTTGATTAGACGTTACATAATTTAGATAGATGGGTCAGAATTTGCTCGTTTAAACTGTAAAACTAACTAGGGCTATAGTATCATAGCTGCTGATTAGATACTGTCGCTCTCGTCATATTTCGCTGGTCATGATTGTAATAACAGTACATGGTACATGTAAGACTATTTAGAATAAGTTTTAAAAAAGACACCTGACGCATTTTCGGCCTTCTCGTTCATGTGTTTGTTTACTTTAAATCCAGCAAAAGTGTCGCATTACATTCGTGTTTGCATGTAAATCTGGTGTTATAAAAATTATAATTGTCAACGCGCAGTAATAAGTAGTTGTATTTTTAAAGCATACGACTTACGTTATATATGAATCTTAATTATAGCAACATATAAACCAAACACGTATTTTTTCGAACAACAAAAATAAGATCATCTTTGTCTCATCACAGAACAGATAATTGACAACACCTAAGTCAAGCGTCAAAAACCTAAGCTATACTGACTGCGTCAAAAAAAATGTAAACTCGATACACCTCATTAGCAATTTATATTGTATAGCTATAATATGATTTTTTGACAGTATGAGTTCATGACAAAATTTAAATGTGACAAATTATACTGCCCAAATGGATGCTATGCGAAAAACAAAGATTTCTCTCACATCAACAGACTTACAGTGGTTTGTTATGGTATGTTTTTCTTATCACTACAAATAAATTTATTCTCAAATGAATTGTAAAGAAAACTTTGACCAATTTTATAATAAAAATTGGTAACACAGAATATTTTTTTATTATATTGTAACTGGTGGTTTAGCGTAGTATCAGAGTGAAAAAAATCTGGTAAATCAAATGTGAAAAGAACAGCCAGTATTTCAACCCAGGAAGTGACGTCACAATTGCCGCGTAGAGATATCAAAAGACTTTATTTCTGCTAAAATGCTAGATTCTGTACAATGTAATAAAAAGTAAACTAATCGCTGAATTGAAATACCAGAAATAAACAACTTGTGACCGAACTACAGCCGTGAACAATTCGTCCGCTGCGCGAACCCGTAATTTACTGCGTAGTACGGTCATGCGTTGTTTATTTCTGGTATTTGAATTCAGCTAATAGTTATACTATGTATTTTTTTCTAACATTGAAAAGTGAAGAAGATGACATTTACATTTAGACACGTGTGTTGCATTTTTTAGATTATCTTCCTGGAAAATAGCTCTTTGTCTTCATTTGTAGCACTGGTTATGTCTTTTAGCAAATCGAGGTCACTGCAATGTAAATCTATCATATTTTGCTGATGAATTGACATTTAGAGATTAAACCATTGCCGTTATCAACCCGAGACTCTTAAACTAAGGGCTTGTCCGAGGTCCAATATGGGTCGGAGGACCCATATACCGTCAAAGTATTTATTTCGAACGCACCTGATCTGATATTGCCACATCAACCTAACCAAGTAACATATCCGGTATCGAAAAGCATTATTAGCCTGAGGTGTGCAAGTATGGGTTATCCATTTCGGTCGTTACACATATATATGCGAAAACCATCATATTAAGTACTATTCATGTGATGAATTATAATAAACCAAGCTAGTGTAAAAGATAAACTCGCATGAAAAGAGTTTTATCAGATGGCCGGGGTAATTTTCATATCCTCGTCCGTTAACGACTGGTTAAATCTGTTTCATTGAGCTCCAACTTTTCCCCTTTTAACCAGTGGCGTAGCAACGCAAAGGAACGGAAGCACGTGCTTCCACATCATTCTGACGAAAATAAAAGAAATCAAAACAAACGGAGTAGGTGATTGATAAAGAGCTAAAGTTCCTTCTAACATTTACAATACTTTTGAATAAAAGTCTGGAAAAATTAGTGTGGCCTCCCCCTTTTTTATGGATTTTTCATTCCATGATATCTGTCTATTGTGAGTTTTTGAGGTTGTAATATATCAGTATTCTAGTTTGAAACACCTGTTTCAAATTATATGGGGAAATAAATACGGGAAATCTTCCCCAAAACTGCATGATCAAATTAAAGAAAATGTAGTCTACAAGGAAGATTGTAGAAACGTTGCTTATCATTGGTTAAATCATCAAACCTCGATAGTCAATGATGAAAATGTCCGGGTAGGAGGGTTTACGTCATATCTTCTTTCGTTTCATCAAAAGTATTAATAAGTCCAAAAAATGACCCGGCATTACAAAGTATGTTATTCAAATTTGCTAGTGGTGAACAAACATTTCTGTAAATCATTGTATTATTATAACTTACGTATCGCTTTATTACTTTTGCCTACTTTGTGCTTCCACGTCAATTCGGCATAGCTAAGCCGCTGTTTTTTTCACATGTCCTATGAAAACAACGACAATATCAAAACACACTATAAAAGTCGATCAGACATGCTCAGACAACCCTCGCCCTTTTTTAATATGGTCTATGAAAACAACAAATATCAAAACACAGTCGATTAGACATGCTCCTAACTCCCATGGTGACAAAAAAATAAATAACCACGCAAGTGCTCGCAACTGAAAGCAGGCTGAGGTAGCATAACGAAAAGATTGTACACTTTAGGAATTTGCTATTCAAATATATATATGGTATAATGGACATTACATAAATCAATTTGTTTACTTTAAAACTATCAAATTTACAAACCTAGAAGTAAAGCTAGTCTGTGTTTTATGTTACATTTTAGACAGCACTTCTGTATATACCAACACAACAGACGTGATAACAACATTGAGACCAAGCAATGTCAGTATGCCTCAATATACCAACTGGCCTCAAGGTAATATGTGATATCATATGTATCCAATTATTTTTATAGATATTTTGGAAATATATGTATAGGGGTTTCATAATGTAATCTGTATGCATTTTTTGTCAGTTGAGATACATGTAAATAGTATCTTTCATCCCTATGAGGGCGAGACAAGGATTTCTCACATTTCTATGTGTTTGGGACAGTTATATTCCGTGTGAGACACCAGTGTGAGACTCATACATCTCACATCACATGACCTACCTTTGACGTAACAATGCAAAAAACGTCACGTCACAGTTAGAACATCAGAAAACCCACAACTTTTCACAAATGGTACAATAAGGTCGAAATTAACATCGCTTCAATTTGAGAACCCCTGAAGTGCAACCTAAAAGTTATCTTTTTAAAGTTTTGTACCAAACCAAAACGCATACGATCTTTTCAAATATGTAATCTATTTTGCACTAGGTTGGCTAGTTTAATATAGCGCATTTTTGTGTCATGGTCGCCATGTTTATTTCTTTAAATATATTCGGCCGAGAAATGTGAGAAAAATAATCAGTCATGGTAACAAATGTGACACTAGACAATTCCACCCTCGGGTTCACATTTTCTATCATTAGAAACTCGGCAAGCCTCGTTTCTGACTGGAAAATGTGAACCCTCCGATGGAATTGTCCCATCTCACATCTTAGACCATGACTGATTATTATATATATATATATATATATATATATATATATATATATATATATATATGTAAGACATATATTTCCCATTTGGGATACCCCTTTGTGATCTATGCATCTCACATCACGTGACACTATATCTCACATCACAGTGCGTCCATGTTGAATGTACTGTTACCGATAATATGAACTTTTGACAAAACAAACACAATGGGTGATAGATTTACGAATGTAGATGTTGAAACTTTTGTTCTTGAAAATGAAAATGCAAATACAAGGAGAAAAACGTTGGGACACATGAGTTTGCTTAAATCTTTCCTGCAAACCAAAGGTGAAAACAGAAACATTCATAAAATTCCTTATTCAGAACTTGATGTTTATTTGTCAGAATTTTTGGTCAGCGTGAGAACATGAATATGAGCAATGCACTCTACGGGGAATGTTGGGATCATTTGAAAGACACCTAAAACGCCATCGCTATCTACATTCGTTAATGGGAAACACAGTTTTTGTCAAAACAAGGGACACACTTCGTGCAAAACAAAAAGATCTAAAAACACAGGGTAAAGGAAACAGGCCTATGAAAGCTGATGTATTAGATCCTGAGGAAATTGACCACCTTTATAAAATCTGTGAACTTGGAAGAGCTACCCCATCATCACTCATTAACACATTGTGGTTTAATAATACATGTACTTTATATTTTGGAGTCCGCGGGGGTGCTACAGAGCATCAACAAATGAATTGGGGGATGTTGTTCTAAAGTATGACAATAAAAATCATCTCGATTATTTAGAGTATAATGAACTAGCCACAAAAACTCGTACTTGGGCAGACATTACAAATACCCGAGAGACAAAGCCGAAAATGTTCGCAGAGCCGTCAAATCCAGAAAGGTGTCCGATTCAAACTTACATGATGTACAGTGCTAAACGGCCGGACAATTTCAGTAATCCTGATGATCCTTTTTATTTAGCTGTAGTCCCAAATAACAAAGCCCCCTCTCTGAGAGACAGGTGGTTTCTTCGAGGACCCATTGGGGTGAATAAAATGGGTGAACTGATGAAAATGATGGCAAAAAATGCAAACATTGATACCAATAAACGCGTAACTAACACAAGTGTTCGTAAAACTCTGATACAGCAAATGACAGACAATCACGTACCTGACAATTTGCAAGTATATGTTACAGGGCATAAGAATACTGCATCTTTAAACAATTACAGAACAATAAATGACCAAGCTTAACATGCTATCAGTAACATTCTTTCAAATGCAACAACAAACAAAGAGAATGAATCGCCTTACCGTTTACAGTTGCTTCCCTCCTCAACCGTGACATCTCCTAATTCACTGAATTCCCAAGATTTACAGAATGTCAACAATGCATTTCAGCCGAGAAATTTTACAAACACTTTGCACAGAATACCTTTCACACCCGGAATTCCATCTGCAGAAAGTGTTCCATGCCAACATATGTCATCCCACAATCAGTCTCAAAGAAACTTGTCTTCAATGGAATCCATTTTTACAGGATCCGCAATACACGGCAACGTTACAGTGAACATCAATTATAATTATTCCACAAGTAGAAAACGTGTCTGAGTGATAGAATCGGACTCTGAAGACGAATGACAGTCAAATTTTCGCGGCCATTACACTCAGTCGTGCGACCACTTCACAATATAAACCGTTAATACGCCAAAATTTTGTGCTGAAGACAGTGAAGTCTCTTGTACAAAACATTTAAAGTTACTTAATAAATTGTCTGTAAATTTAAATTCTTAACTTTATTTTTGCCAGTTTTATCTCGTAATATAAAAGAAACCATTAGTTTTATCTTCCGACAATTGCGTAGTAATACTTGTGAAAACGTCACAAAAGTGGCCGCAGAGTTCAAGGCTTCCTGTTAAAGTTACAGTAGAATAAATATTACATAAAACCGTCTGTCATTTCACTTCTAATCCGAAATCTCAGTTTAAATCTACGATTTTAAACCAAAATTGGGGGCGATTTAGCCGATAAATCTATCATTTTTTAAATTAAAACTAAGAATAAAAAGTTTGATTTTTCCAACATGGCCGTCGTTTTTAGTCTTCCTCTATTAACGTCATTTTCCTGTTAAGTAATGTGAGAAAAATAATCAGTAATGGGTTAAGTGTTTGAGATGCAGGAATCCCACCAGAGGGGTCACATTTTCTGTCATCAGAAACTCGGCAAGCCTCGGCTACCCATTACTGATTATTATAATCTCACACCCTAGGTCTCAAATTTTTTTTGTCTTAAGCGATGTTTTGCACCCTAGCAATAACGTGACCCCCCTGCCTCAAATGTGAGAAAAGTGTATGTTGATTTATTAACCACACTGAGGCGTCCAAGAAAATAATTGAGAATTTCCAAATGAAAAAAAAAAGGATTTGAGAAATTGAAATATTAGATTTTATTTCAAACCTATTCGAATATTGTAAAACCATTATTTAAAAATATATATATATATAATTTTCTGTGCATGTGTGGAATGCCATGATACCTACCAAAGATAATCCAATCAGAAGAGTCATCTCCCTTTCACATTGAAAATTTCTTGTGCCAAATACTTTTGCTCCGGTGAAAGATGTACCATTTATATATTAATTAAAGTATTTAGATTATTAAAACTTAATTACACGAACCTATATTATTATATAATGACAGCAGATACAGAGCTTATTCTTAGATGATCTAGCTACTATGTGTTCTTTTAAATGAATTGTGCACGCCATTATGTTTTGGCTGATTTTTGTAGAGTTATTATTTACAGAAAGTTAAAACTTGCATCTACACCTATTGACATTAATGTCCAAACCGAATTGTCTGGATATTAAACAACTTCCACCTCATGAAAAAAGGTCACAATAGAGAGCTGAGGGAAGGATAACTTAACTTTCAAAAGAAAAATGCTTTAGGTTGATAATAGTTTTGAACCATCACTTTGACGCCTAGCTACTAATTATATACTAGTAAACACATTATTTGAAATGTATACGATCATTTAAATATACCTCCTGATCATTTAAATATACCTCCTTGTAAAGTTTCTTTTACAGAGCCATGTTACAACAGGGACTGACTAGTTGGTCTCAACTGGTTTGTCACGTCATGGAAAGTTGTGTTATTTCAGAATAATTCTGGATTGGTCATGTACTGTCAATAGTTGTATAGCCGTAGTGGTGAAGACATTATTTCATACTTGACATCGAAAATCAAGTCAACTTTGTGATTTTATTTTAATTTAATTTCTAGACTCATCTGATTATTTTCACAACACTACAGAAAATTTAAGCGCACAATCAACAAACAAGGCCAAACTGCAGCTGAAAACTAATTGGAAAGATGGTAATCGTTACAATAATAGTAATAATAACATGTTTTGCGTTTACATGTTTTTTAGGATACATTTGTACATCTTTATCATGAAAATATACAATGGTATTCGTTATTTATAGAACTGCTTTGGTTTAGTCCTTATGATATTATCTAAACAAAAAAGCAAAAAAGAAATGAATTGTATTCAAACGGTTGATATGAACAGATTTATTCTTGACAAGTCAAAATAACATAGCAAACTAAAAAGAATTAGAACAGGACAGTACCAAAAACTAATGTTCTTGTCAACAAAAACCGGGAGTGAAATCGGGTGTTACGAAAGGGTAAGCATTTCCTGCTCTGATAACGGCAACCGTCACATGACAAGTGGGTAAGTGTCAAGTCTAGTAGAGACAGAAACTGCGTATCGGCGTAACGGTTTGTGTTGACAACCTATTTTTTTTTAACTGATGATATCAAAAAGTACTAAACATTTCTCTGTCTTAGAAGTTTATGTGACAGTAATTTCTCTCTGCTGAGAAAGCTGATTAATTGTTGATCGTTGGTTGCTGCATGTCCAGTGGCAAATATTTCGTGCATCTTCAGGACGAGGACAAGTTCAACAATACATAAAATTCACAAATATGGTTTGGACGGAAAAATTCCTTTGTTTATATAAAATGGACAAATATACCTAAGGAGCAATCAAAAAAACGTAATCCTTTGGACAGACAAACCCGGGAAGACAAATAAACAACCACAAGCACAGCAAATAAACACAGAAAACTAAAAAAACAATGAACACGAACTTCTATAAAAACCAGGAGTGAACCCAGGTGCTCCGGAAGGGTAAGCAGTTCCTGCTCCGTATACGGCACCCGTCGTGAAGTTCAACAAAGTCAATCCTGGGGAAGTCACAAATCGGTGGAGGCACATGAAAGGTTACGACAGTGGAAATAGGTAAGGACTCCGCATTGCTCTGGGTGTCCAAGGGTCAACACCTTTTTATTTTTGCATGATCGAGATCATGGCCATATTGGTCGAAACTTTTGGCAATTTTTACTTTTTTACTTAGGTTGTTTTTTTTATGATTGTTCGGCTTGTGTATTTTGTACATTTTAGCGTTTTATTCCCCTTTTGACAGCTTACCATTTCCATTTATTTTCCTCGTTTTCTTGGTAAAGTTGTGAATTGAGCTCCCGTGATCCATCATTATCCGCTCACGTCAGCTTCAAAACGTTAGGTTACACGTTGTTTTCTTACTTTAGAAGAATGTCGGATCAACTTGCTGTTGGTAAAATTTTAGCCAACTAAGGTTTTTTAATAAACAGCTTTTATTGCATTGAAAATTATTATGCACCCGTCTCTGGGCAGCGAGGTAAGTTAGTAAAAAATGAGACAATTGTTGGTACTTAATGGGATTAGCAAGTCATTACGATATAATAGGTGGTTTCGTACAAATCTGTTCATTATAACATTTTTTATGGTGGAAAGGGGAGATAAGAGTATAATATTCGAGGTTCTACTCTTTGTCGAAGCCTACATATTTCCCTTCTTGTGATTTTCGTTTTTTGTCTCGTGTCATGTACTCCAGATACCTATTGTACTACTGCAGAATGTTTTATCATGTCTCTATGTTATTATTGTGTAGAAAGAAAGGTTGAGATAATAGTCATTTTCGGCTTTTGCTGAAATTTTCTTTAGTATGTTACTTATATATTTCAGTTGAAATACAGGAGTTAAAATTGTGAAATTTACAGAAAGTTAAAACTTGCATCTACAAAGCCGACAAAAGCATTTAATATATTTTTTCATATTTTCAAAAACTCAATGAGCCTAACTTTTTCCCCAAAATATGCCATGATTGTATTTAACATGTTTGATTTCAAGTGATATTAAATAATGCCTTCTATTGTACTTATTTGTATTCTTGATTTTTAAACGATATTATTAATTTACAAGCTAATAGTTATACATGTACACCAGAACAGTTCTGATAATCTTGGGCTATTTCGACAGCTTTGGTTTGAACATAGGGTGATATTATGACATATCTTAGAATAATTCTTATAACCCTACTCCCAGGTTAACAAAGCTATCTTAAAATTTGTCTTAGTCAACGTAAAGATTATAACAAGACTAAGACCTGGGCGCAATTTCCTGTTCCAAAATAATACAAATTTCAAAATTATATTAAAATGGACGCCTTGTGAAAGTCATGCTTAACATTTCAGTTCTGGAAAACTCTACACGAATAATAAATCATATCAGAAATTTCTGTCTGGTAAAGTAAAAAATTACAGTAATCCAAACGATGATTTTTAATTTCAGAGTTATCACTGGCAGCCATTGGTCTTGGTGTTCTTCTCTTTGTAGTTCTAGTTATTGTGATATACCTCATTATTAAAAGGTAAATGACAACCCCGAGAGTACGCCAAGCACTAACTCTACTATTGCGATACATGCTAATTTTCTTTGCACTAAAATGCGTGCATGGTCAAATCTTTTACAACCCTATGAATCTACTGAAAGAAGCATCCAGTTTTTATCACTTCATCTGACAGTAATTTTACATTCATGTTAATTCCTACGCCTCGATGTACTATAATAACCTTTATGTAGGAATGAAAAATCTTTTATCTAAACCACTTGATTCTTTTCCGCCAATGGTATTTCCAGGATTCAGTGAAATGCAACTCAAGTGGTATTATAAGAATATGAAACTCTTTACACTTTTATCAATGCAATATGCCCAATATGAAAACTCTGAGATCTAAATACATGTACATGAGTACATCTAAAATACGCACGTATTAATTAACATCCCCATAAGACATGTAAGATACGCTCTTAACATATATTTTAGGAAAAATCAGCCATCAATATAATGTAAGCAATAGAAATGAACCGGCTTAAACAGAGTAGGCAAAATATTAAAATTCCATATGAAGCTATCTACTTAAACAAACAATTTTTCAGGTACGTTAGCTCTAAAACTAGTGAAAATTCAGCACCAAGTGATATAAATGTACAATTACATGAAATGGACGATCACATGCCTGTCGATTATCCGTACAGTTACCCCAGTTTAGTTCTAAGTCAACATGAACAACAAGGCAACATGACGTCTTTGGGTGCAGATCAATTTAATTCAACTGATGCGAATACTTATGAAGTATCCAGTCATATGGCTACAAGATTCACAATTCCGAGTAATGAATACGGCAACTTCAACACGGACACATATGACGTAACTAATCCAAATCTTGTAAATACATTGGATAACATAGATAATACATATGATCACTGTTTTGGACAAACAACAGAGGGTGACTATAACATAGCTTGTCATGTGGATGATGGTGGATCTAAATACTGATCAAAACGATATGTTTAAAAATAATTGTCTGTGCAGCTGTGATTTCTTAGCCGTCATAAAAATAAGCAAACCTTTTGATCCTGTTATCTGCATAATGTACCTTCCAACCAATTTTAAATTTTCTGGCTAGTGGCCACGTTGTTGATAACAGAGACATATATAATATATATGTCTCTGTTGATAATCATGCTATATTTGCTTTTATAGTCACTGTGTTTCTTTCTCATTGTGCCGATTAAATGGTGCCAATTGATTGGTAATAAGGTACAAACTGTTGACAGGGAGATGTGTTTCACCTGTATACAATTTTGATAGCATAATTCAAATGTTGAAATTGAATAAGGCATCTCTTAAACATGTGAATTATGCAAAACTTTCAAATGTTGACTGTTCCTCATAGACTTTCACAACATGTACAGTATAGGGAAAAATTCATAGCCAATAGAATATAACTGAGGGGACCAAGCCAAATAATTGCCATGCGAATGCTAATACAACTGCGCACCAAATTCATTGACTGTCTACATGTGGTTCCCCATTAACGGACCTAATCACCAGCTATTAACAAATTGATGATGTTGTCATGAGAACCATCACATCTCTATGACTTTTGTGTGGCAAGGCAAAAACTGTGATATAGCACTTTAGACTGCAACTAGAACACTTCCTATGTTTATGTCCTTAATACATGTATAGTAAAAGGGTGATATTTTGTACAATGTCGATTTCATGTTGGCTCACTTCTTTCACAATCAGAGGTTCATTTAGGGATTAGAAATAAGTTTGAAATTTGTGTTACCATTTAAATGGCTTTGAGTTGCAGTATGAAAACAATATTAGGTCAATGTCAGTAAAAATAAACTTTTTTGTATTCGGTACATGTTGATTATAAAAACGTGTCATAATAAATATGTTCATGCAACTGTTTTGATAGCAAGATTCAAATATATAAGTTGATAAAGAAATCTATTTTGCACTAGACAATGTATTCACACAATAAAAAATGAGTAATTGCGTGTTAAAAACAATCCAGAGCAAGAATCTGAATAGACTGGTTTTTCTCCCTTCGAATTGAGCTAACCTAATTTCTAGCGGAAGTTGGTCATCTTGCCGGTTTAAGATTTGGGACGATAGCTATACTACGGATAACCATCCTTGTAAAAAATGAGAAATGTCCCAATTACTTAAGGGATACTTGATGTTGGACCTGTTCCCACAGTCGTAACATTTCATGTGTGACTACCACCGGATTGATTTTGTTGGACATCACGACGGGTGCCGTATATAGAGCATGAACTACTTACCATTCCGGAGCACATGAGTTCACTCCTGGTTTTTATATGGGTTCATGTTGTTCATTGTTTTTTTAGTTTTCAGTGATTATTTGTTAACGTTGTGCTTGTGGTTGTTCATTTGTCTTCTCGGGTTTTGTCTGTTTAATGGACTACGTTTTTTGGATTGCTCCTTAGGTATATTAATTTTGTTCTCTTTATTCTCTCGTGAATCATAACACGGAAAATTATAATTTTCAGCGGGTTCATCATATAATCCAACCTTCATCGAGAACGTTTGCTTTTTCATCGTGCTTTTTCCCAGCCATTATCATAGACTGGAATTCCTTACCCCTAGAAATACAGGAATCTACATCTGTGAAGATGTTCAAGGAAAAGTTGTTAAATGTTTTGATTCCCGAGTCTTGCCCTAAAAATATTTCTCATTTGGCAATGGAATTGGTAAAATATATCACACTCGATTACGACTTGGTTTAAGTTGCTTAAACGATCATTTATTTCACTACAATTTACTCCCTTTTCGAAATTGTAATCGATGTAACCTGGCTACAGTGGAAACCAGTGATCACTATTTATTACTATGTCCTTTTTAAGTTTTCCGTGTTTATTTGTTGTGCTTGTGGTTGTTCATATGTCTTCCCGGGTTTTATCTGGATTACTTTTTTTTTGGATTGCCCCTTAGGTATATTTGTCCTCTTTACAATAAATTACGAATAGAGTTATTTCGTAAGTTGAAACAAATTGTGTGTCCTGGGGTTGATTTCAGTTTGTTTGTGAAAAATTGTAAAGAATATCGTAAACATACTTCTGTGTGGTAGTGATGATCTCTCTTTAGAATATAATCTAAAAGTATTTGAAGTAAGAGGTTCTGCGTTCAAACATAAATTTATAACAAAATGTATAGTATATTGTCAACATATACATATATATGCTATTTGTACAATTTTTATTTCTTTTTCTTATTTTTTCTCTGTCATTGTCTTTAGTTTATATTATTATACATCTGTTTGTCGTTTTTGTATATATGTTGAGGAGAGCTACTAGTGGCCTTATAACTATTAGCAATGCTCTATAAATAAATAAAGCATTGAAGATGCTCAGTGTATTAGGTATGATCTACCTCTGTCAAGAATTTACGTATGTGTGTAATTAGGTCTTTCCACTTTCCGTGGAAAGACCTTTTGCTTTTGTTCTGATTATTTTTTTTTTTTTTTTTTTTTTTTTTTTTTTCTTCTGCCGTCTAGGATGTTTTTTTGTTACTTGACATATCGAAAGGATTTTTGGCCCATGATATCGTACAGTGATTGCGATTTCACCATTGACCCTGTGTAACCGAACACTTTTTTTTATAGGAGTTATCTCCCCACGTCCTCCTTTTCTTGTTATCTTTATTTCTCTGTAACCGTAAAAGATATCGACCTAAAATCTTTTGCAATGTCTTCAGTGTATCTGTGCGCAACTTTGTTCCATTTGGTTGGAAAGGATCTGACGACATTTCATAGGAGTTATTTCCCTTCAAACGACTTTCACTTTTGGTGTATCTTACAAATTGTTATTTAGCGTTGAGATATCAACATGAAACTTTGTATTTAGGGTCCATGACCCCTAACAAGTAAAATGAGGTCAAGGTCAAAGGTCAAGGTCAAGTTCTAAATTTTGACTTTTGCTTGTTATCGCTTCTCCTCTGAAACGGTAAAAGATAGCTGATAAAATGTAATGGAGAAAATGTTAAGGACGTTGAGACCTAGCTTTGTTACATTTGCATAAAAGTTGTATGACGTCATTTTATAGGCGTAATTGCCGTTAGAACGTTTAAATTTGCGGTGTTTCGTTCATATCTCAGCAATGGTACATGATAAAGGCATGAGGTCTTTTGTTTTGACATCAAGGATTGATAACCTTCAAATTGGCATCAAGGTCGAAGGTCAAGGTCAAGTTCTAAATTTTAACTTTTGCTTGTTATCGCTTCTCCTCTGAAACGGTAAAAGATAGCTGATAAAATGTAACGGAGAAAATGTTCAGGACGTTGAGACCTAGCTTTGTTACATTTGAGAAAAAGTTGTATGACGTCATTTTATAGGCGTAATTGCCCCTAGAACGTTTAAATTTTTGTTTTTCGTTTATTTCTCAACAATGGTACATGATAAAGGCATGGGGTCTTTTGTTTTAACATCAGGGATTGATAACCTTCAAATTGGCATCAAGGTCAAAGGTCAAGGTCAAGTTCTATTATTTGACATTTGCTTGTTATCACTACTCCTCTGAAATGGTTGTGGATAGCCAAGGAAATGTAATGGTGGAAATGTTTAGGACATTGATGCGCAACTTTGTTACATTTGAGTTCAAGTTGTATGACGTCATCTTTTGAGAGTAATTGCGCCTACAACGTTCAAACTTAAGGTTTTTCGTTTATAACTTGACAATGGTACATAATAATGGCATGGGGTCTTCTAAAATGACCTCAACGACCAATGACCTTGAAAAAGGTCACAAGGTCAAAGGTCAAGGTCATGACCTTTATTACGTATTTTGCATTTTTTCACACTTTATAAGTTTTTTTCAGATTTTTAAAGCAATTAAAGATATTGAAAGCGTGAAATTCAGGCACTACTTTTGATGACGTCATTTCTGGCAACGTTATTATTTCTGTAGACGTTTTTAGACGTTTTGGATATATTGGAATGTTAATTAATGTGACAATGTTACAACCCATGAAAACGTCTAGAATTGTCAATTTATAAGGTCACATTAATGCCGTTTTTGATGTTTATAGTGCAAAACAGTATAATTCATCACAAACATTTAGTTAACCAGAAATAAACATTTTTCTTAGTTATTCAAACTAGCAGTCCATATATTTTTTTAAAAATTGTGAAATTACCTATCGTATCAAACCAGAAGTGATATTTGTAATACGGGAAGTAGCATAATACCTCCCTTATTTCAGTACATAGAACCATATATCTTTGAAATCACTGAAAGTTTAGCTATGCTCTAAAACCAACAATTACATTTTAAACCTCATTTTTTTTTATCAACAAATCTGCAATTGAGGTGGAAAGACCTTCAATTGTTCTCTGAACAATTGGTTTTTAATTTTTTTTTTTTTCTTCTGCCGTCTAGGATGTTTTTTTGTTACTTGACATATCGAAAGGATTTTTGGCCCATGATATCGTACAGTGATTGCGATTTCACCATTGACCCTGTGTAACCGAACACTTTTTTTTATAGGAGTTATCTCCCCGCGTCCTCCTTTTCTTGTTATCGCTACATCTCTAAAACCGTAAAAGATATCGACCCAAAATCTTTTGTAATGTCTTCAGTGTATCTGTGCGCAACTTTGTTCAATTTGGTCGGAAAGGATCTGACGACATTTCATAGGAGTTATTTCCCTTCAAACGACTTTCACTTTTGATGTATCATACAAATTGTTATTTAGAGTTGAGGTATCAACATGAAACTTAGTATTTAGGGTCCATGACCCCTAACAAGTAAAATGAGGTCAAGGTCAAAGGTCAAGGTCAAGTTCTAAATTTTGACTTTTGCTTGTTATCGCTTCTCCTCTGAAACGGTAAAAGATAGCTGATAAAATGTAATGGAGAAAATGTTAAGGACGTTGAGACCTAGATTTGTTACATTTGCATAAAAGTTGTATGACGTCATTTTATAGGCGTAATTGCCGTTAGAACGTTTAAATTTGCGGTTTTTCGTTTATTTCTCAACAATGGTACATGATAAAGGCATGGGGTCTTTTGTTTTGACATCAAGGATTGATAACCTTCAAATTGGCATCAAGGTCAAAGGTCAAGGTCAAGTTCTAAATTTTGACTTTTGCTTGTTATCGCTTCTCCTCTGAAACGGCAAAAGATAGCTGATAAAATGTAATGGAGAAAATGTTAAGGACGTTGAGACCTAGCTTTGTTACATTTGAAAAAAAGTTGTATGACGTCATTTTATAGGCGTAATTGCCCCTAGAACGTTTAAATTTTCGTTTTTCGTTTATTTCTCAACAATGGTACATGATAAAGGCATGGGGTTTTTTGTTTTAACATCAGGGATTGATAACCTTTAAATTGGCATCAAGGTCAAAGGTCAAGGTCAAGTTCTATTATTTGACATTTGCTTGTTATCACTACTCCTCTGAAATGGTTGTAGATAGCCAAGGAAATGTAATGGTGGAAATGTTTAGGACATTGATGCGCAACTTTGTTACATTTGAGTTAAAGTTGTATGACGTCATCTTTTGAGAGTAATTGCGCCTAGAAGGTTCAAACTTGAGGTTTTTCGTTTATAACTTGACAATGGTACATAATAATGGCATGGGGTCTTCTAAAATGACCTCAACGACCAATGACCTTGAAAAATGTCACAAGGTCAAAGGTCAAGGTCATGACCTATATTACGTATTTTGCATTTTTTCACACTTTATAAGTTTTTTTTCAGATTTTTAAAGCAATTAAAGGTATTAAAAGCGTGAAATTCAGGCACTACTTTTGATGACGTCATTTCTGGCAACGTTATTATTTCTGTAGACGTTTTTAGACGTTTTGGATATATTGGAATGTTAATTAATGTGACAATGTTACAACCCATGAAAACGTCTAGAATTGTCAATTTATAAGGTCACATTAATGAAGTTTTTGATGTTTATAGTGCAAAACAGTATAATTCATCACAAACATTTAGTTAACCAGAAATAAACATTTTTCTTAGTTATTGAAACTAGCAGTCCATATATTTTTTTAACAATTGTGAAATTACCTATCATATTAAACCTCATTTTTTTTATCAACAAATCTGCAATTGAGGTGGAAAGACCTTCAATTGTTCTCTGAACAATTGGTTTTTAATTTATTTAACTTTTATTTTATATTAAAAATGTATTCTTTATATCAAAATTGAAAATGTTCAAATCATAATTAGCAGGGCGTTGACTCCTGAGCACATTACATTTTTCACCTTCGAGGAAGTGTGAAATGAAACATTTGATCATGAAATTTTGAAGTGACGGTAATTAAATGTACCGCAACCAACGAAAGATAACTCAAACTTGACAGAAACTTTTGGTGGTTATTAGTTAATGTAATTCTATATAGTAGGCTTTTTACTTGACGCTTTTCATTAAGCCAAGGATAAACTTCATTAAATTAAAACACAAAATAGGAGTTGAAGCTATATGCTAAGCATTGACTAGCAGTTGACCATTGAAAGATACTTATCTGAACAAAGTATGTTTCAAATTCCAACAAGATATATTGAGCCCATCTAAGTCGACACGTTTTTTAATTTACCCGAAAATTGCTAATTTTGTGATTTTTCGTGCATATTTGATTTTTTATGGACAAGGCGACTTAACTCCAGAACAACATCTGACTTTCATAAGGTACCAGTAGATGAGCCTAAGGAAATGTCACTAGATAAGTCTAGTGAGTCTTGTACCAGTCTTTTTAGCAACTTTAATACTCTGATCACAGATACAAAGAACTTGGCAATATTTTGTAACCATTTTTCACCATTTTAGTAACGATGAGTTAAGTTTTTTTAGAATAATTATGAATATTTAAACTGGAAACAATAAGAAAAATGTTTTCATATAATTATTAATAAAGATTCATGTTTTTAAGTAGAAAGGCTATATATAGTTCTACAAAACAACATGAAAAAAAAATTAACTCCACGGAAAAGATGACAGTGGTTTAAGCATTGTTATGTCTTTTCTTATTAACTCTTACGTGTATTATCAAATCTGACGATTTACAATTAAATGCTATAATTTGCGGCAACTCCACCTGTTTTTTTAATAAGTCTTAAACTTTGATTTTCTGAGTTGGTAGTGAAAAAGAGTTTTCATAACACCTGTTTAACAAGGAAACTGTTAAGTATCTGTTCCAAGACACACTATCATTACTATCCCTTGTATTTATTTTTTATGTTGTAGTTTGGACGGAAATGTCTATTGTTTTTTAACCATAAACCATCGTTTTTTTTATAAATCTAAAATATTAATGATCTTAATGATAAACTTCTATTTTCTTGGTTTGTGGTGTATTTGTTGTATTTTCATATAATTATGTATATGACTTAAAATAGTGTTTTTTCAATCAAAACTACTTAAAAATTAAATTTTCTAATATCAAGAACAATCGGGTTTAATAATCATAAAAATAACTTTGTTCTGATAACCTAACTTCAGTGTATTCCTTGATCTTGTCGATGACGCAAATTGAAATCTTTGATATCCCGAAGTGACGTCTCTTTCAAGATTCCAAATTTATATAGATTTTAGGTAAAAACTCTTCGCATAGAGTTTGACGTGATTATACATTATACATGTATCTATATATATATGTTGTGTACAGTTATAAAACTGTATAACATTCAACATTAAAATGTACCATCTATGCATCCGCTTTTAGAACTTTGTTTGAACTATATATTTAGGATAAAGTAGGGATATATAGTTTTTGTCAAGAACGGTTTGCACGGTGCGGGAAAAATCCACTTCGATTCGATAGCAATGCTAGGTACGATGTTTATTACCCGTTACCTATACAAACACTGAGTCTAACACTTTTACTGTAGTTAAAGTTTATTTAAAGCCTTACATAACATCGGTTTATACAACACCAGGCTCAGTAAAAAATGCCCGATATCTACTTGTATGAGCTGTAAGTCTCTGATCAAATACTGTACAAAAAACGACAATCTTTCACTCCAATATAAGCAGGGTGGTAACCTGACGCCACTCGACAGTATTAAGTTAGAATCTATTGGTTCTGAACCATAGTTTTTGTTAGATTTCTCCTTATTTCTCTCCCCCCCCCCCCCCCCCCCCCCAACATAAAAAATAAAGAACTCTACTTTTAAATATTTTAACAGGAAATTAAAAAATAAAAGCACTAGTAAGGGCGTCTGTAGTTTTAGTATAAACTTCCCGATATTTCAACATAAATGTACATAGCTTATACTAATTTTATTGTTTAAAAACAACAAAAGGGATAAGACACATGTTATAATCCGAAAGATGTACTTATCAGTACTTGTATTTCCCTAAATTCTCAAACTAGTATACTTCTCATAAGATGCAATTTCCTGAAATAAATTTACATACTTAGTTATCTATCTGTAAAATTAAAAAAAAACTTCATTAGTTCATCATTACATGTTTAATGTAAGTTGGTTTTTTAATCATTTATTTCTTAAAATTATGATTTAAAAATACATTCTTTTATTAATAGCAGCAGTTTTTATATCAATATTTTTTGTTGTAGTGTGACCAAGGTAAAAAGAGCTTCTCTTATCATTTAGGACTTAAATATAAAATTAACAATTCTAATATTTCGGACTTAAATTCACTGTGTTAAATAATTTATTTTATTCTATATTTTTATTTCTATTTTTATTTCATATCCAGGACTAAATTAACATGTTTTGATATGCAATTTTGAGGTTCTCAGTTTGGACATTGAGTGACATGTTTTACTCTGTTGCTTAATTAGTGACAATTTACCTTTCTCATAACTATATATTTTTAAATATCATATTTAACTTTATTCTTCAAGTTCAAAAATAGAATAATCTTTGACAGCGAACAATATCACTCAAATTAATAATTATTTGTTATGTTTATTCTTGTCCATTTAATTTTGTATCAATACTTGGATGAAGTAGATTGGACTCAGGACTTTACATTGAACACGGTCCCTCTGTAATAAAAGTAATCCATGCTGAATTATTGAATTATTCATCGCGTGTTCCAGAGTTTTAGTTTGCACCAGAGTTTCGTATTCAGTTTTCCAGGCACCCAACTTGGTCATTTTCATACAGCGTATTCGTCTATTGTATTGCAGCCACCCAGTCAGGCTCTTGTTACATCACCCTATGTCCCCGGTGACAGTAGTGTACTGAGTATTTATTACTCTTTGTACTTTCTAGCTCAAAATGTTGTCCATAGTGGTTCTCAGAAACCACAAATTAACATACATTAGCCAAAAATGTGTTTAACGTAATGACAGAAGACCTACTTACTTCGACTTCGTCCTAATGAATAAAAATCATTACATGAGAATCATAAGTGATAGAGATTTGCGATCATTAGTAAATATTATGGGATCATAGCAATAGGTACATAGTGCTTATAAAAAAGCTCAAACTAAGGTTATCGTGACCGTCACTTTTCACCTTTGGAATCTAAATTGTCATATCTTCACACTCATAATTGATAGAGATATTAGGTCTTCAGTAATAATGCTAAAACCACATGGTCTACATACTTTTATACTAGGTATGGTATTGGTCACATGTGGTACATGTGAATTCTTTTTATGCAATGCGGACCAACCTAAGTAAACATTTTCTAAATTTCAAACTTAAGTTCAGACAAAGCTAATGTCGTTTGTTTAGTTGTCATTTTAACAGATTAATATTTAAATGCCGGGAATAATTGTGTATAGAGAAGACAGTGAAAACTAAGATCTTTCTTGCTCGTAATGTTTTCATCATAAGATGATGTTGTCGTGGCCAATGATGCGCAGCAATAGCTCTTTCCGGAAACTCATTTCCGGTATAACGATTCTGACTCTAAAATTATAATTTGAAGCTAGTGATTTCCCTTACTTCCGTTTCTGGAGAACGAAACTTTTTCTAGCCTTAGTATGCCATGTATGTAGCACAATATGGCCATATTCGCTTTAAAAAATAAATTCACTTCGGATTGCATAATGTCTGCCCCATTCAACAAAGACTTTTCTAAATGACCCATACGCTCGCATAGCGCTCGATGCGCTCGCTATTACATTTTATGACTACATTTTCTAGCTCAGGAGACTTATTTGTTAATATCATTCTGGAGTATTCTATGTTAAATCAGATTCTGCTTACTTCCGTGTTGCAGACCAAAACGTCAACAAAGAGGCGGATATTATAATTAATTCGCCGAGGAGACTTTAAAATTGTAGATTATAATCATATCTTGTTACTATCAAGGTTCATCAATAGGGAAGAAATACACAAAACACGTATGTCTGGATTTTTCGCTTGTAAATAGTCTGTCTAAATTTCATTTATAAAAGTTCATATATAAAATTTCACGTTATATTAAGATATTTTAAACACTTTTTGATCTGTTAAATACATATATAATTGTTTGATTTCTTTAACAATGTTTATATTCAAATGAATCCATACGAAAACAGAGCGTAAGAAATAAGAAGTAGTGGGCTACGTGAACTTGAAATGCGGTACCAAATAACTTGTCATATTAAAATGGGACTTGAAATATGTTTTGGGACATCGTGTTATTCACTATCCATTACAATTCAATTGGTAGTCACCATTGTAATACAGAATAGTTAGTATAGGTTAATGATAAACTCTTCAAATAAAAGGAACGCATAGTGAAATTTAAGGGAGATATAAAAGCAAACAAATTTCAGGGATAACAATGATTAATAAATAGATGGATAAATAAGAACTTAAACAATCTTCAAATGTTCATTTCCATGGAAAGTTCATTGCCCGTTCAAAGTTCAAGGTCACTACAGCTTAGTACCTAGTATGTCCACCACGAGCATCAATTACAGCCTGACAGCGACGCCGCATTGACGAAATCAAATTCCAAATCATCTGTTGCGGTATGTCGTTCTATTCATCTTCTAATGCATGACCAAGTTGTTGTAAGGATTCAGGTTGTTGCCGTTGCCGGATAGGTCTGTCTAAGTCGTCCCAAAGATGTTCAATGGGGTTGAGATTAGTTGATTTGGGCGGCCAAGGAAGCACCGCAACGTTGTTTCCCGTGCGGAATGCGGTTTTTATTCTTGCAGTTTGGGGTCGGGCATTGTAATGTTGAAATATTGCATTCTATTGCATTAACGGTAGAACGTGTGGCTACAGTATTTCATTACAATTTCCTTGAATGTGCACCAACGCTGTCATTCCAAAATGCTATATTGCAACCCACATCATTACACTCACACCACTGAATCTGTCGAATTTTGTCGTCTCTGAAGCAAATTGTTCTCCAGCGTTGCTTTGGCCATATCCTGTGTCTGAGCCCATTAAAGTCGGATTTGACGGTGTCGGAGTGTCAAAACAAAAGCTCTAACGGGACGTCTGACTCGTATTCCGGCTTCAGGTAGGCGGTTACGGACTGTATGGTCTGAGATCCTACGCCGTCCAGGAATTTTTTCTGCAGCAGAGGTCGCTATGATGAACCGTTCTTGCAAAAGACGTAACCAGATCTGAAGATCATGGGCAGATGTGGTGACTGCTGATCGGCCTGATCGGTGGTCACGCGTTGAACCTCGCTGTTGATACATAATCCAAGTGCGAGAGATCGTATTTTGGGAAACATTCAGCAGCCTGGCTACATCTGTCTGGGATTAACCTGCTTGTAACCGACCGATAACGTTGTGTTGGCCTTCGTTCAGACGTGGGATCAGTTGGCTCGTTGGGTGCCACATGTGCAACTGATTTTGAAACCGAGAACCCCGGGATTTTAAAGGCCTTAGATTTGGGTTTCATGCGAAAATCGTGTGAGGTTGATTAACTCGTCAGTCTTGGTGCAATCAAGAGAAAACAAAACGTCGGCAAAAAGAATGACCAGTCACATACATTTAAAACCCAAAATTTCTTTTGTCCTTACATAATGACATTAAAACCATACAAGATTTATAGAAAAAACGATCCCTATGAAAAATGATGGAAAATGGGCTGTCGTTTCTTCTTTTGAAGAGTGTATTGTCTTGAATTGAAATTCGTTTGGGCGAAAGCTTACAATTTTGTCATTTGTTTATTTGCTTACATTTTCACCGGATCCACATTTTGCTACTGTTTCTGTTTTGATAAAACTGTGGAATAATTTTGTGATGATCAAGATATTTATATTTAGTTTAACCAAAATTAAGATTCTTTTTCAGTTGGGTCATAAGACTTTAACTTTACATTTATTACCCGGAAAGTATAAATTCAAAATACTATGATGTTTTTAAGATTAAATAACCAAAACTGAAATATTTTGTATTTATTCCGTAGAAATCAGGATGTCAATTCCCGTGTCACCAACGAGAATACAATTAACAGAATGTCCAACGGATAAAACTAATTTTGAAAGTAAAGGTTGGTGTTTATAATTACCTACGTATGTATGCTTTCTATAGGTTGCTGTATTTGGCAATATGCGTTCCTGATACATCTGTAAAGAATAAAATTTAAAGCGGATTGTTTTTATCATATGAATTCCACCTAATTGGTCGATTCTTTTTGTCAGAATGAAAGATTGACGAATTTCTGACTGTCAAAATGTGATCCAGAGATGGAATTCCCTTATGCCCCATTTTACTATATCAATGAATTATTTCATCATGTAACAGACCGAAAGATTCAAGAAGTACACACAAAAAATGTAGCTCAGAAGTAAGAATGACTGCAAGACAAAATATCGTTTTTTTTATGATTCTAGAGAAAAACAAAAATGTTAATAAAAAAAAGACCATACATAATTTCTATTTACATAAAGTCAAACCTCCTTTAAAGGGTACCTCTATATATGACAGTGGAAAAAGTCCACTAGACCAACATCCAATGACAAGGCAAAATCGTGAGAATGCAACATAACACACGCAAAACCACAATGATACACAATGTACATGTATAGAAAAACAAATAAAACAGAAATAACAAATTAAACAGAATTAGAATAAGACAACACAGAAACTAAAGCACTAGCAATGGGGACTCCCACAAATCTTGGAAATGACATCGGGTGCTCAGTAAGCCCAGGCATGTCCTGCTGCGTTAACGGTACCTGTCACGTTGCCATTGAGTAACATTCGTTGCAGTGTTAAGTCCAGTAAGATCTCACACGTACACATCATAGGCTGAAAACTATTTTTTGACTCAAATACAAAAGTGTTGTTTTTTCCACTTTCTTTATTTAATTTTTTAGATTTCGGCAGAGTGTACTTTATTCTGCAAGTATCTGATTTACATGCTATATAAAGGGGTCGAATAGTCTTATGTGCTCTTCTGGGCAAAAATCGGCGACAATTTGTGATACATTCTCTTCACAGTGATTATGACGTCCTGGTCCCCTGAGATAGGCTAATAATGTCCCAAATGACTTCCTTAACTTCCTTAATAGATATAAATACATTGTAAAGTTTATATTTTCCGACTAAAATTATTATATACATATTGTATATAAAAACGAGGATTTTCCTTATGGGTTTCTTACATCTGGCATGTTATCGGAATTTAGTTTTCTTTTCCTTTTGTTTTTCTATTAAAATTTCTTAGTATCATCGTAAAAGCAGAATCACCAAAAATATTGGGCATTAAATTGTGACGTCAGCGCAGGTATCTGTTTGTCTTATAATATTGGGGTCATCATTTTAACGAGGTAACGAACTACAAATCACAGGCGATAATTTGGAAATCAAATAAAACATTTTCTAAATTTATTTTATGAAATAATAACAAAAATAAAGCGATTCCTCACTTAGCACACACTTTATCTTGTATATGGCTTCATCTACCACGTGGCATAGTGGCATAAAAGGAAGCTCCTGAACACTCCTTCGTGTGCCAGAGAGTAAAAATCTAACACTGATAAGAGTTCAAGGCAGGAAAATCTCAGACACCCGAAGGTAAGATCAGCAATCTCTGACGAGGCTTGCTCGATTCAAGATAACAGAATATCTTACCCAGGAATGTCCAAGCTTTCCCTGTTTTGCTTCTTTGTCCCACCTGTCCGATTCAAAAGCCTTCAATAGCGTCAGGTAAGAGACCTAAGTGTTGTTTAAACAATCTCAGTCCATTGTGACATAAGGGAGTGAGAAATTGGTATCAAGGAAGTCTTTTTTTCATCATTTCATTTTGAAGCTCGCCTTTTCAGTCCCTATAAGGTATTGCAAACCCTTATTGTCGAATTATGAATAGTTAAATTTCAATGATAGAAAATTTAAAATAAAATAAAAAAATAAACATGTTGTTATAAGAATAATATATTGGGGCACATTTTGAAAACATATATTTATATTATGCATGTATCCTTACACAGTATAACGAAAAACTTGAATATGTATAAGTTTTATTTTCTGTTGTTAGTATAACATATTTATAAAGCATTTTTTATTTCTTTTTGAAAAAAAAAGTTTTATGTCAGGATACGTCACTGGATATAAATTGTCCGGAAAATACAACAATCAGTATCGATAGTGCTAATTACGGACGAACATCTTCAGAGCCCTGTGGAGAATTTTTTGGATTTGAAATTTTTAACTGTATTAACCGAGACAAATCGCTATCAATTCTAAGAAATCGGTGTGAGAGCAAACGTACCTGTTCAGTTCCAGTGACAGAGGATTTGTTTGGGAACAATTGTAAGACAATCACCGAATATTTAGAGGTATCGTACTACTGTCAAAGACGAACTGTTTGTGCAGGTTGGTTTTTTAAAAACTTGTTCAACATGAAAATCACATCAGCTTTGATTAACTGTAATAGAAAATATTCTGCAATCTATTAGGCTTTTTACTTGACGTTTGTCATTTAGTGAAGGGTAAACTTCATTAAATTAAAACACAAAATAGGAGTTGAAGCTATATGTTTAGCATTGATTAGCAGTTGACCATTAAAAGATACTTATCTTAAAAAAGTATGTTTCAAATTTTAACAAGATATATTGAGCACATCGAAGTCTACACGATTTTTAATTTACCAAAAAATTGTTAATTTTGTGATTTTTCGTCCACATTTGATTTTTTTACGGACAAGGCGACATAACTCCAGAACAACATCTGACTTTAATACGGTAACAGTATAGACATGATAGAGGAGCCTAAGGAAATTTCAGTCTAGTGAGTCTTTTTAGCAACTTCAAACTTTGATCACAGATACAAAGAACTTGGCAATATTTTGTAATCATTTTTCACCATTTTAGTAAGGATGATTTAAGTTTTTTAGAATAATTATGAATATTTACCCTGGAAACAATAAAAAAAAATGTGTTCATGTACTTATTAATAAAGTTTCATTTTTTTAAGTAGAAAGGCTAAATCTATTCATAAACCTACAATGTATATAAACTACTCCTTTCTTTTGCATTTTAAATTTCATACTACTTTCCCAGATTGCAATACCCGAAAAATTTATAAATGAAAAATGTACATAAAACACTTTTTTGTTTTGAAGAAATTATGGGTCAAGATTCTGATTGGATAAGGGGTAAAGTTCAAGTGTAGTCTTATAAGGAGTTGTATAGCTTAAAAACTGTGTAATACAATGTGCTATCTTTTTCAAAACTTTCGTCAAATTTTGCTAAATTTGAAATGTTTTTAATCTACCACAAGTAAGTAAATTCTTAATTTAATGCGTAGAATGTCGAGAAAAAAGACAACGAAATAAGGTAATACAGATAAATGATATATTGCTAAAATATACAACACACGCATTAATCCAAAACGAAGAAGATTATATCCGGTAATAGAATAATTCAGACGTTACGCACGGTGTCCAGGTGTCTGGGTGTAAAATGTGCCGGTCCTCAAAATAAAGGGTATATGCCGAAGTTATTTTTTGGTATAATTTATACGTCAAATGTACCTTTTCGTGTTTCGAATATCGCAAACTTTTTAAAAATATGTAAATAAAAAAATACTTTTGATGGATAACAATGTATAACCTCGATAATCAAATATTTCCAGCATACTTATTTAGATGCTGTCAGGCGTAACAAACATATGGCACCAAACGACGTTAACGTTGAAAAACATGAAAATGCTCAACTTATATTTATGCCATTTTCCACAGAAATTCCTCATTTAATTCCTGATTAATACATATATATGCAATATTTTGATGATGAGAAAGGTAAACCTAAACTTGAGATGATAATGTAACAAGAAAGCACGTGTCAGAAATCGTAAATTCAAGCGCCGGACAGACAAAATAATCAAATTTAAAGTAAATATTGATCTTGGTCTAAAATATTATAACAATGCTTGCTCTTTTACTCTATCAATATGTTTTAGAAAATTGCTTGGATATCGGATTTTATATCTTTTTGGATCGTCGAAAATACATGTCTAACGTTATACTGTTGTAAACATATTTACCGTAGCTTCATCATTGACTCTTCATTAAATACTCATTTATTCAAAGAAGATTGTAAACACAATTTACTGTAGAATACGTTTTTATCATAGATTTCAAATTGTTATGATTTACTTACTTATTTTGCAATACCGGTTTAAATATATCAGTTTTTCTTTGTCAAACAAAAATGTCCAACGTCGAAATCCTTGGCATTTTGACGCTGAAAGTGCAATTTTAGGCAGGATTTTATAAATGACCATCATCTATATTTAAAAAACATTTATATCTGCGAAATACTTTTCAACATATATTCTAACATATTTCATATTTCATGTTCTATCGCAGTTTAGATAATGTGTTCTTAAAAATATTTGTCCAACGAAAAATATCCAACGCCGGAAATCCTTGGCATTTTGACGCTGCAGGTGCGAATTTAGACTGGTTTTAAAAAGTTGTTATCATTATTTTTTATCTGCAAAATACTTTTTGACATAAATTCTATCATATTTGATATTCCATCTTCTATCTAGGAATAGAATAATCATTCCTAAAAATGTTTGTCCAACGAACATATCCAACGTCGAAAACCCTCAACATTCTGAGGCAGCAAGTATGAATTTATACAGAGTTTAAACATTTATTATCAGACAAGATTCGGGAAGTTTTTACGCATGTGATCAGAAATATCTGAAAGAAACATATTTATATCTAACTGTTTATCATCGATGCCTCAATACGTTGATTTCAACTATACTAGTTTTAGTGAAGGTAATTAATTGTAAAAGTGTTTGTCAAACGAAAATATCGAATGTCAAACGTAAAAATGTTTGAATTTTTTACTTTTACGCCCTATAGCTGTATTTACCATAAAGGCATGTCTATTATACAAAATTAATTTGAAAATTAATAACTTACATGTAATAAAAACGGGTATTTGATAAAAAAAAAATTGCCTGTGTGCAAAAGAAAAATAAAAATTGCCTACATTTATGTAAAAAGTAAAAGGAATAAAACCTAACTTTTCAACTTTTGACAAGCTGCTAAATAGAATTCAAAGCTTTATTTTACAAAGACATTATCATAAAAGTATAAGTATGATAATATGTTACAGTAATTATGATAAAATATAAAGTGAAGACCCCGTAAAGAGCTTAAGTCACTGTTAAACCCTTATTGTCTTAGTGAGAACTATGCAGTTTTCAATAAAAACGTCGAATTTTTAACGTAACATTATGGACGCAACATCGTGCGCAACGTCTAAAAACGCAAATGAAACTAGAAATTTGTACCTCCTGTAAGTAGTTGGGACACTTGTGTTTAACCTTGGTTATTATAGGAGTTCGTGTTGTTCATTGGTTTTTTTTTATTATTTTCTGTTTATTTGTTGTGCTTGTGGTTGTTCATTTGTCTTCCCGAGTTTTTTCTGTAGTGTAAGACAATACTATATAATTATAAACAAAATGCATAAATTGCAAACTGAAAGAGGAGTTGAGTCAAAAGCTTAAATTTCAAAATTTCTGCCCCTGTGGGCCTAATTTTAGAAAATTAAAATTCTAAAATCTTTAATTTCTGTTCAAATACATTTAGATGTCAAAGAAAGCAATATCTACATGTACATGTTCTATATTCTATAATTTTAACTATTAAGATTACATGTACAAGTACGACGCACTAGCTCTACTTTTTTACTAAACATATACAAAATGTATTTTACATCTGTACCGATGGGCCAAAATGTGAGAATAGCAAAATATTCGAAATGACAAGTAAAACCAGTAATAAATTTTCACTGTTATTTTGGTGGGATGGAAAAATCTGTAAAAAAATATGACAACATTTTTCATAATAGCAAGTGATATCAGCAGATGACATATTTTTTAGGAAGCTGCATGTCTTGACTTCTATATTTGGCATCAGTTCGTTTGATGATCGCTTCTGAAATTTCTTGCTCAGAGCCCGTTTAGAAGCGTCTCAGAATAACTTCTGCATCAAGCAAAATGTCATAATTCAGGAGATAGATTGACTATACTCAAATTTAAATTGTAGACTCCATAGAAAATTTGTCTGAAAGTACTGTTAATACTAACATTACAGAAATAAACATTACATGGTCGCCAAATGAACACACTGTGAGTCCAGGTTCTGATTGGATAATGGGTAAAGTTTACTTTTATAAACAGTTTTATAGCTCTCAAGAACTATGTAACAATGTGCTATCTTTGTCAAAACTTTCCACAAATTTGCTAATTGTAAGTAAATTATTAATATAAAGCGTATAATGTCGAGTAATAGACAACTAAATAACAATACTACTGAAGCTCTGAATATATACTCGGTTTTGGTCAAATATATTTCCAAAATGCAATACCTACCTGTACATGTCTTATGTTCTATAATTAATTCTTCTAACGAACATATTAAGATTGTAAGTAGGATACGCTAGCTCTACACATTTTGACTAATCATGTATAAAATGTAAATTGTATATCAATAATCATGCATGGCTGCAAATTGGAGAATAGAAACATATTCTAAGGGTCAACAAATCAACAAGTAAAATCCGTCCACGGAGAAAAGTAGATAATAAAATACACTGATCTTGGGTGAGATGAAAAAATCTGCAAACGATACGACAAGTAAAGTTTTCATAAGAGCATGTGGTATCAGCAGATAATTGACATATTTATGAGGAAACTGGATGTTTTGACTTTTTGCATATTTTGTATGAGCGCTTCTGAGTACCTTGTTCGGAGTCCGTTTAGAAGTGCCTCAGGATGACGTCTGAAATATTATATTTCATGACCTATAAATAGATTGACCAGACTCAAATTTGAATTGTAGATCCGACAGAAAAATTGTTTGAAAGTACTGCTAATACTAAGATTACAGAAATAAACAGTACATGGTCTCCAAAGGAATACAACATAGGTAAAGATTCTGAGTGGACAAACATATTCTAAGGGTCAACAAATCAACAAGTAAAAATAACAATCCAAAGATACTAATATTAGATATTGTAAATTTATACTATGCTGTATACAACGAATTTCAAGGAGTTACCTCTCATCAGCAGCATTAAAACCGAAACCTTTGGAAGACCAAAAACCAAACTTATATTAAACAAGAAGTACTCAACCAAAAATACCGAAATAGGAAGCCAAATTTCAACTAAGGAGATCTACCATGTGCAATATAAGGAATGAACCCTTAGTATTTCTATTATTTTTGAATTTTGCTAAATACTGGTAATTTCTGTAACAAATCAATGAATAATCATGTCAGACAAGTCTGACGACTGGGTTGGCGAATACCCTCGGGGACCTAGGGTCCACCAGCAGAGGCATCATCCCAGGAGTTTCAAAATAACAATCCAAAGATACTAATATTAGATATATTGTAAATTTATACTATGTTGTATACGACGCATTTCAAGGAGTTACCTCTCATCAGCAGCATTAAAACCGAAACCTTTGGAAGACCAAAAACCAAACTTATATTAAACAAGAAGTACTCAACCAAAAATACCGAAATAGGAAGCCAAATTTCAACTAAGGAGATCTACCATGTGCAATATAAGGAATGAACCCTTAGTATTTCTATTATTTTTGAATTTTGCTAAATACTGGTAATTTCTGTAACAAATCAATGAATAATCATGTCAGACAAGTCTGACGACTGGGTTGGCGAATACCCTCGGGAAAGTCCGTCCACGGAGAAAAGTAGATAATAAAATACACTGATCTTGGGTGGGATGAAAAAATCTGCAAACGATACGACAAGTAAAGTTTTCATAAGAGCATGTGGTATCAGCAGATAATTGACATATTTATGAGGAAACTGGATGTTTTGACTTTTTGCATATTTTGTATGAGCGCTTCTGAATTCCTTGTTCGGAGTCCGTTTAGAAGTGCCTCGGGATGACGTCTGAAATTTTATAATTTCATGACCTATAAATAGATTGACTAGACTCAAATTTGAATTGTAGATCCGACAGAAAAATTGTCTGAAAGTACTGTTAATACTAAGATTACAGAAATAAACAGTACATGGTCTCCAAATGAATACAACACAGATAACGATTCTGAGTGGACAAATGGTAAAGTTACTTGTGTTTAGAATGGACATTCATAAATAGGTTTATACCTTAACCTTGAACAATACAAAAGGCTATAATTTTCCTAATTTTCATCAATTTTGCTGATTTTTGTATCGTGAATATGAATACTAAATTTTTAACTCAACAAATAGGAGGTAAAAAATAGACAAACGGAAAGACAGTTATCATAAAAAATCAAAATTTGTTTTTGTCACAAAATCATTTGTCTCCTCTTTCCTTTATCATATAGAAGTGGAATACAGGCATACGTAATAGCAGGGAGGAGGTAATGACGTCGCCAAGAAATACCAATATATCTCAAGAAAAGTCCTCACAATATCCTAAAATTCCGAGTTTTTCTCTCTGTAATAAGCACATGGACCCCCATTTTTTCTTTTGCAACAAATCTCTATTACTTCAACATACAGTTGTTATTATACTAAAACTTGAAGAAAAATTCAATGGTGAGTGTTTTCCTATCTCATTCAAATTACTGAAATTCGTAGTTTTTTTATATAGTGTTCGAAAATGTAAGTATAACCCACACTTTACTTCATGTATAGCTAATATGAATGAATTATTAAATTGTCAATATATAGAGGAACCTTTTACAAAAACAAACACAAGAAAAAATGTTATTTCCTTGCAAAGTTATACAAGATGTTTTGAACAACCGGAAAATGCAAAACAGTGCGGTTTCGGATCACATTGCATAAAATTCAACGCAATATAACTCGAAAGTTTATCATGAAGGTATTTTTGTCCTTTGATATTTTGAAAATACATAAAAAGGAAGACATTTATGTCCAAATTCCATGAAAATGCTAATAGTATGTCCTTAATGTATCTTATTCCCATAAGAAAAGTTTACTATGTTAATGACACAATTTGCCCTGTGAATACCAGAAAATAAGTTTTGTCTTGTTGAATTTAACATGGCTGGTATAATATTTCTGTCCAATTTACTTTCCTTCAAACATAAACTGTTACAGTACGATATTTTTAATTTTATGTTGATATGTCTTGCACAATTACAAAAAAAACTTTTGTGAAACAAAGATCGACGAACAGGCCATAACCAATATGTTCTCCCTGAATAGTGATGAGACATAACAACATGTATATACACATGTGTGTCGATCAAACATACTTTCAGATCTGTATTATCAGGAGCTATGAAGGCAGAGGACCTGACGTGCCTCCGCAGTAAAATCCGCAAAATTGGATGTTTCCCTTAAAACCATCCGAAATATGAGAAAACAATTCCTCGCTTAGAGATTAATTCTATTTCTCCCTCCCCTAAATAAATTCCTTGATTTATGTTTGGGTATACTCCGAGATTTCCAAACATTATGCCATTTTTCTAACACAATTTGTTTATTTTGACAGATCTTGCATATTTAGCCATTGGTCTTGGTGTTATTCTGGCCGTAGTTATCTTTCTTGTGATGTGCTTGCTTCGAAAAAGGTAATGTAACAATGGTGCATTTTTAAACAGATTAAACATCTAAAATAATAAAATCAGGTTTGGGTCAGTTTAAATTTTGCGAACAAAAATGTTAATTTGCTGTAGATTAATTAGCCACCAGCCATTGGAATTTACAATTAGATTTAGAAAACAACGAAGATGTTTAAAACGCTCATTCATATCCGTTCTTTCTCACACATATTGGTGGTGTGTTTTATTTGTCTGTTGGGATATGTTATGATTTTCATTTTTAAAATAATATATTAGTCTGAGTGTTATTTTATTGGTTTTCACCTTGCAATAGACAATGAATAATTCTACAATGTACAATTTGCCATTACTTTATTACATATGCACTTATATGGAACATTTAATAGAAACCAATTAAGAAATAAAAATATTAAGAATAATAATTTCATTATTCATAAAAATACAGATGCAGCAAAAATCTTAAAAGGGTAAATCCAAACCCATCTGAGGACAGAGTTGTGCACCAGGGGGGCTAATCCTTAGTTTATGTAATAAATGTTTTTAATTCAAAAATTTGAATAAGAAAAAACATAAAAAGGACATGCCTTCTTTTTTAGTCATTACTTTTTGATTTCTAAAACGTTGACTTTCTTTCTTATTGGTCGAATATTCAAAAATCAAATGCAACAAAGCTTCAAACAGGATGGTTTTCGTCAAATTTTCCAGTTTAAATGCATCACATAGTATTCACAATTAATTCTTGTTTAGATTGTCAAAATTTAGAAAATTCTCTTCAATTACTTTCAATAATGAAATAAAACTGCATCTATTGGAAACCATCTTTGCCTTTCCCCACTTAGTCTAGAATAAAGATATGACACGGCTGCTTTAGTCAGTTCTCATAGAGTCTGAAACAGTTTGGTCAGAAAATAAAAATTAGCACGAGATATTCCTCATTCCGTCTGAATCAGTACAACTAACATGACCGCCATGGCTAATGAAAGATTTCAATCAACTGAATTCAATCGATTTTGATTGGTCATTAATAAAACATTTCAGAACCGACTGGGGCTACTGGGCATATAAAACTGGGAAATATTTCAATTAAACAATAAATATCAATATTGTCGAATTTCAAAATAAACTTTCTGCCACTTCTGTAACTATTTAAACAATTATATCAAAATAGTATTTTCGTTGTCTTGATATTTCCGTTTTTGACAAGGCGAAAGAAAGTAGACGACACCAATTTGTTATCTATACCAAGCAGGTGTTATTAATTCATTGCCTTTAGGAAATACGATGGATAAGCGTTAGTTTGCCATTTTTCAATCGGTTCGAACCACAGCCAAGTTAGGTGGTCATTTTTTACTAAGAAAAAATATTTGAAGAAAGTAATTTTTTTATTATAGAGACAAAGGAACCATTAGTATTGCATATTTATATTCCGTCAGATTGGTAAACATTTTTCAAAATTAAGACGAGAAAGTGTAGATTCATAATTAATTAAGTGGCATACTTCTTAAAGATAAGGTTTTTTCGGAAAAAAAAATTACCAGTCTTTTGTCAGTGACAAGTGCCGATTTAATAATTTCTTATTTATATAACTATATGGAGTGCGCTCTGACAGCATCAGACTTTTTTAAAACATCAGAGAAATCTAGGACTGTAATCTTCTATGTTACCAATTTTGCCGGATAAAATGATCAAAATAACAATCCAAAGATACTTATATTAGATATAGTAAATTTTTACTATGCTGTATACGACGCATTTCAAGGAGTTACCTCTCATCAGCAGCATTAAAACCCAAACATTTGGAAGACAAAAAACCAAACTTATATTAAACAAGAAGTACTCAACCAAAAATACCGAAATAGGAAGCCAAATTTCAGCTAAGGAGTTCTACCATGTGCAATACAAGGAATGAACCCTTAGTATTTCTATTATTTTTGAATTTTGCTAAATACTGGTAATTATTCTGTTTTCAGAAGTTGATGCCACAGGGGTGCAATATTGAAAGTTGTGAATTTAAGATTGTAACATAGACTATTTTTTCGTTTTCCATATACATGTAATGCATTTTATTTCTTTGCATCATTTTCGTACTCTGTACGTTAAAATGTAGATGCGCTATACGTTTTCATAATTTTATTTCTATAAAGTACTGTGACAGTCATATTTTGTGTGTAGATTCGCTCAAAGGTTTTAAACAGAATTTGATTTTGAAAAATTGTTTACAAAAGTAGTAAAGCTAAGTGCTACAGAAGCACAGGACTCTTCACGAGATACCTTAATAAATAAATAAAGTTTCATTTTTTTTTTTTTTTTTTTTTTTTTTTTGGTATTCAATTTAAAATATCAATTAGTTGAAGATAGTATCGATATACTAACAACTGAACTGATGATATTTTCCGGGAATTTAGCCCACCAGCAGGTTTTATCAATTAAAAAATTAAATGCATATTTTGTGATACCCATTTTAAAGCACTGTTTAAAGTGTACATGTATGTTTACCAATAATGACTCACGAAGCTCGAAACAAAAAACAAAATATTGAAGAGAAAGTTGATATAGCAAAAGGACAAAAGAAATTTTTTAAAAAAGCTATGTAGCCTATTAAAAGACGTCAAAATGGCTTTATTTGTGATATTTGATAAATCTACTCTATAGACATCTTCATCCTTTTTTGCACATAAATTGTATTAACAATTGTAGTTTTTAATTTTAGAATTTTTAAAACATTTTCTTGTCAGGATTGGTATATGTAACTTTATTTAGTTGGTTATATATTTGTTCTCAACACTGTTACTTTATTTCTTCTGTATTATTTTGTCGATATAGTCACCTTCAAACCATTTGGACACAACATCATGTTGCCTGGAGAGCCTTGAATCTCTTTTAAAACACAAAATTTTTATTTAGGCACGTTGGTAATAAATTGAGAAAACAGCCACATGATGTAGAATTACAAGAAATGGATGATCCGGGTTCAGCACAATATCCATATAGTTATTCCGATGTCATAAACAATCAATACCAATCAAGTGCGCATCATCATCATGCAGAAGTAATCCAATTAGCAGATGAAAATTCTTATGATGTAACCAGTCACATGGCTGTCGGAAGTACAATTACAGACAATACGTATGGTAGCAACAACACGGACACCTATGACGTTGCTAAAACAAATACTGGAAATACGTCGGATGACGTAAATAATACATATGACCACTGTTTCGGACAAACAACTGAGGATGACTATAACATAGCTTGTGGGTGACATTTCTAAAAATACTAATAAAATGTGTTTCAGTTGATTCTAGTCCACATGTTTGTTGTAAAATGTATGTCATTTAAATCATCTTTGTGGACAAAACAGGTAAATGATACAATGTGTAAGAAGAATAAAACTTTTTTGGCTTTGTTAAACGTCCATTTCTTATTTTCTTAGTGAATACGTCATGTACGTTATGAACAAACATGTATACTAACTTATAATTCTTTTAGTATTATTTTTTCATTAAATTAAAGACATAAAATTTAACTGAATTTCGCTTACTTGGTTTAAAATAATCAGCCATAACTACATCATTTGAAGTGAAACGATACTAAATCTATCCTATTTAGATGTGCAAAATTTTTGGCATAAATGCAGCTACTATTGAGATTCATTGAAATAAGAAATAAAAAGTGGGGTCACCGTCCTTATTTTCTCGCCTTAAAAGTTACAATTTTGGAAGGAAATTTACAGGGTCCTAAGCCAAGGTTAAATCAAGGGAATGAAAGGCTAAGTATTTAAAGATTTTTACCAAAAACCAATACAATATTCTTATGTCCTGAATACATTTCTATGAAGAAAAAGAGGGGTTACCGTTCTTGTTTTTTTTTTAGTGAAATTGGCTTTAAAATGGTACTGACGCGTAAAAATTGGTAAGATTTGATATTTTGACGTTATTACGTAATGACTAGTCGTCAAATTATAGAGTGAATTGTTACAAGTATAAGATTTGAAATGAAATTTAAAAACACTAATCATAAAAAATTTCGAATTGAAATACAAGTGTTTCTTTTAGAATTCAGAAACTATTGTGTGTACTTTTGTGAAAGTTTTAACTATTAGCACTAGTTCTCATTCTGTAGAATTTCTCGGATTGATAAAACATCGCTTTAATTTCTGAATTTACAATATTCGTTTATTCGTTTGCACATCAGTAATTTTTTCTATTATCTGAAATTTTAAATTCTCTATAGATTCGATTACAACTAAATTAATAATTTTAAATCTTTATTTGGCAAAAAATTGCATGATTACCTCAAAACGGCATAAAGGCTACAATAGCCACTTCTTCGATATGCAGTTTTAGATGGCTGAGACTCAATTAACTTAAGCTGCAGCTTTTTCTCACATATTCCTTTGTCATACCTTTTCAAAAATCAATTCGTTGAAAGTGCTAAGAATCACCTTTTTCAGTTCCAAATGTTTCAAATAGTTTTGAATATATTCCGTCCCGAAGATAAACAAATGCAACTTATCAGCGGTTATTTATATCAATGTTGTTACAAGTTGTTTCAAAACAGCAATATTCTCATTTGTAATGTGTGCGTCGTTAGTTTCGTTCAAATTAGCAGATACTAGAGAACACTACCTATTCGGGTATTTAAACTTAAATATAGGAAGAGTAGCCGAAAATCCAACAGTTTTTGGATTAAATTTGTATATTGGGTTTGTATTTTTTTCTGCGAGCGGGAAAACTGCTCTACATTTCTGTATCAGGTAAATTGATTTTTACGTAAATACAAAGCAGTCCTGTTATTTTCGGGACAAAGAATATAACCCGACCTACTATAACACAGTGTATACATGGTATAACGGATAAAGTTTTTTTGATATTTTCTAATCATCTATATAAAAATCATGAAAAACAGAAATTTTGCAGCAGAAAGGAATGAGAACACCTTTCCTCCCCTTGCTTGACCCCTCCCCGATTCAGTAAGAAATTATAATATTTTTTGAGATATTTAATTTTAATATTTAGTAGAGAATTACAGTGTATACCTTTAGTTCTCCCTACATTTAGGACAGAATAGAGAACATCAAATACATTTTGTGTGGGCTTAGTTTCAACTATGAAATCTGATAGAATGTAGAAAAACGCTTTTATGAATGAAGCAGGTAAGCAGAGTTTCATGAGAAGTAAATGATTTAATAAATGTATTTTTTTAATTCCTTGTGTACAAAGTATGGAAGTTTGTTGCGTCTTCGTTTTTGTCTTTTTTTTACTTTGTCTACATTTTTCTTATATATCCTATTTTTTCTGATTTTATTATTTTTAGGGCTATATTTTTATCAGCAAATGCAAGAGTTATTTCATAAATCGCTTTTTCTGGACACATAGATTTTTTATTCGATTATTCGAATTAAATCTTTTTAATACATAAACATGTACATGTAGATGAATGTATAATATTGACAAATAAAAAGGATAATATGGTGTATTTTTTCATATATGTATATCTATAAAATAACTTATAACCCCTTGCATAATCTCTTTATTCCATCAATGTATCAAACTCTAAAAAATCAATTGATAAAACATGAACGTCATTTGGTAACGTCCCACCTTAAATTATAATAGTCAACAGTTCGGATTTAAAACTCTCGGATTTGCATTAAAATCTCATTACAATTTTAATTCTACTTTTGTTTGTTTTTACAACATATTGCGTTTCTGCAAAGCAATTTTTAAGATTGCCAATAATAGTTTGGAGAATTTGTAATTAATGTTGCTATTTTCCCCTTTTGAAATATTATAAAAGCAGATTACGTGTGGATTATCGGTTTCTCCAATAACTCCGATAACTCTAATTGCTGTTCTTCAGTCTTTGCCCTCTCACTATTCAACTGTCCTTATGATTTCCATTTCTGACTTTGGAAAACCGTTATCATATTGCTCGTTATAGGATGTAGGTCAGGGCAGCCGCCAATCAGACAACTTACTTTAGGACTGAACAAGGAAAACATTCGTTATCTCTATGGACCATTGCATGATCTTGAATGGTGTCAAAAATCAACAAAAAGTAACCACACAATATCTAAGGTAATAAAAATATAACAGTATATGGACAATAACTGAAAATATTTGGTTTCAGTTTAGGCCATGCACATGTATTGTTTATATAGATTCTCCTTCAGGTACGAGTGAGTTACGGAATTTCCCCAACCGAGATAGTTAAATTTTCGATTTTCAACACGCCAGCTTTTGCGAGCGTGTTAAAATCTAAAATTTAACTATTGAGGGTGGAGAAATCCCATAACTCACGAGTAAATTGAAGGAGAATCTGTTTCTCCTAACGTTATGATTTTTGACAAAAACCTCAAGAAAATGTAGTTTGTTTACATAGACGTCATTTCGGGTCTTCTCTAGTTTATCGTTCTAATAACTGTAGAAAAAAGGGCGGTAATTCCCACGTAGAAATTTAATCACCTGGAAGTTGTTAAAGATATTATGTATTTTTATCCCACCGATTAAACACGTCAGGAATAGGAAAAATGAGTATTCAAACCTCCCTGTTATTATATAACTATATCCAAGCCATGTTATAATTCCCAGTCTATGTTTAATTTCTTCCGGTAGCAATATTTGTTAGGGACACGGAAACAAAGTACGAACAATTATTTAGATCTTCATTGATATCACTTACATTAAGTTTGATATCAATCTATTTAATTTTTCTTCATAAGAAGAATGTTCAATACATTTCCAATAAGGTTCAAGATGCGCAAAAAGGTTTTAGAAGTTCAATTTTCAGAAGTTGATGCCAAAGGGGTGCAATATTGAAAGTTGTGAATTTAACATTGTAACGTAAACTATTTTTTCGTTTTCCATATACATGTAATGCATTTTATTTCTTTGCTTTATGTCCGTACTCTGTATGTAAAAATGTAGATGCGCTATACGTTTTCGTAATTTTATTTCTATAAAGTACTGTCATATTTTGTGTCTAGATTCGCAAAAAGGCTTTAGATAGAATTTGATTTTCAAAAAATTGGGTCCACAGATGTCGATAGCTAAACTCTCATTAAAAAGGCCTTTCTCGAGAGAAATCGTGAATGAAAAAAAAACAGTTTGGAATGTTGATTTGAGTAATATTCATATGCAAACATAAAATTATGGAAAAAATGCAGTATGTGTGGAGTGCATGTAAAGCTGTCATTTCCGACTTCCGCCATCTAGTCGATTTTTTAAGTACGCAATAGTAAAATAAACAAGAGTCAAGAAATACCAAAGTGATATTCGAAGCAGTGGAAAATCGAAAACAATTGAAAAACTCCGGAGAACAACGAAGACAAGACCAAAACAATACAAACACTACCCTTAAAAACTAAAAACATATGAACATCATGGACCCCACCAAAAACGCGGGGGTTACTCTGGTGCTCCGCAAGAGTAAGCAGTCTCTAATATCTTGTTGTAAATCTAAAGGGTGGTATACAGCCATTCTGTATAGAACACAAGAAAGTGTGACGGACGACGGAGACAATCCCAATATAAAAAAAAGATATCAACAACAGAATCGCTGTGTATTACATAGCCCTCTTCATTTTCTGAACGCGACCAAGAAGAATGTTTTAAATCCTCTCTCTCTCTCTCTCTCTCTCTCTCTTATTTTTATTAGAATGACAGCAGTGGTGTATTATAAATGGAAGTATCCGGAACAAAACAAAACATGAAAATATTTATATTACAAGTTGTATTACCTTAATTACAGTACTTATAAGGTTGTATAAGGTGTATCCGCGAAACAATCAATATAATATGGCTTATTAAGTACTTGATTGTACGATGTTAGTCTGTTTGCAGATTTGTAGTAAACAAATATTTCAGCCAGATTGGGTAAAACATGAACGTGTGGATGAATAAAACAAAACTAAGTTATGTTAACTGTGTGGATGATTAAGCTTGCAACTAAATAATATTAAATATTTAGGGAAAACAATTTTGAAGTCACACTTTTCTTCGATAAGTAATTGTATAGATTCCCGCTTGCGGTCATCGGACCACTACCAATTTTAGGTCATAAAATCAACCCATTTAAACTCATAAAATATATGTAATGAGCTTATTGAGACTGGCTTAGGAGTACTTTTTTACAAATGAACACGCAGAAAATTATCAAAGTTTATTTGTTTCTATTGAGTCGTTGAAAATGAATGCTGTATTTGAAATGTCTCTCCCATCAACCTAATATCAATTTTACGTTCGACAGAGATTATCGGATTGAAATATAGGTTTTTCCTTTGTTTTATTTTGTTAATGTGTGCAGATTTCTTTGCATGCCAATACAAATGTATTCACCAAGGGCGTAGTAAACTTAGTTTTGTAATCTAAAATCATATAATTTTTACAAAAATCACTCGATGAATAGATATTACAACAGTTGACACACTAAATGTCTTGCCTGAGTATGCAAAGGGACACTGAATAAAGTTTATCTGATATCCGACATTGTAACTCAAAGGAAAATGTTTTAAAAGAAATAGTAATGGTCAGGTGATATTTGTCTGGAAGATTCCATGCATGTCACTCAAGCCTTAAATTTTGCGCGAGGTCAGCTGACAGATCTCACACTGGTATGCACCCACCAAAAGTAACTATGGATCAAATATGGTGGGCTTAAGTATAACAGTTGCTAAGAAATAGAATAATAAAGAAAATGTGAAGCAGGTTACTCAACCGTGAAATTGAGGTCAAGGTCTGGTGAAAGGTGTTAGACTGACACATACCCTCTAAAAACTATCTATTGACCAAATGTGGTGGGCCTAGGTATTACAGATGCTTAGAAATTGACTTAAGCAAGAAAATGTGACGCAAGTCACTCAACAATGAAATTGAGGTCAAGGTCCGGAGACAGGTGTCAGACAATCATGTACCAACCAAGAACTATCAATAGACCAAATAAGGTGAGTCTCTAGGTATTATAGTTGCTGAGAAAATCACGAAACTTGGAAGCAGATTTTACAAATTATTATGAAGTCAATGAACCATGAAAATGAGGTCAAGGTCACAAGACAAGTATACTGCAACAAAGTTTATATCATAATGTAACAGTGGATCTTAAGTTTATGTATTATATGTGCAAAGTTATTAAGATTTTAAAAAGTTTACGTCGCCGCCCCCAGAAAGTAATACCTCAATCTCACCCTTCCCGACGTTCGTCGCCGGCTACACAAAAATTAAGTAGAAAGAAAGCGAAATGATTTTTATTACTCATACATAGACGTATTGGCAGTAGAACCGTCAGCTCCACTTGACCCAAAGATTCAGCGCCACTTGATGTACTTTTTTAATTGTAACCTCAGAATTTTTCTTTGTGATGTAAAATACTACGGGAATTTACTAGTATATGAAACTCAACAATCGCGACCAGTGATTTATCTCTGGTATTAGACATTGCGACTACGATATAGAAGAGAGTCCGAGATTCAAGCTGCCATTTTCGTCCCGAGCACGGCCAAAGTGAATAAGACAAATGACCGTTTAATTTCAAAATGAATCTAGGACAATGATAGATAGACAGCAAGACTAATGGTGATGAAATCAGCAATTTTTTAACGGATTCCATGCACCTAAAGTAAATAGAAATAAAATAATATATTGTTGTGACCGATGTCTTTCAGTTGAATATTTATTTTTAAACAAGACTCAATTCATATAATCTTATAGAACAAACATATCTGTTAACGTTCTACTCTTATCTCTTATATGCATATGACTATTTATAGTTTATCATTTGGGTCTTAAATTTATAATCTACCGGAAGTGTTATCACCAAAGACTTGTCAAACTTAAATAAACAGCTGTATAGTTTTTGTATACATAGCAAGGTAACTACGTTTCGAAAATACCTGTGAAACAATGGTTATACTTTCTCCAAAAATATTAGGATAAAAACAAATGGATAATACAAATAATGATTATAAGGATGTTTTCGTCTAATGTTGCTTTAATGGTGGATTAAAACGTAAGTAATTTATTTATTTGTTCCATATTGTAATTTTAAAAAAGTAAATGAAATTGTACTATATATGTTCAATCAAAGATGATCGTTGGTTTTTTCTCCTACTGGAATACGCCTTGAAATGTAAGGCTTGTAAAGAAAGGAAATATTTTAAATAGGTAAGAAGAAATAGTAGGATGAATACTTCAATCAACGAAATAGGGTTTCAATTGCTGTTTTAGAGTCGCTGTCAAATCTTCAACACAGAAAAATCTCTTTTCATAGTAGAACTGTTTTTCTTCATATTTTCGTTTTTATCTGTATATCCACTATACTAAAAGACCTTAAAAATTCTCACATTTGTTAATCAAGAAATGAACGTTTAAAAAGCAAATGGTTTCTCCCTTAGCGAAATGCAATATGTCTATGTATAATAATGTAAAAAAGAAATATTTTTGCTTGTTTTATTAACCGCTCTTATCAACAAAATTCTTTCATTTGCCAAGAATGTGAAGGTGCATACATTTATAAGAACAAAAATCTTTTTTGTGAAAATAAATTGAGTATAATACATGATATCCAATCGATAGATTAAAGGCCGAATATTTTATGAAGATTTTTCTGATAAGAATACCAGGAAGTTTCATTATTTGTTTACATTTTGTTTGTTTCAGAAAATAAGTTTATGATTTGGTTAAAGATGTTAAGAATTTTCCTTTTTACCTGTGTCCTGCTGATTGAAATAAGTAAAGGTAAGAAAAGCTATAAAAATTTATAAGAGTCGTCATTAAGTCATAAAGTCAAGACAAATGAGATTTTGTGATTCAGTATAACAATTAAGTGAACATATAGAACTATAAATTTGGAAATTTTCGCCGCAGTTTTATTTTTCCGGAATGAAACGCGAAAAACAAAAACGCCACGAAATTATATATTTTCGGGCAAATTAAATCATATGCGAAGATCGTACAAGAAGTATGTTATCAAGTACACACGTGTGTATGAGGCACACAAGTTTGCGTGCGTGTTAGCATCTGACAGCAATTTTATGGCTTTATTCTTTTGCGCTTCAACACCTTGTATTATTGGTTGACCATTTTAGGCTATGGGCACAGCTGATGAGTCGTAAATCGACGAAATGTGCACATCTAGTGAATCAAACTGTTATTAAAGAAAATTAATAGATTGAAAATCAAAATATTTAGTAAAAATTTATTATTCAAAAGCAGATTAAAAGATTAAAACAAAACAACCAATTATCTGCGTATACTGCATCATCCTACCCAGTACGTACCCTATCATTTAAATTTTTTAAATTAATAATAACTGTTTGGAAGGTATGTATTTTAAGTAGTTGTTTTTTTCAATACTAATTGTTTTAGTTATAAATTTGGAAATTTGTGAGATTTGAGGAGCATTATTGAGTTTTTAGCTCAATAGGAAGTCCTTATTTGTATCTACCGATTTCATAATGCTTAATGGAATGACACGTGCGGCCAATTATATTGCTTGGGGATAAAATGAAGAGGACAAAATATAAGTATTTCAGCTGCATAGACCTATAAAGAGTGTTTACAAATGCAGACGGAATGATGCAGATTTATTTAATTATATGAAATTATTTAAAAATTAAGAATGTCTATAAAATTATCAAAAAAGAGCAAAAATGAAATTGAACAATTTAAATTATCGCAGGTAACTCTGCAAATACAAGATGAAAGTTTAAGGTGTTTTGTTTAACTAGAAATATTCCAGAAATAACCATACTTTAATATTTTAGAATGGTCAATATGTGCATGATAATTGCTCATCTAGAAGGATGAAAATTTATTTCCAATGTAATTTAAATTTAATTTTGGATTTAATAAAAACGGTTTCTAAAATATAATTGTAATTGTAATTTAATTCGTACCATTTAAAATTAATTTACCCCACTCCTTTCTATTTCTGTTGTGGTGTTGAGTATTGTTCATTGGTTGTTACACAGTTATCATTTAGACGTTACATGTTTTTGTCTATGTTCAACCTATTGCAAAGTTTTTGTCTCATTACCAGTATGATTTCATTTTCATGTCTGATTTTTTTGGTTTGTTTACATTCAAATACATTGAACTGTAATTGAAAATACTTGGAAATAAGACTTAAGTTCAAATTTAAAATAAAATTCTACTCCACAATTTCAATTTTTTGTTTTTTTCAAATTTCGCAACTATTGATAAAAGCATGGCTTCTACATTTGTAAAAATCAAATCGTCATATTCGTATAAGTACTAAAAATCTCTAAATACATTATTTAATGCAAAATAGAACAATATTTTAAAGCAACAGGAAAATCCTTTTAAAAATTGCCAACGCCCAAATAAATAACCCGGATTTCATCACTGTGTTTGTGCATAATGTTCTCATGATATTTAATAACCCAGAAAACCAACCTTGAAATAATAAATATATTTGTTTTATGTAATTAAATTCTGAAGTTGTCTGGGACATTGAGGATGACATTTTATTATGTCCATGTACAATATAATAACCCTAGCAACAAACTTAAAAAGAAGTTTTCATACACCATATATTTACATATAGGTTTACATTTGTAAATATGATTGTGGTGACAGTGCTATATTGCTTCATAATGCACACTTTGAGTTGGTTCATTTATATTTGCAATTCTGTGAATTTGTACGTATTAAAATGAAAAAGATGACTTGTACGATTGGATCGAGGTTTCTCTGACGTAAAAGAACTATTTTTGGAACTATCTGATTCTGCTGTATGGAATTTTGACGATCCTCGATAAAGGATCGGTTGTAATCATCCTTTGAATCATTTTCTTCCTCAACAAAACTTACCTTGTTGTGTCCTGTTGTACCCAGTTTCTTTATAATAAAATGTCCTGTATTTCAGAAAAAAAACATTCAAATTGAATGATTTCCACAGTTTTCCTCAAATTCTGACTAGTCAGAATGCTGTTAAATTAAAATATGAGCGAACATGCAGAGGTTTCAGGAAAATCAGAATGTGAGAAGTTTTATGAAACTGGACACAGCTCGTAAAAAAACCGCTTAAGGAAGCTTGGACTTATTTGAGACAACACCAAGTACATGTAAATATATAATTGCCCTTTGACAATAACATTTAACCTTTTAAAGCGTTTTTTTTTTCCTTTCGTCATGCCTTTCATTCGAAGTCAGACATTAACGACGATACAGTATTGCCCTGGGTCGAAGGTCGTTAGAGTATGCTCCATATATGAAAATGAGTTTGCCGGATATGGAAATAATCGGAACTTGCATATGTAACTATTTTATGGCTACAATTTTTTTTTACCAAAAAAAAACGTTTAAATAATTCACTTCTATTACAATTAGTTCCCTAATTATTTTAAAAGAAATTAATAGATGTTTAGAATATATGACTTGTTTGTGTCGTCCACTTTTTGATATCAGTTGAAGATCAATTTTTTGGAGAAGATAAAAATTGTTCAATAAGGTTTTTAGGCATAAAATTTATACAAAATTGCTAAATTTCGGTCAACAGATTTCGAGTTTTATATATGGTGCGGACTTTGATACCAACGGCTTCAAGAAGGAATCTTGAACTATGTTGACATAGTTAAACGCTGTGAATCGATCATTTATTATGCTTCGTGGGTTTGATTTCTTGTTTCGTCGACACTCACCTCATATTGCAGTACATACCGATGTACATGATCAAATGCACGAATATTTTTGATAATTATATAGTTGTGACGACAGGGTGGGAGTGTTTAGGAAAACTTTACTATGAGCTGACTCATTATTTGTGAATATAATATGTATGAAAGAATCTAGAAGTATAGACAATGGGACAACACCCCCTACGAATAACTGTTCATTTATATACATGAATGTACAAATGTATATTTCTTTGACTACATGGTGTTTGATTATTCAATTGTGCATGGGGTTCCTTTACAAATGTCCCGTCTAAATTTTACATTCCAACGGAAAACTAAGATTATATAATTGTTAATTGTTTTATATTCATTCGACATTTATGTCAAAACTGATTTTAAACAGCATTGATAAATATTTTACTAAGTATTTTAAAAGATTTAGTTTGATTGCTTTACATTGTTTAACTTGGAGAGTAAAGAATGTATGGAGTTGATATCGGTTTATTATCAAATGTTTTATGATACCAATATAAAATCGATTTACTTTTTTCTTCTCATAAATATTGACAAATATTGATAACGGACAACTGGAGCATTAGAAATACATGATAAAGAGTATATAAATACGTCATACATTAAATATATGTATCGGCAGAAATTAACTCTAACTTAATAAAACATATCACAAAATACCGAAATAAAATTCGATGCACTGTACGACCAATTCGTTGACTGACAACTCATCAGCAGTAATCAGTGAATAAATAAAGAGGACAAATATACCTAAGGAGCAAAAAAAAAAAAAACTGGAAATAAAATAAACAAAAATAATTTTATCTTACCAAAATATTTATAGTAATACGTGTAATAGTCATAATTTCCCGGCCTCTTTTTCTAGTAATTTCATATAAAAGGTCAATTCTAGTATGCATGCATTAGACTACATATTTTATTATTCCAATGGGAGGATTTTCACATAGCGTTAACAGTGCACGGGAATTGTTCAAAAGTACACGTTGGTATGTTTATTCGTTGTCATGAGAAAGAAAATAGGATGAGTATTCCTTCATACTAAAAAATGATAGTACACGTAGTATTAAATGATGTACAATTGATCACGACCAATTCTTTCACTATTCTGCTTGACTTTATATTGAGATGCCTCATAAGCAAGGTGTATAATTTATAATCCTTAATGACAAACGTACAGAAATGTGAAAATTACCTTGATGCAACTTGAACGTAAGTTGTTAAATACTCATTGACATCCGTACTTTGCCCATTGATCAGGCAGTTTGATCAAATCTGTTGTTCATATTTGTATGTACATGTAGCTGCAATGGCCGAATGTTTCTTCTCTATGTTGACATTACCGAGTACATAATTAGGGTATTGGAACGTTTATGTCTTTTTTTCATCACTTTCCTTATTTGAGCATAGTTATGACGTGTTTTTAGATCTGCTGTTTTTGGCGATTCGCGTCCATGGTCAATACTGATGCTAAATTGTTGAACTAAGTGCATAAGTGGATCAAAAATATCGGGAAAAATTTATTAAAATGTTTTTAACCTTATTTAGTAATTAATTGGGCATCAGTTAAAATATAATTTTATGGCTTGTATGGAACGTGCGGTAATGATTACAAATTATGCACATTCGTCACATTAGTTAAGGTACAGAGTGTTGTTTCATCTTTATTTTATTTTTCAGTGTCATGTGATTGTGGACAATCTACCAATAATATTCCGGAAGTTAAACCTGTGAATGAAACACAAACAGGTAATGGACATGGAACATCTGTAAGGGGATTTTTCATGTAGAAGAAGATTCGCTTGTTTTTCAAGTTAGAAAGCCAATAATTTTTCAGCAAAAACCTAATTTTCTGAAATATTGTTTAACATTGCGAGTTTTTTTTAAGTGTTTGTCCTAATAAGGGAGCCTTTTTATTTATCTTGCTATTTATGCATATTTTTCTCGTTTTTTTTTTTTTTTTTTTTTGTCGTTTTAGTTAAGACTTCTCAAATTGGTAGTTTCGGTTGAATTTATTCACAAAGTTTTTATAAGGGACTATTAATAAATTTCCTCAGCTTAAAGCTGTACCTCTTGTACTTTTCTGATTCATGGATATTTACGTCATATCTCCATTCATTCATCTGCATATGATAATTGCATATTGTAAATATAGTTGTGAATCCAGAATTTTGTTCCCATTTTTTGTTTTTTGTGATCCATGTTTATCCCACATCTCACTTCATTATATGAAATATAAAATTTTACAATGCCCTAAGAAGTTGAATTAGCAGAGAATAGGCGCCTAAAAAATACTATAGTCTAAACATTCAAAACATATAATTGATATTGACATTTTTATACTTGGCTGCCCTGTGTTGCAAGCTTGATAAAAAGAAATCTGACACATATTTCATTTATGCGAATGACAAAACAAACAACTTTAAAATAAAATCACGGAAAAAAGACATACATAGTATGTAACGCAGGAAATTATTGTTGTAAATCAGGGTATAAAACTTAAAGAATGGTATAAGAAACAAAAAATATTGCGACTTTTGTAGGTATTGTTTGGAATATCACAGTTGATTCAATGACTAACTGGACGTTTGAGGCAACGAAAATTAATAAAAACATAAATATATCACCTGATGTTCAGCAGAACGTTACCAATTATTTCAAGTTTATGCTATCACCATTCGAGAGCCAGACTTTTATGTCTTTCAACATTACCAAACCTTTTGACAAAGAAGATCCATTCTGGATTGAAGCAGTAAGTTTGTCACAAGAATAAAAGTAAAAATTTTAAATCCCAATAATATATGTATCATGTGTATACATCGTATATTATAATTTTTCTGTATTGAAGGCTTTTTGTGTGTTTACAAAATTAAGGTCATCCTTCCATACACTGAATGACCTGCGCATACTAGTCGGTAAATCATGTATTTAGTAAGTAAAGACGAGCCCACTCCTTCGGGTAAAAAAACGTCCGTCTAACAGAGCCTTGTTTTCAGTTACCAGATTTTAATATGGAAAAAAGTATTTCGGGGATTAAATTCTTGACACAAAGTCCCTATATATGCGTGGTATATGTACAAGTAAATCTTGATCTTAAAAGTCACAAGGAGGACTTCAAAATGGAGAATAGTTTTGGTTTGGGTAAATTTCAGTAAATTCACAGCTGTAGATTGAAGAATAAAATTGCAAGGTCAATTAACAAATTCCATACAATATAACACTGATAACAGACAAAGAAATCTAAAAAAAAATTACTGTCATAACATACCCTACAACTTCACAAATGAATGTGTTTTCAAAAACATCATAATCATAAAAACATTCAAAGAGCAAGTCAAAATTAATGGTAGATAATTTGGCACTAAAGTACATAATATGACAAAATAATGCAGACATGCTTCATCAAGTTTTAGATAAACATCAGGCCCGAAAGAGAAGGGTGATGGTGCACTCATGGGAGGTATATGTAGTCTAAAGAAAAAATTCACTATAACTGCACAAATATAGAAGTATGTACAATACAAGTACATGGATACTTTCTATGGCTTCCACACATCATGAAAAATAAATAGATGTCTGTCGACATAATATGGAAAAAGGGACATGGTGGATTAATTCTTATCACCTTTTTATCATATCCAAAAGTTTAAGCGCTTGCAAGCGCTTGTATTGCTGTTCTTCATTTTAAAAGTTACAATGAAGCCTTCAGTGTAAAAAAAACTCAAATAAGAAAAAAATATTTTTTTTAATATTTGAGTATAAAATGTGCTGTGTTAATTTGTAATTTAAATGATTATATCAGAATGCTCACAAATAATTATTACTTAACTGTTTTAACAAGTAAAATTAACTTTTACAATTTTTAACTTCCGGTTAGATAACTGCCTGTTTCTCGAAAATATTTTTTTTAGAAAACCCTCATAAAATGAGAGATGGAAATGAAAAAAATTATGTCAACCTGTTCGCCAACTAATGGAAATATGAAGTATATGATCTTTGTTTCAGGCAAATGGTGAATTAACCGAGTTACATTTTCAAATAGTATGTACTGGTGGCATCATTGTTTCTAAGGTAATCAATAGAGAGGACAAAGAAACAATAAAGGAACAAAGCCCCCAATAACATCGTTTTTGTTTGCAAGAACTATTATTTTGAGTGTCTTAAAAACGAATTGGGAATAGATAACACTGCGGTTAACCCAACTTATACATCGACCACACTCACTAAGCAGGAAGTCCTTGATAACCACAAGACCGTTCTTCATTCCTTTGGCATTTCTACAAAGGATGAAGAAATGGACCTTCCTGCTCTTTATTGGATTCCTAAACTACATAAGAATCCGTTTAAATAAAGGTACATTGCTGGGTCAGCTAATTGCTCTACGAAACCTCTTTCAAAGATTTTAACATTCATATTGACATGTATTAAAGAGGGCCTTCAGAATTACTGTGAAACATCATATTCCACCAGTTGCGTCAATCAGATGTGGATTCTTAAAAACTCCAAAAATTTACTTCCATATCTAAAATCAAAATCTTTGGCTACATGCAACAGCATAAAAACATTCGACTTCTCTACACTCTACACTGCCATACCACATTCTCAATTAAAAGATCGCTTAAAGCAACTAGTTCATCAATGTTTTTTCAAGGAAAATGTGACACGCAGGTATAAATTTCTTGTTCTAGGTAGAGAAAAGGCTTATTTCGTGAAGAACCACTCTGATTCCGACAAAAAGTATTCTGAAGATGAAATTACAGACATGTTAGATTTTCTCATAGACAACATATTCGTTGAATTTGGCGGTCTAATTTTTCAACAAACAATCGGCATTCCAATGGGAACCAACTGTGCTCCTCTCCTCGCCGATCTGTTTCTGTACTCATATTAAGCGGACTTCATTCAAGGGTTACTACGTGAAAACAAAAAGAGACTAGCCCAATCCTTTAATTTCACTTTTCGTTATATAGATGATGTGTTGTCGTTAAATAACGACAAATTCCAAGACTTTCTACATTTTATCTACCCCAGTGAGCTTGAAATTAAGGATACTACAGATACACCAAAGTCCGCTTCATATTTGGATTTGTTTCTTGAAATAGACTATGAGGGACGTTTGAAGACAAAACTTTATGACAAACGTGATGACTTCAACTTTCCTATTGTTAATTTTCCCTTCTTGAGTAGCAATATACCAGCAACGCCTGCATATGGCGTCTACGTTTCTCAGCTTATCCGATTTTCAAGGGCATGCGTGAGTTACCATGACTTTCGACAAAGAGGATTACTGCTGTCACAAAAGCTTCTTAACCAGGATTTTATCAGGGAAAAGTTGATGTCATCACTTAGGAAATGTTACGGTCGTCATCACGAATTGATTGACCATTACAGTGTTCCAATATCTAAGATGATGTTGGACCTGTTCCCACTGTCGTAACCTTTCATGTTCCTCCACCGATTTGTGACTTCCCCCGGATTGACTTTGTTGAACTTCACGACGGCTGCCATATACGGAACAGGAACTGCTTACCCTTCCGGAGCACCTGGGTTCACTCCTGGTTTTTATAGGAGTTCGTGTTGTTCATTGTTTTTTAGTTTTCTGTGTTTATTTGTTGTGCTTGTGCTTGTTCATTTGTCTTCCCGGGTTTGTCTGTCCAATGGATTACGTTTGTTTTGATTGCTCCTTAAGTATATTTGTCCTTTTTAAAAATACAATACAGTGATTTCAAATAATACTTAAATGTCATTAGACAAATAGTTTGATCTTTCACGGATTGTAAGGGTGGATCTTACTGTTAGAATTCCGAGAATTAGTAGGGAAAATACCAAACAAATATGAACTGCTTACAAAATACCCAGATAATACTGCGTACAATACACATTACTTGATTAACCTTCACCAGGAAGAAGCATAACCTAAATTCTAATATAACCTGCTTCAAAAGCTTTCAGTCTGCATCCGTGGTTAAATATGGATATTTTGATTTCAACTTCACAAACGTCAGACGGCTTGTTTGGCAATGTCATACAAGCTTTAACGACGTCATTGTATAACATCCGTTGTGTAATGGCGTCTTCGTGTCTGAATACCTACATGTATGTTGCGGTGTTTCAAAATGTCGTAGTAACTGAGAATAGAAATAATTCACGGTGGCTTGAAAATATCATGTTTTCCCCAGTGGTAGGCCCTTTGTGCAGATATTGTGCATAAAGGCCATACCCATGGTCAAATTAGGATATTTTGATGCCACCGTGAATAATTTATCAATTTCATAAATCCGGAAAGGGCGGCCAAAATCAAGATCAGTTTTGCATGACAGATTGAACCCTTGTTGCAACAGAATGCAAAAATTTATGAACTTATAGTTTTAGCACATACATCTGAATACGTTTTTATATCAGAAACAAAATTTTTTCTCTTCCAGGATATTTATATCATAATATCACCAGTCAATGAATTTCCACACACTTTCATCGAGTCTTTTCCACAGCAAATAGAAGTGGAAGAGGTACGTATAATTAGATTACGATATCAAACTGTTTGAACATATGAGAATATATTATTTTTAACTTTTAAATTGAGGAAATAACAAATAGAAAAAAAAACAAAGGTGATAGTCTACAAAGTATATTACATACAAAAACAACATTTTTTAAAAAAGAAACCATTTAAAAGATGTTCCTTTTTAAATACCATTGACCTATATAGGAAAACCTTCTTTTAAAATCAGAAAAATATCTATCTTCAAATAATGTTAATCAGTACATAAATTTTTTTTCCTATAATTGAAGTCAAAAATTTTAACATTTGCAATTTCTTTGGGAATGTAAAAGGAAATATACTAAAGATTCTAATTCTTTGACAATAAAAATATAGTAATTTAAGGTAAATCAGATTATAGAATTATTCATTTACAAAAATGTAGCTGAAAGGAATCGGATTTATTATGTGTTTTATTTTGTATTTTCCTGGAGTTACATTTGTACTTACACTTTTAATATTAGAAAAGTACCTATTTCTATCAAATGTTCGATTTTTTTAAAATTATGTAGTGTTTAGTAAATTGTGTAGGGTGTTTTATGTTATCAGATGTATCCCCATTAGAATTTGTTTTAGAATTCACAAGTTGATAAGACAGTTCTTAATACATTCCAATACATAACGGACAAAGATTTACCAAAACCAGTGGTAACGGACTTCACATATACAACAGTTTCCAGTGGATTGGAGGTTCTTAAGATTTAACTTTACATTTTATCTTTGTATTTTTTTTTCTTCAAAACATGGAAAACATTCTCTGATGCCAATTTTGAACATTTCAACAACTTAAGTCTTATTACTAATGCTCAAGACTGAACAAATGTGGACATCAATTTTATCAACCGTTGAAGATTCAAAGATCGAAAAAGGTAGAATTTAAAATTGTCCAAATACAGAGCTTTGCAAGAAGGAAATGGTCCTTATTTTCCAAAGAATTCATAAAAACAGGGAGCGAGGCTAAAAGTAAAGTGCATTGCATGGACAACAATATGTACATGCGATAAATGGGAAATATATGTGAAACTTTTCATCTCTTGTCATAGATTCAGAATATTTTTGTTGGATACTAATCTACATGCACATGGCTATTATGGGTACAACGTGAAAACCTTTAATAGTATACAGATAATACATAAATATTTTATCACCTAGAAAACCACGAACTTCAATATCCTTGAAAGAATTATCTGTAAATTTATAATAACTAAAATAAATGAATCTACAGTAATTGCTTTAGTCTTTTTCAACATCAAAGGCAATGTGAACATCTGGACGACCTCACGTGCCATTACACGAAACAACTGTTCTTCCCTTTCATCGTTTTGTTTAAAATTTGACGTCACAACGAAAGTAAAGTATGACGACAAAGTTCTGCGACATCGATAAAAAGAAAGAGTGTAAAGAAAGATTTAAAAACACTCCATTTACAATGAAGTCATTTGTAAAAAAAACCAAACAAACAAACAAAAAGGAGTCGAGTATGTAGGTTTAAAACCAATATTGATTTTGAAGCCCTGGAGCCCTTTTCACAAAGAATCTTAAGAGAAATCTTACTCTTAAGTCGTACAGATTCTAGTATAACTTACGAGTGTTTTTACTCTTAAGATATTTTGTGAAAAGGGCTCCAGGGCTTCAAAATCAACATTGGTTTTCAACCTACATACTCGACTCCTCAAATGGGAGTTTAAGTTATTGTAAGATCATTTTATTTCCACATTTAATGGATTTATATGAAGATTAAAGGTTTATTTTGTCGATGTTAACTTTCAGAACGATGGAGAGCCTTGGTTTCATATCCCTATTGCTTCGTCTGATGCAGTAAAAATCAAGAAGTCACCTGATTTTGACCAGCTGTATAAAAGGAATATTACTGTTTTAAAGTTACTGATTGTGGTTAAGGTAAGGGATTTGATATTAATGTTAAAACAAGATTCAAGTTTCAAGATTTCTCATTGTCTTTTCATCAAAACATAAAGATACACAGTAGTTTATACACACAATTTATGACATTAAACACGTCAGTGAATGTAGTTGAATTTAAAAGGAATCGTAACAATATTCGTAACAAATATATTTCAATAATTTTTAAAAGAACACATTTTTTAGTATCACGTAAAAAATTCATTTGTTTCTAAACACCTCTATTTGAATTGTTTTTGATAATTTGTTGAACTGATTCTCGTCCTGAAGAAGTATAAAATATTTGCCACTGGACGTTAAGCAAACAGCAAATCAATCAATCAATCTTTTTGGCATCGAAAATCATATTGTGATGTTAGCTTTTCTCTTACTCTTGTAACCAATAAATTATAGCGAGCGCTATAGGAGCATATGCATTTTATGGGTCATTTAAAAAAGCTTTTGTTTAGTGGGGGGCAGCCATATTGTGCTACATACTAAGGCTAGAAAAAGTTTCGTTCGCCGGAAACGGAAGTATTTAAAGTGATGGAAATAACTTGCTTCAAATTATAATCGTGATATCGGAAATGAGTTTCTTGAAAGAGCTATTCAGTTGTGCTCGCATCATGGGCCCCGCAAACAGCATATTACCTGTACAGTGATCAAACACATCTATTTGATGTGAAAAAATATGTTAATGCAGTTCAAAAACAGTTAGTTTAACAAGTTTGAGTAGTCATTTACGATTCCTTATCTTTTCATTTTGTTATCACTTCATCATTATTCAGGCTAATGACGAATCTGGTTTTCAAGCAAACAGGACTATCAATATTAAAATCAATGATACTGATGACCAACCGCCCTCATTTGTATATCCCGGGTGCAATAACTGTTCGGTAACACCCTACGAGGCATATACTGGACCGAAATATCGAGTAAGTATTATTGTATTCTGTTTAAGGTACATCAGAGAGTGATTGTTGTGTCATTGGTAAATAAAAAATGTGTTTTATCCAGAATTTTTACCGAAAAAGTAACGAGAAAAACAATTACTTGCTTTTTCGATGTACTTGTCATTCATTTGTTTGTTTACTTTAAAGCCCTGCCAAAGTCACACGTTGCATTCTTGTATACATGTATCTCGCATGATAGTTGATGTTAAAAATTTGTAATTATTTTAGTTGTCGATAGTTGCTATTTATCAACAACTCCGATAAGATTTTAGTTATATGTGAATCGTAATTTTCGACAACTGATCCCAACATATTACCCAAAAACGTTCTCTCGAACATCAAAAAATATGGTCATTTTCGTCCAATCACAGAACAGATACTTTGGCAACCATAGCTTAAAGGGCAAAAATCAAAACAATACAGACTGCGTCGGAAAAAATACTGATAGCTCAAAATTAATTTATAAAAAACTGAATTTTTGAGCTATCAGTATTATTCTATAGTTAATCGAACAGGACTGCTGACTTTCTTGCAAACATTCTGCATTTGCTGTATTGACCTCGATCATTTTCCCTTGGACTAAAATTTTTGACAAAACTTTGGAAGGCTAGAATAAAAAAAGTGTTGCGAGAAAAATAAATTGAAAAGTCTAAACTGGGTAGCAAAATCAAGGTAATGTTTCCATGGTTACCAAAGTGGGTATCTAACAGCATTGCAAAATTTTTGTCAACTGCAAATTTCATTACATCAATCGAAAAGAGTAATTAGGTAAATTCAAATTGCAATAAATTTTTGGGTATTCAAGTTTTCTTAAAACATTATGAATATGAATAAGCAAATAATAAAAACCTCAAAACCAATGGATTATATATTCTTTTTCCAAGACTACTTGACGAAATGCTGATATTACTGTTAACTTTTGAGACCCATCTCACAATCATGAGATATATTAGAACAAATAACAGTTTTGTCTTCTGAGCTTTCATTTGAATGTTTTTAATGTAATATATGTCTGAAATTTAATGTCCAAATACAAGCATTTATCGGCAATTCGTACATATTTCCTTTGATCTTTTTGCGTAATATTCTTGAATATCACATACAGGCTGTATCACTGAAAATATTAGGCAATACATTGTGAGACGTAATATCTGATCGTCCAATGAAATTGAATTACGAGAATTAGGTTAACGGGTCAATGTCAGTCGTTATCAATGTAAACAATGAATTACCGATAAACAGAATAATAGGTAGTTTTGTTTTTGATACTGACTATATCATGTGGAATATCTAAACTCACCATTCGGGTTCGTCTAGATATACCACATGATATAGTCAGTATCAAAAACGAAACTACCTATTATTCTATATATAGCCAATTACTAATGCTAGGAACATGTGTATATTTTAATCTTTTACAATTTTTGCATGATTTTCCCTGTTCCTCGGTTTTGTCTTATTACAGTCTGTAAAATGTTAGGAAATATTTGATTTGAAACAACTGAATTATCTTCACACTGACCGTCGTATTAGATGTTGTGTGCCTTTCAACCTTTTTTTCCTTAAATGACATGCATTTTTTGTAGGGATATTTAGATGTACAACCAACCCATATAAAGGCTGTTGACCAGGATACTTTGAGTGCTGCGATTAAGTACAGTATAGAAAAATGTAGGTACATATACATGTTAGCAAGAGCATGTTTTCTTAGTGTGAAATCGTGCTTTGAAGAAAATATGTGACTTTGCCACTAAGAGAATTGCACACAAATTATTATCGTGAACACATTTTAAATAAATTTAGATTTAATACAAACGACTTAATTCGGTTTTACGTAGGAATGCTGTACAATGTCATTAGAAAACTCATTAATCCATTAAAATCAGAAACTACACTTGACGTCTTGTGGTTCTAAAAGAAAATATGCAACATTTTTAAATACATCTTTTCATTATTTCCTTTTTTATCTTTAAATCTTTATACACCTGTAATTGTGAATTCGTTTTCATTTATTTAGCACCGAACAACTACCACTCTAATTTTGAGATAGATAAAGATTCAGGAGCAATAAAACAAATAGATGATGTTTTAACCACAAATATACTGACAATAAAGGTAAGTTTGAAAACATCACCCACAGACCAATCGAATCAAATTTCAATAATCAATGGGATAAGGAGATATAAATATTGAATGAAAAGACAGAATGCAATGTTACTTAAAGTATCTTTTGTATACTCTAAATTAAATGTAAAAAAGTAACTACAAAAATATGTACGATGCCTTACTTTTTGGCATGCATAATGCAAATCCCGACAAATAAATTTTTAAAAAAAATTTCTTACTACATTTCTCAATTCTTATTTTCATTACAGGCAACTGAGAACACTAGTAATGGGTATTCAACGACAGCAACACTTTTGATTAGACTTAGCAATGATTCTGCTTATTTCCCCCAAGCATCAAAGAGTTCGGAAGACTCTAGTAACATGAGACTTATTACTATTATTGTGGGGGCTATCTCAATAGTGATTATAGGGATTCTTATTTTTCTTGTCATATTCGTATATAAACGAACAAAAAGAAAAATGATTATAGAACCAAATCCTAGTCCGGTATCACCAGTTACTTCTGAGATAGATCTGGTTTCCGACAGGCCTCCAACTATAGATGAAAAAGTTAACAATTGGAAACAGACTATAGATCCAAATCAATGGCCGACGGTTGTCGGCAGAAAACAACAGCTTGATCCTCTTCAAACAAGAGACGAATCAACTGAAACAGAAGAAAGTAGCATAAAAAAGAAGAAACAAAGAAAAAAGAAAAAGAAACTAATAGAATTATTTGATGGAACCAGAAAATTTGAAGAGAAAGCCGATCCGGAATTTTACATGGACCCAGACAAAACAAAAATCAAACGATCAACGAAAAGTAAACATATGAAGCACGACACTGGACCTTTGTTTGTGAAAAGTGATTAATTATAACTTTATTATAGTAATGCTTTATTTATTTATTGGATAATGGAAGCTTTGTTTCGTGTTACGTGGTACCACGGTCTAGGCGGTGTTTGCAGAAATTCTATCATAAAATGGAGGGTTTGCTGTATTAATCACTCATCGTGGTTCAAGGTTTCCCAAATTACCAAGTTCTTTATGGACATTTGCACTAGCTGTTTTTTTCTGCTGTAGAGCGTTTTAAATGTAAAACGTTTGAAAAACATGATATTATGTGTGCTCTACAGTACCTATTAGTATTTTATTTTGAAAATATATGTTATTTGTAAATCCTTCCATATCTCAGCAGATTTTATTGTAGTGTCATTTTGAATGAAACATTTTAACAAGGAACATTATTTGGTGTGATCACAGACAGCTTCAGCCTTACTTTGTAACCCATTTTCTTTAACTTCGCTGAGATAACTAATAGAAAAATAAGCTGTATTATCTTAAATTTTTGCGATTAATAATGGGATTTAATATTTCACATTAAAAATATTTTTATATATATACATAGTAAGGGTGTATAGTGATATGAGGCCGATGAAAACTCTAGTTGAGAAGCTTACCAATTTATAACCGGAGATAGATCAAGTGAACAATTTTGTCATTAGCATAGAATTAGGCACTCCTTTTGATTATGAGCCATAGGAAGAGTCTGCTGAATAGGTATTTGTGTTTGTTTGGGATAAAAACAAACGTTCTGGTTAGATATGGCCATAGAATATTTATGTTTGTTTCGTGTACACTTGTATAGAGCTCTTTTAAATTAAGTGATGGACACAGTGTCATGAACAAACAGTCTAGTAAGAAAGAGGACAAATATACCTAAGAAGCAATCCAAAAAACGTAATCCATAAGACAGATAAAACCCGGGAAGACGAATGAACAACTACAAGCACAACAAATAAACACTGAAAACTAAAAAATAATGAACAACACGAACTCCTATAAAAACCAAAAGTGAACTCAGGTGCTCCAGAAGGGTAAGCAGTTCCTGATCCGTGACGTTCAACAAATTCAATCCGGTGGTAGTCACAAATCGGTGGAGGTACATGAAATGTTACGACAGTGGGAACATGTCCAACATCATCTTAGATATTGGAACACTGTAACGGTCAATCAATTCGTGATGACGACCGTAAAATTTCCTTAGTGATGACATCAACTTATCCCTGATAAAACCCTGGTTAAGAAGCTTTTGTGACAGCACTAATCATCTTTGTCGAAAGTCATGGTTACTCACGCATGCCCTTGAATATCGGATAAGCTGAGAAACGTAGACGCCATATGCAGGCTATGCTGGTATATTGCTACTCATGAAGGGAAAGTTAACAATAGGAAAGTCTAAGTCATCGCGTTTGAAATCATTTACCTCCTCCGGCGAAGTTTAAGGTACGATATTTTTCGAACCTAAACTGTCTCTTTTCCAAAAGTCAGTGAAAATTCCGAACGTCTGTAAACATCTTAATCAATGATCTGCAAATATCAAAACTGGATAGAAGTTAACCCTTTGTAATTCGCATTAATTCTTTAATACCAATGATGACTATATCACATATTTCGTAATTTTAGTGACTCATCAGTTGTGCGCGAAGTCAAAAATATTGAAAGCCGAGGCAGTGACCAAACATTGTCAAGATATCAAAGTTCCAAACTCTATTGGCCATTGTTGTTTTTTTTTTTTTTTTTTTTTGCAAAAGGGAGATACTCTCAAAGACTAAACCATCCACAAAAGGATCCACTCAACGGTAGCAATATTATTATTATTTCAATGTGTATGCACGGTTACTTGATGACATCATAATATTATTTGTGCTTCCCCCAGCCCATCGATTTATATAAAGAACAATAATTGAAAATGTCTTCATATTTATAAAAGTAATTGCAAATAGAAAGTGATTCCTCCTTTTGGTTTACAAAAAGTTTCAAAAAAATGTAATAATGTATTTTTGTTTATTATCGGAATATGTTTACGTAAGTAAAATTGTGATTAAAGTATTGAATCATGGAAGTTTAAATAGCACACCAATACTGCCCATATAAAAGAGACAGAAAATATTTAATCGGAAATAGACTCAATCTCAAAGTACTTCTCGTAATATGCGTGAATCACTTAATTAGAGATTCCAAAATAAAAAGAGTTAAATACAAAGTATAAAAGTTATGATGTGGGAAAGATAATTTGAACTTGTCTTCATCAGGAACGCGGATGTATCGTGATATGACACACATGTAAAACGTCATATCCTATAAAACAAAAAAAAGCCGCATTTTCCTACTCGCATGACTCAGTGATGGAAATGTATAAATATTATCCGGAAAGAAATGCCTACAAAACCTCTATCTGCGTGACGAAGTCAGATTTAATTGGCCAGAAGTGGTGATTACCATAAAAGGATTTTGTTTTTTTATTTTCGTCATTTCGACTGCTTTACAACATGTAGACTTGAGTCATACGTGTACATGCATGTATACATACATTCATACATACCCTATAGACCAACCTGCTCTCGCTCCATTGGAAGTTCATGTTACTTTTTTTCTAATTCAATGTTGTTATAGCTCATACATGACAATGCTGTGGAGTAATGATTTGACTTCAGTATATATAATTGCGTTTACTTAATATTTCTATGAAGATACAATTATCAATGTCTCATCAGTTGTACTTTTCAGCTGTTGATCCACATACGTTGTCATGGTTGTAGAGAGATATTTTGTATTATCTTTTGTCAGATAATTTTTTACTTCAAATTTTGGCGGATGACATCGTTATGCTGCAGACTTATGATTCCAAATTATATGTGAATGAATTTTCAAGATTATTCCATATAATAAGCGTAATTCGAGAAACTAGCGCTCTCTAGTTGTTGATAAAGATACTTTAAAAGGTGTCTTTTGTTGCCTCAATTTTAAAAGGAATTGTGCTGGTATTGTCTCTCTGCTAGCTTAGTATATGCGAGGAGAGATTATTTGTTGAACTGAGCATCAAATACATTTACTTTGGTACATGAAACCTACCTCTGCGAGAAATTTCTTTACGAATTATTACATTACACATGCTTTTCTTTAGATGTTATTTTTTTCTTGTTTTCTTGGTGAATCATCGATTTCATTTTTCTACGAAGAAGAAATTTTACAAATGTTACCGTTTAGAATTAACTGAACTACAAAATACAATTTCCTTGAAACAATTTTCTACAAAATATGAAAATTGATATCCATCAGAATAAATAAGATCACAGGTAATTTTGTTTGGAAGACTACATTCTATTTAAGTATAGTTTTCAATTTTATAAACCATATTTAAATGCTCTAACATTCTACCAGTTAATAATATGCTGACACTCAATGTTATCTCAATATTGATTTCCTGTTATCTTTGCAATATTTCACAAAAAGGTATGAACATGCATATTGTAAATTAAATTTAGCCCACACCTTAAAAACATTTTTCCTGGAGATGAAAATATTTAAAAATTTAACAGTATAATTTTTTACTATTTGAATGTTTTTGCTTATTTTATAACAATTAGGCAGATTTGCGACACACCTCGAGATAGAAATTTATTTTGATTTATGTTATCTGGATTTACATACTGATTCGTATACCAATGAAAAGGAAACCTATCTCCTTAGAAGTAGTCAGCATTTACGAGTACAACAGTGAACAAATATTTCTATTTAAATTGGACTTAAAATACAGAAGAATTTATCAAATTGGATAAATATATTGGCAATAAGCCTGGGTTCCACTGTTGTCGTGTTAACAGACAAGAAAATATCGACATGGACTTGAGGCTTATATGGACTTTGAGTGTTTTGATTTAAATATGGTTGACCTCTGATAGTGATATTTCGTCCTTCAATGATTTAAGAAATTTGTCATTCTTTAGACATATATTTTGAAATTTTTGTCTTATCATTTTCTCCAGGAATAATTTTGTGTTTTTTTGGCTGGATAAAAGCGGTAAGTATTCTTTTATTTTCTCTCGACTAGTCTAATGTTGAATCACTATACATTATATTTCAACATTTCAGATATTGACTTGTGTATTGTTAACACTTTCCTGAGAAATTTTAAGCATTCATCTTTCCAAGTTTCCAAGTAGAAAATTGGTATCTAACTCTGCAAATTTACATGATCTGTCTTTTGCATGGTTAATAAATAATCCTTTAAAGTATTTAGCCATCATAAATCTGATCTTAGTCCAGTGTATACAAAAAGTGAATCATGTTGTTAATGTCTGAGTTGCTTCCAAGTAAGTTTGTAGGAGTTTAATATGATTTCTTGATTCAGTTTAATCTTTTTGTGTTCTTTTGAAAAAAAATGATTCTTTTTTCTTTTTGTTTTCCTCAATTTTATATCAACATCCTTGGTAAATATTAAGAAATGTTAATCCTTAAATAACATTTCGATAAGGTGGAAATTTTAAAAATCCTTAATACAATTCTGTTCTTTTACAGATGCATAACATTCTATGAATGATATATACATATATAAGAATGACGCCACACGTACTGTTGTTGTTCTTCTTTGCCTCGACACATATTGGTAAGAATGATAAGTATAGGTATAAAGTCGAAAAAGATTTGTAATGTATAGATCAACAACTTGTACACTAACTTATCGGTAGCCGGCAGTGAGAGGCTCGTGTACAAAAGCCAACAAAGGTCACAATAGATGTTAATTAAACACAGTATGTCAAATAAAACAATATATACAGTATAATAAAAAGTAGAATATATAGAGACATTTTAATATGAAATTTACATGTTACGGTCCTGAGGTAGGAAGGTATAGCATGTTGGAGGGAAAAAACCTGTAGAAAAAAACGCGTTATTCAATCTACGGTTTGTTCAGGTTATCAACATTATCTCAAAATCTTCTTTAAAATACCAGTACATGTACTATGCCTTTTGTCGCAATGCTTTCCCAATGTCTTGTATAATGCTTCAAATATTTCCACGATATTAGATTTACCGTTTTTAGTGTGAGATTCATTGATTTTTACGTAAAATATGACTTCACAGCAAACAAATGTGACGTTGTTTAGATATATGCAGAAGTTGAAAAATGAATAATACAAAATTATGTAATAACTATGTACAAGCAAAAATACAGGATTAAATTGAACCTTCCTTTAAATGACAGCTACCGGGTAATGTAGTGCCAGACCAAATGTATATCATTAGTCAGAAGAATTGTGTCACAGTTTATTATTACATACGTGTAGTTTTGAATTTCTGTTCTAAAAATTGTATTCTCATTAGATTTTTTGTAAACAAAAATTAGGAGAAAAATGGTACAACAATATCAAAACAGAATTTGGGGCCACATCCTCATACATTCAGTAGCCTTTCTACTAAAAAAATGAAACTTTATTAATAAGTACATGACATTGAAAACATTTTTCTCATTGTTTTCAGTGTAAATATTTATAATTGTTCTAAAAAAACTTAAATCACCATTACTAAAATTGTGAAAAATGGTTACAAAATATGGCAAAGTTCTTTGTATCTGTGATAAAAGTTTAAAGTTGCTAAAAAGACTGGTATAAGTCTAATTAGACTGACATTTCTTTAGGCTCCTCAACTGTTACCTTATGAAAGTCAGATATTGTTCTATTGTTAAGTCGCCTTGTCCGTAAAAAAATCAAATATTTATGAAAAATCACTAATTTTCGGGTAAATTAAAAAAACGTGTCGACTTCGATGGGCTCAATATATCTTGTTAAAATTTGAAACATACTTTGTTAAGATAATGCTAAAAATATAGCTTCAACTCCTATTTTGTGTTTTAATTTAATGAACTTTACCCTTCACTTAATGCAAACCGTCGAGTTAAATGCCTACATACAGTTCCTACTTTATATTTACATCATAAGCCTTTTGCAGTTTTAGTTATAGCTGACTGTCAGGAATCTATATCCAAGTTTCCACGAACCATTAGAATCCGAGAAGACAGAACTGGTAAGAACGAAAAATGCATTTTTATACATTATTGGATCCAAAGACACTGAATCAAATATACTGGTAATATTTTGCATCTGTGTGTGAAACACTTTAATTAGTTTCTTTTATAGCACATAAGACGTTTTGAATTTTACTTTAATGATTATCTTTTTATTTTATTATTATATTTTTGTTTTGCATGTTTTTTGCTCGTTTTATCCTTTCCTCAGTTTTCCCTACTTATCAATAAAATTAATCAATATGTACATGTACTAGACGAGTGCCGAAATAGTTAAATGGGGATGCGTACGTTTTCGTGCTAAAATATCTATACTATCGCAACCATTTCTTATTTGTGTATGAAGTCGAAGTATACAAAAAAACTGGCAATCCTTGTCAATTGCATAGTATGGCAGGCCAATAATCGTTACTGCATTATCACATAAATAGCATGTGGGGCATCACAATATTGCAGCGTCAACAGTGTAGCCCAGTAATCTGTTTCTTTTTTATTAGACATCAATCTGATTATAATTGCACAGGTATTCAATTTAATGCATCTTATAATTCAACAAACTCGTGGAGTTTTGAAGTAGTAAAACTAAATGGCAGACCATCAACGTCCCAGAAGAGAGAGCTTGTGAAGACATACTTCAATCTTAAATTGAATAGTGATGCCGGGACTATGGTGTTTAATGTGTCAAAAGAAATTGACCTCGAAGATTTAAAAGTTTATGTAGAGGTAATCCGTTATGATTTGGAGTATACTATAGGGATACTTTCTGTAAATTACAACAGTTTGAATACTTACCAGCTTCTATTGTCAACAATGTCGAATAATGTATTTGAATTTTAACAAATAGAAATTCAATGCTTTATCATAATTTTATTCGTAAAATTATGGACATTTTCGTCAACTGTCGAGCATTTTGTATCATTGTTTTTCTTATTACCATGAAGGACACTCAGAACCAGCACGATATTAATGTTTCATGAAAAACCATAAATACATTTATTTACATCAAAAAATATTTGGTTTATAACTTTGATAAAGACCAGAAAATGGCAAACTAGTGCTATAACTGTCTCTCAAATCGGTATTTAGATAATATGTAGAGTATTTTTGGGTAACTTATTTTTCTGTTATTAAGAGGACATATACGAAGATATGCCTCGATTGATTTTGAAAGGAATGAGACAGACTTTCTACTTAAAAAAAAAATTAAACTTTATTAACAAGTACATGAAAACATTTTTCTTACTGTTTCCATGTAAATATTCATAATTGTTATTAAAAAACTTAAATCATCGTTACTAGAATTGTGAAAAATGGTTACAAAATATTGCCAAGTTCTTTGTATCTGTGATAAAAGTTTAAAGTTGCTAAAAATACTGGTACAAGACTCACTAGACTGACATTTCCTTAGGCTCCTCTACTGTTACCTTATGAAAGTCAGACATTGTTCTAGAGTTAAGTCGCCTTTGTCCATAAAAAATCAAATATGCACGAAAAATCGAAAAATTAGCAGTTTTCAGGTAAATCAAAAAACGTGTCGACTTCGATGGGCTCAATCTATCTTGTTAAAATTTGAAACATACTTTGTTAAGATAATATTTTTCAATGGTCAAACTACTAATTAACATTCTACACGTGTATTGAAATACCAAAGCAAATTTTTAAAGAACATTGAGTATGCAAACGAACGGGTATGTGTACATGTATATTTATATTAATGTTAGATTAATTTATGTACTTCTTCTACAGATGGATATAAGTTCCATTGCCCTGAGATTTACATGTGGATTAAATGATAACGTGGAGGTATGTTTCTGTAAACGGCAAGTTACACATTGTGTGCGTAGATTTCACAAGATGCTGAATTCAGAAAATCCTACAGTTGTTACCAATATTTTTCACCAAAGCATGGGGTTTCAAGAAAGACACTTAGAGTGGAAATATTTCTATCGAATTTTGTCAGCAATCATATAAACGCGGTTTTGCCTTAAAAATACACAACAGTGAGGGCTGCAGACACGAAAACTTAATTTATACATGTATATGTAATTCCAATAAAATGGCTTTTTATCCTAAACTTTAAATTTATACTAACCTCTCAACAAGTACTGTAAATTTCTATGAAGATAAAACAGACACACTACATGAAAACTATTAAAAACTGTAAAAGCCAGGAGTGAACTTGGGCATTATGGAACGGAATTCTTCTGCGTATACCCCAACCGTCGTGTTGTCCAACAATTGAATAATCATTCTGTGGAGGAACTTGATGTGCCACAACAAGGGAAGTCCAACTCATTAGGATATTGTTACTTTGTCAATCAATTTATGAAGAAGACCGTAAAAATTTTCGTCCTACAAACGAAAAATCTTAGAAATAATTGTAACCGATGAAAAAGTCAGATTTTCGCTGGTCTAGATGCAAAATTGATCTTAAACGTACCTTTAATTTTCGTAGATTCCAGTTTTAGTTGATCCGGTGAACGAATTTCCCCCCGAATTCGTAGAAATGCCATACAGTATATCTATTCTGGAGGTAAGTACAGACGATAGCCAACTTATTCTCTGTCATGATATATTATAAAAGCAGAAATATCATTGTGTGTTCTCATCCATGACAGAATTATACTGCTTTTTATCAGCTCTGGAGTACCAGTCTCTAACATGGAAGCTATCTTCAAAAACTGGTTCACATTTCTCTAGTATAGCTATTAAGTCGAGTTTTTAGTTTTGAAAAGGACAAAGTCTTTCATTATGAAATACTTACATTTGGTAATACAATTAGGATTATACTTGACAACCGTCAAAATTTGTTTAAATCTCACTTTGTCAATACGATTTTAAGATACAATATCTCTCTAGAAATTCTTTTTTCATGCAAGTTTTGTATAACAGCCCCGTTCAGATGGGCCGTTGCAATTTTTACATGTATTAAAATCTTACTTCCGGGCGGTTGCAATTTTGTTTTGCAAACGTATGGTGTAAAAGATTGCCCTCTTAAACTAGCTGCTCAATTGAGACCAAACTTTGATGGAATGGACCTTAGGTGGTCCTCTGTCAAAATTTGTCCTAAAGTGTCTACATTTGATCAATATTTCTGCTGTTACCAAAATTAGAAACATCAGTAAAAATATTCCCTGAAACTACAGTGGTAATTTGGACAAAATTCTCAGTTTCGCTGCGCCATAACTCTATTTGCATCCTATTTAACATGCAAACGTAAAATATGTATTTACATAACTGGTGTTAATTTTCATCCTTGTGCAAACGTTCCATTAGAGCGAGGCTTTATAAATTATTAAGCAAGGGGTAAAGTTGACATTGCGTGTTAACCAGGTCCGTTTTGAATTATTACTCACAATTTTTTTATAATGATTTGATTTCCAAAGAGTACTGGTCAAATTCCATAGTGCACAAAATGACCTCGGTTGAGTTACTGAAGATTCTACTTTTATTATCTGGCTGTTAGCTCATGAATACAAATCTCGAATGTTTTTATATGTCTACTTTTTTTACATTTTGTTTCAGAATACGACAGTTGGGTCGTCTATATTTAATGTCAGTTCAAATGTTCGTGATAAAGATGTACGTAGTAATGGTGGATTTAATTACGTCATTGAAACATACAGGACCCAACCTGTAAGTACCTGTATGTCTATATTTTTGCACAGTATTGTCGGAAAATAAGTAAATAAAAAAAACGGAAATACGGTTCTACCCTTCTATTAAAGTTTAACAGTCTAATTTTTAAATTCATACCCGCATTGAAAAGATAAAGCAGCTCAGATAGCGATACCTGAACTCTACCATAAATATTGACAGAGGGAACATTAATCCAAAAACCATGTAAGAACAGAATAAGGAATATTAACCATTGTGATACTCATTGGTTTTACAAAATCTGGCCAATTTCCAATGTTTTAAAGTATGAATTTCGTGCTAATGTCGGAATACGAGGAACTTGTCTTTGATACCCTCGACAGAGACACCCTATTAATGATGGATATAAACTGTTATTAGGAAAAATTTAGAAGAAACTTATGAAGTAATATGCTGTTAATGTGGCCAATGATGCGAGCACAGCAATGGCCCTTTCCAGAAACTCGTTTGAGGTATCACGATTCTGGTTCTAGAATTGTAATTTGAAGCACGTTATTTCCCTTACTTCCGTTTCCGGCGAACGAAACATTTTCTAACCTTAGTATATAGTACAATATGGCTGCCCCCCATGAAACAAAGACTTTTCTAAATGACCCATATGTAGAAAATGCATATGCTCCTATAGCGCTCGCTGCGCTCGCTTAAATATCCATATTTGTAACTTATATGGATATAGCTTTGATTTTTATAAAAAGCTCCACGATGACAGCATACATATTTATTATTAAATGATAAAAGCACTCCATCTTTCCTACCATATTTGTATTCATTATAGAGTGTTGATGGTTTCCAGTACTTTGGAATTCCTTTGTCATCCAAAGGAATTGTAACTGTAAAGAAACATCTTGATTTTGATGATATGAGGCATAGACACTTACCTTTATACTTTATTCTCAATCTAACAGCAGAGGTTAGTTCATTTGTACTATTTAACTAGACTTTATTATTAGTTTGTTTTTTTTTTTTACGAAAATATTGCGTCCGAATTTCGGGTGCATTTCCACACCCCTATCAGAAATGAAGAAAATCGAGAAAAAAATGAGATGTTATTATTATTATTAAAATGAGATAAATGTAAGAAAGCATATACATGTATTGCTAAATATTTGATGGCTTCCAAGAATCATGGAGACAATTAATAAATTACCGCGCTGAAAACAATAAATAATATTATGGTTTCCATTTGTATATGAAATAGGCTAAATACACAATTTATGACATTTGGTGAATGAAGGATTATCAATTTTTTCACATTTAATGCTTCGGCCATTGGCAGGGTAATACTCGTACATTACAATCATGGACAACACTGAATATCAGTATACTTGACGTAGATGACCAGGAACCTGTATTTAGTGCATGTAGGCCACCATGTCGTGCTCAGTACACAGTTAACACAAAGTCTGACCATCGGGCAAGTATTCTATTAACGTTTTAATATATCAGTAATTTACGTAAGCTCCACTGGCAGTCTTGATAACGTCAGTATTATGGACAGCATTATCAGCTTATTTTTAAGGATGCCGCTAGGTTGTTATGTATCGACTTCATTTGTTCCAATGAAACAGAAGATATTTACAGCTAGATTATCACATATTTATGTGTCCCACATTTGCCATTAATCGTTAAAATCCATTTTTGCCTATATTCTCAATTCAGATAAATAGAATTGTTTTTGTGATATTTTTGTTAAAAATACATTCCAGTAGAATTTATATTCTGAGTTTTTTCTTCAGCCTAAAAATATGTGATGAATGGATTATTACATGGCATTTTCCATATCTGACCTGATATCAGCCCGACAATCCAGAGGGCCAAGGGGTTGAGGGTGGATACTACGGCCAATATGGAAAATGCCACATATTTTCAGGGCCAATATGGATTTTCGAGGGCAAATATGGATTTTTGAGGGCAAAATGGGTTTTAACGATATGGGGCAAATATTACTCCCACCTGGTCTTATTATATAGTCACAAGACTCCGGTGTTTGGCCTAGTACAGAAACAAACCTGATAAAATTGACAAAACATAAAAGAGAAAGAAAAAATACCAAAAAAAAATATTTTTTTTCATTCTTTCAAAAAAATCAAAGAAATAATCAAGTTAGAATCAGTATTGTGGTGCTGATACAAACGTTGCCATTGGAAATCAACCTCAGCAAGTTCAGACCTAGCTTCTCACATACTGTAGTATAATTTGAACATATATATGGGATGGGTATCCCAATGATTTTCAAGATGCGTGAACATTTGTAAAATGTTGGGCGAGATTAACCCACTGGGTTTAACACAAAACATCATAATATTTATAACAATAAAGACAGATGGTATTTATACATGTTGTTTTAGAGCTGGGATCGCAATTTCTTTCTAGATATTTAGATACTTTGTTAAAAAAAGGAATGATTTTTAATTCTGGAGACTGACAAAATGCATCACTTAATTCATCTTTGTATTATATGACAAGCAATAGAACTAACAAAAATTGTCTTATGGTGACAACGATGAATGTGTATTGTTCGAAGGATAGAAATTGTAGTTATTTAAAGTAATTATCACTGGAAATTTGTTCATGATGACTTTTGGCCTTTTGAATTTAAAATACATTGTAGTCCAAAAATCATACTAAAGACCTCTTATGTTTTTATTTCTTTGTCAGCAACCTGTTTGTAGTCCATAGACCATTAGTTATAAATTTGTCATATGATCAGAACATAATTTTACCTTTGCTCTGTCTTAGGGAGCAGTGGAAGCGAATCCAGTATCAATTAGCGCAATAGATCCAGATTCATTCAACAATTCTATCAGATACACTTTGGAACCAGGTAATAAATAACACTATGGAACCAGGTAATATACAGAAACAGGAAGAAAGTAGGAACACATACGTTGTCAATCTTAAAATGGTTGATTTAATTTTTCATCTCACACTGAACACATACATCCGTGCAATATTTAAAATTCCTCTGCATAAAAAACTATAACCACCGGTCAACTGAGAATTATGATCTTTAACTATACATACATCAATTTCGCCTTCTAAAATCGAGATTTTATGATGTTAACAATGTTAACAATTAAGAACCTAACTAATTATCGAGTACGTTTTCAATAAAATTAAAGTGACTTTATACTTTCAAGCAAGTTTTAATCATTTTTTTTTGTGTATGTTTTTTTATTTTTCTAAACATTTTTTTTCTTCTTTGATAAGACTGCAAAAATAATCAAAATAAAATAAATCACAAATATTTCATTCAATAAATGACCTCAGAAGTATGTATAAATTTATTTGTTTTTGTTTTGTTTTGTTGGGGTTTTTTGTATTTATAAAATAAATAACAAATATTTCGTTCAATAAATGACCTCAGAAGTATGTATAAATTTATTTGTTTTTGTTTTGTTTTGTTGGGGTTTTTTAATGGATTTTTTACATGGAGTTTTGAAATGATTTTGTTGTATTTTACTCTGATCAATCATTTTTTGCAGTGGCATACCAGTTTCGGACAGCATTTTCAATAGATTATAATACTGGACAGCTAACTCAGATTGCCGATGTTTATGCCACAGGTGTACTCAGCATAAAGGTGAAAATGCAAACTTAAAAGCTTAACCATTCCATAAATTTCAATAATAACAATTAAAAGAAGTTTCATTATTCTAATATCATTCATATAGGCTGTGCAGTATGTAAACTTCAATCTCCTGGATTTGGTTATTTCGTAAGATTTTGAATTATGTATTAAGTGAAAATTCACAGAACCTTTTATTACTTCCAAGAAACGATATTTTCTATCCAAAATTGCGTAAGACAGGTATAACTTATTCAAACGAATATGCAATGGTTGTTTTCTTTCCCGCACTTTGTCTTTGCTGAAAAACTAAATTTTCGTTTTCCAGGCAACGGAAAATTCGCAAAAGCAGCTGAACTCTGTTGCAACAGTACTTGTCACTCTTGGAAATGATACCAGCATACCAACTCCAGAAGCTAAAGTTGTCAAGGAAGAGTCCAATACTTTAATGATAGCCATTATAATACTAGCGGTAATCGCCGCCGTTATCATCGTAGTCATTATTATCGTCTTCGTTATTTACCACAAGAAAACTGCTAAAGCTGTCAGTCCTAAGGATGATGGCACTGAAGCATCAGCAGACATTTCTCATTCCCAAAACTGGCCTGCAATGAACTCTGGCAGTAAAGCAGAATTACTTGCCAGCGATATGTTAAATCCAGTCTACATGGCAACACTCCAAGGAAGAGGAAACACTTTACCGCCATTGACAAAAGATTCAGCTACTGAAACGGGAAAGAAGAAGAGATCGCGCCGTCGCAATAAGAACAAAGAACCGGAAATCTTTGATGGAACGAGGGAATATGAAGGAAAATTAGATATTGAATTTTTTACCGATACCAATACAAAGGCGAAAATTAAACAATCAACAAGAAGTCGCGATACTAAAACTGATCCGAAATATTGGATTACTATTTAGCCTTTCTACTTAAAAAAATGAAACTTTATTAATAAGTAAATGAACACATTTTTCTTATTGTTTCCAGGGTAAATATTCATAATTATTCTAAAAAACTTAAATCATCCTTACTAAAATGGTGAAAAATGGTTACAAAATATTTCCAAGTTCTTTGTATCTGTGATCAAAGTTTGAAGTTGCTAAAAAGACTCACTAGACTGAAATTTCCTTAGGCTCCTCTATCATGTCTATACTGTTACCATATTAAAGTCAGATATTGTTCTGGAGTTATGTCGCCTTGTCCGTAAAAAAATCAAATGTGCACGAAAAATCACAAAATTAACAATTTTTGGGTAAATTAAAAATCGTGTAGACTTCGATGTGCTCAATATATCTTGTTAAAATTTGAAACATACTTTGTTAAGATAAGTATCTTTTAATGGTCAACTGCTAATCAATGCTAAACATATAGCTTCAACTCCTATTTTGTGTTTTAATTTAATGAAGTTTACCCTTCACTAAATGACAAACGTCAAGTAAAAAGCCTATACTATTCCTAATGACGATGACTGAATCCTTTTCTTCAAGAAATGCATATGTGACATGTTTAAAATAATGACGTTGCATTTTAAAAAAAAAAATATATTCTCAAAAGGACTGACAAGGATGTATTGTCTGTGATATATGGTAGTTTTATAACTAATATTGACTTTTGTTATGAAAAATTTTGTCTGAATTTAAATCTGTATTTTGAAAAGGATATAATTAAAACTTTTCTATCCAGATTCTTTTGATCATTTTTAATGCCACCTTTTGCTCTTTTCCTACACATAAATCCTTATTGAGTTGCAGTGTCAATTTTGAATCCGACTAAAGTCTCCCCTTTCTTATTCTAAAAGTACTTTTAATACATACATGTACTTTAGGTTTTTAATTATCATCAGCGCGAAGATTCCAGTATTTATTATCAGTGCGCTATATACATGTACAACGACTTGTACTGAAACTTCGCGTTAATGTAAATATTTATCAAAAGTACTCGAGATATAAGAAAGAAATCAATATCCAGAAGTCTTGGTCCCTGTACTTTCAAAATTATGAAGCTGTTGCCGAGGGTTAAAGTTATTATTCTCATATTTCCTTTAAATAGCTCTTGGGGCGCAGTTGTGTAGCGGTTATCGCATTGGACTAACAACCCAAAGGTCCCTGGTCCGATTCCCGTTCGAGATGAAAATTTCATGATCAAATTTGACCTGTCGACACGATTTACGCGGATGGTCTCGGTAAAACATGCTATGCTAGTTCCTATGGGGACGAAAAATGGCTGTCCCGTGTAAGGGAGAGTACCAGTCTAAACACGTTAAACTCCGTGTAGCTGTTGGAAAGGAGTATTACTAAGCTGATATTCCGCTACAGGGACCGCTCTAGCACCTGCCAAGTGGAGAGGGACTAGCACAAGTCGGTATAACTTGTCTCCCATTCCACTGTAAATAAATAAGTCTACGTGAAGCTTTTCAAGACTATGAAACACTCAGCGTAGTGGAAATGAAAATGGTAATTACAAAAAATGCCACTAATTTTTTTTCGAAATTATAAGTCTTGCATGTGTCATGTTTTTCTGTTTTTCTGTTACTTTGTTGCCGGTACGTCATCCAAGATGGCCACCAGCGGGGGACATAGTTTAACATAGAACCCTATTGGAAATACATACAAAAATCATCTTATAGAGAACCCCTTATGGATTGAAACCAAACATGGCATGAATGTTCCTTATGACGTTCTAACCAAGTGTTGATACTTTGGTGTCCATCTGTCATCCATGATGTTAGCGGAAGACTTAGTTTAACATAGGACCCTATGGGAACTACATACAAACAGCTTCTTCTTGAAAATTACTGAATGGATTGAAACCAAAAATGGCATGGATGTTAATCTCAAGATCCTTTAGCAATAAACAAATGGAAATATCAGGTGAGCAATACAGGCTCCTGGGAGCCTCTGGTTATGCAATTGCCAAGAAAATTGAAACATATTTTTTGGAGATGATCTTTTTCAACCTCTTTGTGTGTCATCAATATATAGATTGTTAACAAAATTGTGTAATTTTGATTGTCAAATATTACTCTATGTCTCACAAATTTCAGCACCTGATTTCTAGATGAAAAACTCCATACTTTATGTCAATTCTGTACATTTTATACATCAACAAGACAGATTACATGTCTGGACCTAGGTCACCGTCATATGTTTGTTAGGGCAAAGTTATTATTACTCTAATATGTATGTGGTTTAGATAAAAAATATGCTTCCCTAGTATTATTCACGACATGAATCCATTTATATTTTTTAGGATATGAACCTTATAGAGATTTTGTGGCATGAATTTATACATCATATCCCTTCTTTATCTGATAACCCTAAACTTCAACACTTTAGTATACTGAAAGACTTTAATCACGCAAACACTTCTGAAAAGTTTGAGGACATAATGCTATTATGTATATAAACACTATGCAAAGTTTGAAAAATATTGGTTCAATACAGTCAGAGTTACAGATTACACAAAGTATGCACCGTTCATAGCATGTATTGCTGAAAAATGGCTAAGTTCAAAATGCAAAAATTCAGAGTAAAAATTTGTCAATAATATTGGTTCAATACAGTCGGAGTTACAGATTACACAAAGTATCCACCATTCATAGAGAAATGTATATTATAAAAAATTGTTTTATGCAATAAAGCACTACACACTCAAATATCTTGCCAACAATAATGTAGGTGGTCACATCAAAACATACAAAATATATCCTAAAACCAGAAATCTATGACTAGAAAGTTCACGTCGTTCCCCACTAATTTTGGTGTGTGGCTGTGTAACTCCCCGAGATGCACCCTTACAGCAAGTAATATGATTGTTGGTCGCTTGGTATCGGAGAACTGAACTCGGACGTAAAACTTAGCCTCAGAAAATAAAGGACGATAAGTAGGTGACCTAATTTTGGTAGGAGGCTTTGTTACCCTCCAAGATGCACCTTCACATCAATATGATTGTAAGTCCCTTGGTATTGGAGAACCGAAATCGGAGGTAAAACTTAACCTTAGACAATGAAGAGTGATAAACAAGTCAGAGTGACCTAATTTTGGTGGGAGGCTGTGTTACTCCCCGAGATGCACCCTGAAACCAAGTAATATGACTGTAGGTCCCTTGGTATAGGAGAACTGAACTTGGACGTAAAACTTAACCTATGTCAGTTAAGCACAATAAGTAGGTCGGATAAACATAATTTTGGTGGGAGGCTGTGTTACTTCCCAAGATGCACCCTCACACCAAGTAATATGACTGTAGGTCCCTTGGTATTGGAAACTGAACTCTGATGTAAAACTTAACCCAAGTCTATGAAGTGCGATAAGTACGTCGAGTGATCTAATTTTGGTGGGAGGCTGTGTTACTCCCTGAGATGCACCATCTCACCAAGTAATATGATTGTAGGTTACTTTGTATGTTAAAACTGATTTTTGACATAAAACTTAAAAGCCAGTCAACTGTGTAATATGGGTCATGTGCCCTTCATCTTAAGTCACATGGTTAGTCTCTTCATCATGCACCTGCACACAAAAATATATGATTCTATGTCAACTAGTAAATAAGAACTGGCTGTGAATGTGGACGCGGACGTTGACGCAAGGGATTCTCCAGTAGCCACCCCTCTAACAAATTAAAGATTTTTCCACAGCATGCTCCATAAGACCATTTGTGTGAAGTTTTATTTAGACCTTCACATTTCAGGGAAGTCTTTAATTTTAATTGTGAATATGAAGCAATGATCTTACAGAATATAGCAATTTGTCTTAATTTTGGTGTCATTTAGTGCATGTCTTGTAGTGTGAACTCTTGTAAATGTACACTGTTAAATGCCACAAGGATGATATCAATCTATTACTTTAATTTCAGATTAATGCAATATCTTTTATCACTTAAAAATCAGAAAGAAGAATGCAATAATTAAAACTAGTCAAAAACAAATGCAAACAAATTTTTATTAATATCAGATTTCTTTAACAATAACTTAACAAGCAGTATTACTCAAATTTATTGAACTCATATGATTATAAATTACATGTATTAAGGAAACATTAAAATCATCTTACAAGTGAAACATTTTCTAATTAGACAAGGTGCAATAAAACTTAACTGGGTACAAGATTATTCAAAATGTCTAAGGTGCTCCTGCAAAATAATGCCAAAGGTCTTGGTAATTACTGTCAAATTAGTAACAATATATACAGACAGTTCTCGTTATGTCAAATCCATTGGGACCTGCAAATTTAGTTAGACTTGAGCGAAAATTCGAGATATCAGGAGTAAATCCGTATAGTTACCGCTGTTGAGGGTCCAAACAGATAATTCGAGTTACCCAGAATTTCGACTCAAATGTGTTCGAGATAACAAGAGTCAACTGTATATCTAACTTATTTTCATAAAACTGAATATAAAATTCAAAGTACCTTTCAACTTGAGAATGATATATTACAGTCCTTATCTATCATAATCTGGCTACCTTAATTAAAGTATGAAGGGAAAGTTGTCAATGAAAGTTTACATACATTTGTTGGTGTACACCCCTTATTCAACTGTACATAATAATTTACAAATAATAAAAATAACAATCATTCCAACAACAAAACTGAGAAAATTTTCATCATATCATGAAAGAAAGAACTGTTTGAAAATTTTTCTTTAGGCTGAATGAGCTAAAAATAAATTACTATGAGAAGAATTGACATTGTACCAATTTACACTTATAGGTGCTGATGCATGTAAATTTTCTGTAACATCATGACTAGAAATGTTTCATTCATTAGTAATTATTTACAAAGATACAACACAAGAGAAATTTGTGTTAATCATTTGTGACAAAGTAATAAATAAACCCTGGATAACAATGAAGCTGGAAACAACATCTTTTTACGCAATTCCATTGTCTTGGGAGTAAAGCAAGACCTAACACATTTTTTTGGCACTTTTTCTAAAATAAAATTATGTATCTTTGGAATTTAGTGATTTCTCAAATTTCTGGAATTCTTTGTCATTCAGACTTTCAGCTTCATCTTCTATCTGTTCAATGCCCATAACCTCAGGGATATAGAACTGTAACATGTTCTGCACACCATGTTTTAATGTCACCACAGAACTTGGACAACTTGTACATGATCCTTGCATCTTCAGTTTGACAACCCCATTTTCAAATCCCTGAAAGAAAATGGTTCTATTAAAGAATTTACAATTAAATATATATATGCACATCGTATTAGTAGGTAGATATTGTTGGGGTTTAATGTCCTTGTTTATTTAGTTATCATTCTAAAATCTATGAACTGCCATACTTTATGCAAGAATGACCATTTAAATTTACACTTACGTGATCAGAAACAACTTTCATGATAATTCTGTCCTTCAAAATCCACTAAATTTGCCACCCACCATACAACAGCATCTTACTAAATAATTTAAAAGCCTTTATTTACTTACAAAGAACCCTGTGTTCTAATAATTTTCGAAAAACAGGCTTAAAGTTGAATTCTTTGCATGGTTTCAATCACGTCAAAGTCAATCTACTTGAAAAATAATTACCATATAAACAATATCACCACCATCTTCCTGTACAGTTGGTCTAATTCTTGTATCTAATAATTCCTTTATCATCAGTACTACTTCATCATCATCTGGATCTGCAGCTGTAACAAAAATCAACTTTTTGAAAAAGGGCTAGAACTTAATTTGTTCAAACACAAGGATCAGAAGAACCATATCAAAAGTTATGTTATATTTCCCTTCATCCCTTTGAAGATTAAACTTCTGTTTTTTTTTTGTTTTTTTTTTTTACACGAAATTTCTCAATTTTTTACAGCAATTATCCAAAATTAATTAAATAAATAGTTATTTATCATTTTCTAAAACACTACCTTGACACTAAAGATTTTAGTTGAATTTTAAGTTTAATTAAAGGATTTTTACTTCAAAGAAGACTAATTGTAGTTTTATTAATAAATTGCAAAATGAATATTTCCACCCTCAAAAACAAACTGCTCAAATCACTAAATTCTACAGAAAATGTTTTTTTGTTTTTTTCATTCTGTCCCCCAGTAATACAGAAGAATTCTTTGAAATTAAAACTTTCCTATACCTGTGTCAGCAGATGGTTGTTCATCAGTTAAAACTGGTAATCCACTGGCAAAAAAATCCATTATGGTTCCATAGATATCTGGTTTTAAGACCTGCCAATCTACATCTTCATCAACCTGTTGAATAAAAACATAACAATCTGAAAACAAGAAGTCAAGAACTAGTTGAAAACACAGTAAAGCAAAATCGTTATAATTGTTGTCCCAAGGATAAAAAATTGTGTGGTTTTGTAACTTTTAAGTAGTCTAACATTTACTTGATGTTTTAGGCATCTACATGTAGGTGCACTACACAAAACTCAGAAATTAATCGATTCTGTCCAAAATCGGCAGTTATAAGTGTTTTACAACTACAACAGGGCCAATATTTCAACCGTCACAGGAAACTTCAGAAAATGAGAATATAAAATAATGCCCTCAAAATACACTTCAGATTAATACAGATATGTAATTGGCAAAAAGTTTTTTTCAGAGTAATTTTTCAAAAATGAAAACAATCAAAGAATGACTTACCTTAGTTACTGTAATAAAATCTGACCCATAAAATACACCTTTTACACCATCTATTCGAAACAGTTGCCTACAAAAAATCAAATATTTGACAGTAAAAAAAGTCAGCTTTAAAGATCCATTGCAGTTTTAACTCTAGAAATATCTTGGGCTTCTTAATTTGACTTCAAGAATCACAATAAAGAAACAATATCAGGACAGAATATTTTACCCAGAGTATTGTAATGTTAAATAAAATCATAAATTAAACTGTATTGTATTGCTATGTGCAAGATTTATCTCCCTTTGCCAATATTTTTTAAAACAGATACATGTACAAATGAATATTTCATGATCGGGATGGATATTTGCGAAAATACTAGCCCCCAGGTAAGGGATATTTTTCCACCGGACTAGTATTTCTTGCAAATATCTATGTACCCACCAAGAACTATTAATAGACCAAATACAGTGGGACTAGGTACTAAAGTTTCTGAGAAATGGACTTAACCACAAAAAAGTGACAAAGTCACTCAAGAATGAAATTGAGGTCAAGGTCCAAAACCAGGTGTCAGACTGACATGTACCCAACAAGAACTATCTATTGAACAAATATGGTGGGTTTAGGTATTCTAGTTGCTGAGAAATGAACTTAACTATGAAAAAGTGACTAAGTCACTCAAAGATGAAATTGAGGTCAAGGTCCCAAGCCAGGTGCCAAACTGGCATGTACCCACCAAGAACTATCTACAGATCAAGTATGGTTAGCCTAGGTATTACAGTTTCTGAGAAATGGACTTAACCACGAAAAAGTGACAAAGTCACTCAAGCATGAAATTGAGGTCAAGGTCCGAAGCTAGGTGTCAAACTGACATTTACCCACCAAGAACTATCTATTGACCAAATATGGTGGGTCTAGGAATTCTAGTTTCTTAGTAATGGACTTAACCACGAAAATGTGATGCAGGTCGCTCAAGCATGAAATTGAAGTCAAGGTCAAAAGACAGGTGTCAGACTGACATGTACCTAACAAGAACTATCTACAGACCAAATACTGTGGGTCTAGGTATTACAGTTTCTGAGAAATGCACTTAACCACGAAAAAATGACAAAGTCACTAGAGCATGAAATTGAGGTCAAGGTCCCAAGCCAGGTGTCAGACTGGCATATACCCACTAAGATCTATCTTTAGACCAAATATGGTTGGCCTAGGTATTACAGTTGCTGAGAAATGGATTTAAGCACAAAACTTGGAAGCAGATTTTAAATTCATGTTTATGAAGACATTGAACATGAAAATGAGGTCAGGGTGACAAGACAAGTATACTGCGGCAAACATTATACGATAAGCGTATGGACCATAAATCTTAATTGTACAATGTAGGTAGTACATGTGCAAAGTTATTAAAGTTTAAAAAAAGTTTAAGCTGCCGCCACCGCCATCGGAAGTAATACCAAAATCTCGCCTCCGCTACTTTTCGTCGCAGGCAAGACAAAAATTACAGATGTTACAAGCGTCCCACTGATGGTTTATTTGCAAATAACCATCTGTAAAGGGTAAAAAGGACAAATCCACATGGCAAATACCCTGCTTGTATAAAAATGAAAGGAACATTAGAACTTTTGTGTAAAAATATCTGACTATCAACCAATCATAATCCTTAATTCTTATAAATTATTATCAGAATAAAGTTATATGTATATATATATATATTTAAAGTTAGCTAAGGAAATCTGACACCATTTTGAAGTTATTGCTTCGTGCTTCTAACTTAATTCTGAATTATTTTTTTAAATTCAAAGATATTAGGCTAAAGCATTTTAATATCTTCCTTGAAGACAGTAGCTTAAGGGTGTTACTCTAATGAGAGACAAAAATTCACATGCACTTCACTAGAAATCTACTTTAACCAACTTCTTTTGCTTCACCACCAGTGTATTTAATTTCATTTCAGGAAATAAGTTGTTAATGTAAACCAAAAGTGTTCATTTGAAATTGTCTACTGTTAAGACATTATTTCATGGGCAAGAAACTTAATGTTGGATATACAAGATGGCAGGTCTCCTGCAGGAAAGCACAGACTGCTTACTCTTCGGGAGCACCTGTCTACCCAAGATTTTTTGGTGGGGTCCATGTTGTTCATATTTTTTTAGTTTTTAATTGTAATGCATGTATTGTTTTGGTCTTGTCTTCGTTGTTCTCCAGAGTTTGTCAGTTGTTTCAATTTTTCCCTCCTTCGAATATCATTTGGTATTTCTTGACTTTACATAATACAAGATGGTGAAAACTCTAAAGCTAAATCAGAGTACAGGAATCATACTCATGTGTGTCTGAATTTTTTCTGCCTTGTTTATTCACTTGTGTTTCATTATACATTTCACACTGGAATAAAATTGATACTTACTTGGCTAATGGAGAACAATAAGCAGACGATGCATTGGGAAAATCTTTAGTTCCTGCTTCCAATACCTTGACACCTGGTATAAACTTCAGGCTGTTTGGGTTTGGAGTTTCCTGGGTCTGTATAAACATATGTCTCACTGAAATTATATAATCAGAAACCTTGTTAATAATATGATGGAAATTAAAATTGGAATATATACTTAGCTTGTAACTATAGTTTGTTTTTAGGTTATGTTTTTTTTTTTTGTCAAAATTGAAAATATGTATAATAAAGCAATGGTAATGGAAAAAATCCAGACTTCCAACAGTGGAAAAAAATCAGATCTGTATATAAGTCTACACAATCGCAGATTCTTCCTCACACCAATAGACTTTATCACATCTTGTAATTAGTAACTCTTACTCCACAGTCTTTAAGATAAAGTGTCTTACGCTCACTATTTACATGTATCACACAGTTATGACAGTTTTTACATACTATATCTTTAAAAGTTTACATTGATTAACAAGTATCATTATTTTACCAGAAGTCTGCTTGATATAATCTGCTGGCTTCAGAAGAACTCTTCCCATCTTTATTACTTTATTATTTTTCTCTACAGGATTACATCTTGAACATGTGGATATACATGATATCCTGTAACTATATATAAAAAAAAAAAGACAGCATAAAATTTTGAAATTTAAAATGATACTAAGTTTGCAAATCTTTCCATAACATTAAATGTTCCTGCAAAATATAAAACTGATTAAAGTGTCATTATAGTTACCTGATACCACGAAATCAAATAACAACAACAACAGTATCAATTCTAAGATTTTCTACATTATCAATTTTTAAATCTTTACACAAAAATTGAAGCCATTTAAACCAAACTACAAAATATGTCTTCAGTAATGAACCTTCTTCCTAGCCATATTTCATGCTTTACTATTTGAACCAAGAATATATTTATATACTATGTTGTCTGGTAATACGGCGCAGCGTTTAATTCGGTGCATTCAAATCATTTTCATGTTAATGCGCCGAATAGGACGTTGCACAGAATGACTGTAATTTAAGCATAGTTTATCACATTGTAAATTCTCATGTGCTTTTCCTTATAGTATCTCTTTGCTTACACTAATATTTGATTCAAAGGATTTTGTGAAATAATTACCAACTCTTATTTGCATAAAAATTTTGTCATAACGCTATAAAATTGCCCTCCTATAATACCACTTTTAATAAGTTTTACAAATGGTGTTTTAGGCACAACAGACAGTCAAAGATCCCACTTGTACAAGTAAATTAAAATTTACTTGAATAGGTAACTGAAAAATTACAAATTGGATTGCCTCCCTTTTAATACTGTGATATTAATTTACTTATACAAGTAATTTTTTTAGATACTATCTAAACATCACAAGATGCTTTTAGGTCAACTTTCATATCAGAGTTGTTTCCCTTAGTTATTACTTGTATAAGTAAAACGCAATTCATAATGATAGATACATGTAGGCGTGTATGGTGTTAACCAGTAGATATGAGTGGGATTTGTTCAGTTCAAGTAATTGTTTGTATGTCCAAAAGAGCAATGTCCAATTGATTGATCCATATTTGTGGTCCAGACGCAGTCTGTTCATGGACAGATACGTGCTAATCAATAATCAGCTTGATAGGTGCCTGAAATGTATCATCTGGGAACAGTAATGGGTATTTAGACTTAGAAGTATCATTTTGTCAAGTATGAATGAGAAAAGGGCACAGGCGGTTGAACACCCCCCTCCCCCATTTTGTTGAATCGTAAGATTGATTAATGACAAAAAAGTGGCTTTTCCTATCTATTCTAACCAGCTTGAACACTTGAACGACCCTTAGATGATAGCATTTTTTTTCCAGATAGTGTCCCATTGATGCATACCTTGTTTTTTTCATATTGAATAGAAACATGGCCAATTTATTTCCATTAGTTATCAAAAAATACCCACAGTAATGACAGTATATTCTTTTAATAATTATTTTTAACATACACAATGACATAACTAACAAACTAAAAATATAACATTATATTTACAACAGTCATGGCAGCATAATGAGATAATGGAATTCCCACCATTTGAATTTCTTTTACATGCCTAATACAAGTGATACATGTAATGACACTAAAATATAAAGATTATCAATATCAAGTAACATATGGACACATTTTATGACATCCCTGAGAAAATGTACCATACATCATGAGAGACACTGTTTAAAACACTGAGCAATAAAATATTCTGTATAAATTTAAAATAAAGAAAAAAAACATGAAAAAAATATTATTACAAACGCATTGTTTCTAATTAATATATACAGCACAACCTATGATATGCTTATTGCAGCACACGAACTAGAGGTACTGTTGTCACAGGAGTCCAGCATGCTGGACTGTTTTAGCACGCTAAAACTGATGTCTCCCCTTCCATACCCATAGTTTTTTTAACATTTTTTAGGGATCATCAAGGTGGCAAATTAAGAGCTATGGTACATAATACATGTAGTTACCTATAGATATGTGCTTCAACAAGGAATGAATAAGGTAATATATAGTTTTGGGGAAGGGATCTGAACCATTTTTAAGATAAATTAAGGTTTCTGGTCTTGAGGGGGTGGGGATGATCCCCAGGGCTAAGATGTATAGTACATTCAACTTGTCTTGTAACCATGAGTAGTACAATATATGGTTTAGGGGTGGGGATTCCAACCATTTTTAAGATAAAATAAGGTTTCTGATTTTGAGGGGGGTGGGGATGACCCCCAGGGCTAAGATGTATATTGCATTCAACTCGTCTTGTAACCATGAGTAGTACAATATATGGTTTAGGGGTGGGGATTCCAACCATTTTTAAGATAAAATAAGGTTTCTGATTTTGTGGGGGTGGGGATGACCCCAAAGGCTAAGATGTATATTGCATACAACTGGTCTTGTAACCATGAGTAGTACAATATATGGTTTAGGGGTGGGGATTCCAACCATTTTTAAGATAAAATAAGGTTTCTGATTTTGAGGGGGTGGGGATGACCCCCAGGGCTAAGATGCATATTGCATTCAACTCGTCTTGTAACCATGAGTAGTACAATATATGGTTTAGGGGTGGGGATTTCAACCATTTTTAAGATAAATTAAGGTTTCTGGTCTTGAGGGGTAGGGGATGACCCCCGGGGCTCAGATGTATACTGCATTCAACTTGTCTTGTTATCATGAATAATAAAATATATGGTTTAAGGGTGGGGATTTCAACCCTTTCCAAGATAATGTAGGCTAGGGGGTGGGGACTGACCCCCAGGGACCCAAATGTGGTACTCTGCACTCCGCCTTGACCTGATGCATATACCTTCCAAATATCATGAGGCTAGCTCAAGAAACAAAAAAGTTATGTTCCGGACAAAAAATTTGATTAGAAGAGGAAGAAGAACACTATTGGGTTGGGATCTCAATGGTTTTCAGAATATTTAGTATTTTATCATTTGAGGGGGTGGGGCATGACCCCCCTCAGACCCCCCTATGGTACCAAATGATTTGTCTTATCATAAGGAGTAATAATATATATGGTTATAGGGTGGGGATCACAATGGTTTTCAAAATATTAAGTATTTTATCATTTAAGGGGGTGGGGCATGACCCCCCCCTCAGGCCCCCTATGGTACCAAATGATTCGTCTTATCATAAGGAGTAATAATATATATGGTTATAGGGTGGGGATCTCAATGGTTTTCAGAATATTTAGTATTTTATCATTTGAGGGGGTGGGGCATGACCCCCCTCAGACCCCCCTATGGTACCAAATGATTTGTCTTATCATAAGGAGTAATAATATATATGGTTATAGGGTGGGGATCACAATGGTTTTCAAAATATTAAGTATTTTATCATTTAAGGGGGTGGGGCATGACCCCCCCTCAGACCCCCTATGGTACCAAATGATTCGTCTTATCATAAGGAGTAATAATATATATGGTTATAGGGTGGGGATCTCAATGGTTTTCAGAATATTTAATATTTTATCATTTGAGGGGGTGGGGCATGACCCCCCTCAGACCCCCCTATGGTACCAAATGATTCATCTTATCATAAGGAGTAATAATATATATGATTATAGGGTGGGGATCTCAATGGTTTTCAGAATATTTAGTATTTTATCGTTTGAGGGGGTGGGGCATGACCCCCCTCAGACCCCCCTATGGTACCAAATGATTTGTCTTATCATAAGGAGTAATAATATATATGGTTATAGGGTGGGGATCACAATGGTTTTCAAAATATTAAGTATTTTATCATTTAAGGGGGTGGGGCATGACCCCCCCTCAGACCCCCTATGGTACCAAATGATTCGTCTTATCATAAGGAGTAATAATATATATGGTTATTGGTTGGGGATCTCAATGGTTTTCAGAATATTTAGTATTTTATCATTTGAAGGGGTGGGGCATGACCCCCTCAGACCCCCCTATGGTACCAAATGATTTGTCTTATCATAAGGAGTAATAATATATATGGTTATAGGGTGGGGATCTCAATGGTTTTCAGAATATTTAGTATTTTATCATTTGAGGGGGTGGGGCATGACCCCCCTCAGACCCCCCTATGGTACCAAATGATTCGTCTTATCATAAGGAGTAATAATATATATGGTTATAGGGTGGGGATCTCAATGGTTTTCAGAATATTTAGTATTTTATCATTTGAGGGGGTGGGGCATGACCCCCCTCAGACCCCCCTATGGTACCAAATGATTTGTCTTATCATAAGGAGTAATAATATATATGGTTATAGGGTGGGGATCTCAATGGTTTTCAGAATATTTAGTATTTTATCATTTGAGGGGGTGGGGCATGACCCCCCTCAGACCCCCCTATGGTACCAAATGATTCGTCTTATCATAAGGAGTAATAATATATATGGTTATAGGGTGGGGATCTCAATGGTTTTCAGAATATTTAGTATTTTATCGTTTGAGGGGGTGGGGCATGACCCCCCTCAGACCCCCCTATGGTACCAAATGATTTGTCTTATCATAAGGAGTAATAATATATATGGTTATAGGGTGGGGATCACAATGGTTTTCAAAATATTAAGTATTTTGTTATTTTAGCCTACATTTTACAGGTTAGGGGGTGGGGACTGACCCCCAGGGACCCAAATGTGGTACTCTGCACTCCGCCATGACCTGATGCATATACCTTCCAAATATCATGAGGCTAGCTCAAGAAACAAAAAAGTTATGTTCCGGACAAAAAATTTGATTAGAAGAGGAAGAAGAACACTATTGGGTTGGGATCTCAATGGTTTTCAGAATATTTAGTATTTTATCATTTGAGGGGGTGGGGCATGACCCCCCTCAGACCCCCCTATGGTACCAAATGATTTGTCTTATCATAAGGAGTAATAATATATATGGTTATAGGGTGGGGATCACAATGGTTTTCAAAATATTAAGTATTTTATCATTTAAGGGGGTGGGGCATGACCCCCCCCCCCCTCAGACCCCCTATGGTACCAAATGATTCGTCTTATCATAAGGAGTAACAATATATATGGTTATTGGTTGGGGATCTCAATGGTTTTCAGAATATTTAGTATTTTATCATTTGAAGGGGTGGGGCATGACCCCCCTCAGACCCCCCTATGGTACCAAATGATTCGTCTTATCATAAGGAGTAATAATATATATGGTTATAGGGTGGGGATCTCAATGGTTTTCAGAATATTTAGTATTTTATCATTTGAGGGGGTGGGGCATGACCCCCCTCAGACCCCCCTATGGTACCAAATGATTTGTCTTATCATAAGGAGTAATAATATATATGGTTATAGGGTGGGGATCTCAATGGTTTTCAGAATATTTAGTATTTTATCATTTGAGGGGGTGGGGCATGACCCCCCTCAGACCCCCCTATGGTACCAAATGATTTGTCTTATCATAAGGAGTAATAATATATATGGTTATAGGGTGGGGATCACAATGGTTTTCAAAATATTAAGTATTTTGTTATTTTAGCCTACATTTTACAGGCTAGGGGGTGGGGACTGACCCCCAGGCACTCCAGCTTGACCTGATGCATATACCTTCCAAATATCATGAGGCTAGCTCAAAAAACAAAAAAGTTATGTTCCGGACAAAAAATTTGATTAGAAGAGGAAGAAGAACTAGAATTGCAATTGCGAGCAATAGCAGATGTCGCCCCTGGCAGCCATCTAGAAAATGGCGGCCATTTCGAAAAAAAAGTATTGATTGCACACCTTCACATAGTGATCTTACTTTCTGCCAAGTTTCATTCAATTCTATCCATGTTAAGTTTTTCGCCATTTTAACATCATTTTTCAAAATGGCCGCCAAACGTCTCCAACCGATCGCCATTTTTTTTCATCAGTTTGTTCTTCTAATTGTACTTTACAAACCTACGAAGTTTAATGAAATTCTATGGTACAGTTTTTGAGATATAAACGTGTTAAATTACCGATCTATGAATGGCGGCCATCTTGAAAATGGCGGCCATTTTGAAAAAAAAAGTTTTGATTGCACACCTTCACATAGTGATCTAACTTTCTGCCAAGTTTCATTCAATTCTATCAAGGCATCTCCGAGAACTAAGCCGGACAAAAATCATTGGAAAGAAAGAATAATAACAAAGAAACGGAAGAATAACAATATGTCGTCCCGTGACTAAGTTCGGGGCGACATAATAATAATCACTAAAACAATATGTCTCCCTTCGAGAAGGGGAGACATAATAATGCAAATCCATGAACTATCTTTCCAAAACGGACAATGCGAGACAAGTAAGAGACACAGATGTCTGAGCCTTAAATCACTCCATGACACAATCTATTCACTTTATTTCATAAAAAGTCGAAATTCTAACTTAAATTCAATTCAATTGATGCTTCATATTAAGTCATCATTTCATTTGGCCTTACGGGTACAGAAAATATTTGTTTTAATACTTTGACTAATCAATGGTGGTCATTTTTGTTCATGGACAAGAACTATTTATGCAAACTTTCATAGATGCTCTATATCAACTATGAGTGAATTTGGCTTTATGGTTTCAGAGAAATAGGCTTTTTAAAATTCGACCAATCAAAAAATGTAAAGGCTCGTGGCATTATGATTATATATACAAACTTTGAATAGGACTTTCCATAGAACAGTTCATTTGGTTTTAGTGAAGAAGGATTTTAAACACTGGACCAATTAGAACAACCAAACGTTAATAGCAACAATATCTTTTTTGAGTAACCTTGATGATTTGTGGAAACTTTGCTAAGCACCTCTCATAGATGCCTCATACAAAGTTTCAGTTCAATTGATCTAGGGGTTTCAGAGAAGATCAAAATGTTAAAAGTTTTCGAACAGACAGGTTGGATGCAAAGTGATGACAAGTGACGTAATAACCAAAACAAACTAAATAGCACTGGAATAATAAAAAATCTCTAATATAACGAAGCTAATAGGATTTAAATTCTAGGGATTAAAGGAATTGAAAGTGATTCTTTCGATAAAAAAAAGCACATTTAGAAGTTATTTTACATGAAAATATATAAACAATTTTAGAAAATGAGCCAGATTTGGCATATGGGCATATACAAAATCAATTGAACCGAAACATTTTGCTATGAAATTTTAATATCTGCGAAAATTAAATCTTAATGTGACCAAATAAGACTACCCTTTTTACCAAAAAGCTGAATTAAAATTCAATAACTCAAAAATAAAATAAAGAATCATTACGAAAAAGTATACAGATCTTTAGATTAATATAACTAAGAAGTGTGTAAAGTTTTAAGCAATACTCATAAATCGTTTTTGAGATACGGCATGATGTGAAAAAAAACACACCCTGTTTTAGTTACGAAGTCCCGCAACTCAAAAAGTCTTAATCTTATTTTCACCAAAAAGTATACAGATCGTTTGACCATCATAAGAAACAACTATGTTAAGTTTCATGAAATTTGGACAAGTTGTTCTCAAGTTTTGGTGCGACATGTTTACGACGGACAGACAGACGGACGGTCAGACGGATGCCGGATATTTGTATACCATAATACGTCCCGTCAAAATTTTGACGGGCGTATAAAAACAGATTTTTAATATTTAAAACAAATTAAAATTGCACCAGCTCATGTCAATAGAACGAAAAAAATATTGATTTGACCTGATGATAGAAACTTAAACCTCTTGGTCAAATAAATATTGCACACATCTTCTTTTTTTAATTAGTTGGGGTGGTAAAATCTTCTTTACAATGTCGTTTTTTTTACTTCCGAGGTATCTTCGATATCTGGCCACACATAAACTTGGTCTTTTACATTTTTAAAAACAAATTATTGTGACTTCTTCATCTTCTTCTGGGATACTGACAACCTAAAATGAAATAAAGGACATTAAACTTCAAATTAAACTGTCCTACATGTAAATAGTATATAATATAGTGTACAGGGTACATTTGTGTACAAGCTTGCAAAGTAAAGCATTCCGATATATACACTGAATAAACAAGTCTGATTTGTTTTACTCGCTTGAAGTAAATTTTTTATTATACAAAATATTTGAACTTTGTCTTCGGATATTTCCTTCTATAAGATTTAATGTTTTTACTCCCTAAAGTAACAGAAAAGTATATTTGAACTTTGCCATTCATGAAATTTTCACAATTTAAATATTTATTTTGTTTTATGAAATCTGTTAACTTAAGTTTCATTCTTTTACTCCTCGAAGTAAAATTTTATCATACAAAACATTATAATTTTGTCTTGTGAAATTTACTTGTACAGGTATAGTTTTATTTTTTTACTCCTTAAAGTAAATCTTTTATTAAATGAAATATTAAACATATCTTTGCCTTGTGAAATTTACTTGAAGAAGTCTTCTTTTTCTACACTTTATAATTATACAGATCATTATGAACAGGAGTTCATGCTTGTTCAATTTGGGACAGTACAATTTCAAATAAAATTACTTCTCTGCCTAATAAAAAATATTTGTGTTGTTGCTGAAATGCCTAAATAAGTAAAAAATAAAAATATGTCATGGTAGGCCCAAAAAATTAAGGTTGGTTGGGTTAGGCCGTAATGGTGAGCATGTAACCTATTTCTTTGCTACTTAACCGAACGTCAAGGTATATTTAATAATAAAAAAAGACCAACTGCATACAAATCTACATCAAATCATATGTTGTCTTAAATTATTAGAAATAAAGGTATAAATTTCTTATACAAGTAAACAAATTTTTACTCAATGAAGTAAATTTCTATATGAAATACATATGTGATATAAATTATTAAAACCCCACCTTAAGAGATTACTTGTATAAGTAAACTTTTTTCCTGATTGAAGTATATTGGTGCTGTTATGGCTCTTGTTCTTAAAATGTTTACAAGGTTAATGGTCAAATGTAAAAGCAATAGTGCTGACCACAAATAATTGCAATTGTGAAAGGATTGACCAAAGTTAATAAACTAAATTATTCACACTTTATATTACAATATATTTGAAAGAATAAAGGATGCTTGTGAATTTTTTTGTTGTTAATACCCCATATTGCAAGATATGGCAATTGGGAATATTCAATAATGCATATTAAATCATTCAATGTTCCAATAGTGCTCTTAAAACTTCGAATTAAATTGTCCTACATGTAAATAGTATATAATATAGTGTACAGGGTACATTTGTGTACAAGCTTGCAAAGTAAAGCATTCCAATATATACATTGAATACACAATTTTTTCTGAAATTTACTTATATAAGTCTGATTTGTTTTACTCGCTGGAGTAAATCTTTTATTATACAAAATATTTGAACTTTGTCTTAATTCAAAAATTTACTTCTATAAGATTTAATGTTTTTACTCCCTTAAGTAACTGAAAAGTATATTTGAACTTTGCCATTCATGAAATTTTCACAATTTAAATATTTATTTTGTCTTATGAAATCTGTTAAGTTTCATTCTTTTACTCCTCAAAGTAAAATTTTATCATACAAAATATTATAATTTTGTCTTGTGAAATTTACTCGTACAGGTATAGTTTTATTTTTTTACTCCCAAAAGTAAATCTTTTATTAAATGAAATATTACACATATCTTTGCCTTGTGAAATTTACTTGAAGAAATCTTGTTTTTCTACACTTTATAATTATACAGATAATTATGAACAGGAGTTCATGCTTGTTCAATTTGGGACAGAACAATTTCAAATAAAATTACTTCTAATACGAAAAAGTTCAATGCTAAAATGTAAAAACAATAGTGTTGACCACAGCTTATTGCAGGTGTGGAAGGGTTGACCAATGCAAATAAACTAAATTAGATCTAGATACACTTGACATTATATTGTTTTTGAAAGAATAAGGGATGCCTGTGAATTTCTTTATTGTAAATATGTATAAAATATGGCCATTGGGAATATTCAATTAATGCATATTAGATCTATCAGTGATCATATGCATATAGTGTATAGCCCTTATAACTTCAAAAAATTGCCCTAAAATGTACATGTATAAAAAAAAAATTTTGATCGCAATGTCAAAATAGAAATAATGATAAATTATTAATGCAAGTTCAAATATCAACTTATCCTTTACACCGACGCCTAAACGAGCACTATTTAAGTTCAAATGTTTTCATAGTGCAACTTAGGTAACATATATAAAACAAATAAAATGTAATGCCTAACTATCTACCCTTTTTTGGCATGTTAGCGGAAACGCAGGTATTTTTTTATTAGGCCTTAATTAAATTTACTAACTAAAGTTTTATTTTTTTACTCCCTGAAGTAATATTTTATTGTGCAAAACATAATTTGTCTTACAGGTCATATGAAATCTTACATGTCAAATGAAATTTACTTATACAAGTTTTATTTTTTTTACTCCTTAAAGTCAATCTTTAGGGGACTAGTCACTTTTTGCTTGTTCTTTGTGTTTAAAATGTTCAATATTGTGTATTTGTTAATCTGTTTTTTGTTGTTGTCACAAACTATGTTTAAGGACAATAAAGTAATTTGATTTAAAAAATTAATTGAAATACTAAATATAACATTGCCTTGTGAAATTTACTTGTACAAGTTTTATTTTTCACTCTTTATACAAATGATTGTTTAACAGTTCATGAAATCCTAGCACAATTTTGACAATAGTACAATCTCAAATAAATTTACTTCGCACCCAAATGTGTTTCTGCTGAAATGCCTAAATAAGTCAGGGTTGTAAGGTGTAACGTCGGGGTATCCAAATCGCCCACAGGTACCCAAATCACACGTGGTATTTTATTTTTTAACGCAGCATGAACTCATTTACAGAAATTTATTAAAAATAACCTTCTTTAACAAAATGTAATTGTTTTTCCTGAGTTTTGTCACTGGGTGATATTTAACCATGGGCGATTTGGGTACCGCAACGTTAGGCATTATTTCTTTATTTCTCTAATTTTACGTGCATTTTTCACATCTCTCAACCAGCATGACCAGTGTTAGAATAATTTGATAATCAAGAATTGGCTGAAAGATAAACGTTCCATACCTTTATATGTACATGTATGTCAATGTATGTGTTTCAGGCATCTTTGAGAAATGGTTTGGTGCACAAAAAATTCTAGACTCCATACTGAAAAGAAAAGAAAGATTAAAATTTCCCTAACAGACTTTTTCAACTAACAGACTAACCATTTTTTTTTTAAATGTATCCCCTACTCCCCCACACGAAGGTGCTTGTTGCTTGTTTTTTTTTTTTTTTTTTTTTTTTCTTACCTAACCAGCTTTTTTACCCCAAAAAGTCCCCATCCCCCTCCCCATTTTTTGATTACTATTAATATGAACACTTTAGATGCTTTAGGTATGAAACCATTTTTTTTCATCAATAAACATATAAAACTCATGATTGGAGCCCCTGCCTCGACAGTTCGGAGACATGTTCCCATCCTGATTGTTGTCCCCAATAAATGTCGATAACGGTAGCTTCACGGAACAAGCTACAAGGACGCACGAGTTGTCTCCCAAAAATGTCTTTAAAATGAAAAGAAATATTTTTTTACTTGCATGCGTAAAACGGTAAATATTAAAGAAAAGTGGTCAACTTAAAATGACGTGCGTCAACCCATAACCGCAGTGCGCTTCTTCGTTATATAATAAAATAGACTGCTTAACCATTCTGTTTTATGAGAAAACTCTCCGTATTTTTAGATAAAAGTTTTCTTCAACAAACCAATCTCTTGAAAACTAGCCCAAAAAACACAAATTACGATTAAAATCTTTCAATAAAAACACTTTTATATTTACCTTTCAAAACTCCACGTGATATTTTCGATGGCTGTGATGTTCTGATTCTCCCCAATGCATTTCGGGAGTGCTCTGATACGTCAATAAGCGGCAATTTCAAAAAAATTGTCGATCTCAGGAAAACTCTCCGATCAACTATTTACGCGATCGCGTAAATTTTTTTTTACCCATATGAGTAAAAATCGATTTACTTGTACAAGTGGGATCTCTGACTGACAGAAATCAACAAAACATGTAAAAAGTTTAGATTTCAACCCTCTGGTGTATTTCTCTACCAAAGTTCGTATATATATATATATAATTGTGGCACGGATTGACTAGGGATGAATCGACTGGTTTTGGACAGAACAAACTGTTACGGCAAAGAATTTTTTTATGCATTGCACCCCTGGTAATTTTTTAGTATATACCCATTGTCTTGCGATCCCACCATTGACGCTATACCCTTACCAATGATTTTTCAGAGACCTGACATCCATGATTCCCCAGACCCAGATGTCCTGTGGTTTTCGATTTCACTGCGCACATTACAAATATCGGAATATGGCCATTATGGGATATGTGGACAATAGTTGATACACAACTAATTTTCTCTCAAACTTGAGTAGAACTTTACTAATAAATGTTTATCAACTAACTGACTAAAATGAGAAATGAATAACCTTCTTAATATATGCTGCTGGCGAAAGATGATATTCCTGATTGTCCGCAAGTTTATTTTGGAAGCCATTTTTAAGATCAAACTCTACGTCAGTTGAGCGATTTCGATCACGAGAACACCATTGAGACTTCAAGCGATGAAATGAAAAAGACAAAGTAAATAGAATCAACTTCCTGGATACCGGACGCCGCCAATTTAACAATTTTAAATGTAGATTTAAAAAAAAACCTTTAAAAAACTTAAAATAGAGGTCAACTAGAACAAAATACTGAAAGGCAAAAGGTGAAACATATGCACGTACTTTAATAGGGTCAAGACTCAAGGAGGTCGTGAAAAACGAATAGGTGAGCAAAAATGCAGTGAGAAGGCAAAGACAAAGTCTTCAATGACGGAAATCTCCCCGGCCCTCAGCAGTTCAGGCTTTTCATGATATTTATACCCAGTATCCAACATATTTTGATATTTACAAAGTTGTAAGTACAAAATTATAAAAAAAAAAAAAATTTATTTCACCCTCCAAATATTGGGTACTATGTTGTCTGGTAATTTGATGCATTCAAATCATTTTCATGTTAATGTGCCGAATAGGACGATGCGCAGAATTACCCGAAATGACTCTACTTCTAAAACAAGAAACGAAACACAGCGAAACAAAACAGAACGAAATAAAGAAATTTTAAATAAATTTTGATTCATTAGAGCAAATAATTTATAATGATGCATTTCTACATGTACTTATTTAAAGAATATAGCCAAAATATTTACAATTGATGAGCTTAATAACTGAAATATATTGGGAAAGGAAGCTATATTTCGATGTATGTGATATCTAATCAACCTGTCTTTTTTTATACCTACATTCTTTTCAAATTCCTTACTAGGCTTGCTTCCACTTCCATTAAAAATCAAATGTTTATACCCTGTCGTGAAAAACCTTATGCATTTTAAACAAAATGTTTAATAAGCATGTTCAGTTTCGACAAATTGGCTTTCAGTGGCGTAGCGTCATGTTAGCACATGATGCTTTTGCTTCCGATAAAAAAAAACTCAAAAAGATTTTGTTTAATTTAAAACAAAGAAAAATCAAAATTAAGAAAGCAAAAAAATCATATCAAAGCTGGCCATGATATTTTTCTACAGGAAATATCTTGTTCATAATTCACCAGGCGCATGCCAAGGTGGTGGATAGAGTCTGAGTTGGTTTTATATTAGAAGTTTCTTTTCTTTAAAGCCTTCATCAATAACCTGTTGTAATCAGCATTAATTATTAATTAATTAAAATGCCCATTTCCATTTCTACAGAACCCGTTAGCTTCCGGGGGTGGGGTTTTGAACAATTTGTCACATGAACACAAGTGGTCTAGGTAGTTCGTCATGACTACTTATGATCACTAGCCTGTCAACACGGAGGTTGTGACTTTGAGTCTCACCTGTGGTGGGGTGTGTTTGACTCTGATCTAAATTGACAAGGATTGCCAATTTCCTACCGAAGGTCGGTGGTTCTCTCAGGGTACTCAGGCTTCCTCCACCAATAAAAACTTCCACCGCGAAATAGCCAAATGTGCTGAAAACGGCGTAAAACCCCAACTAAACAAACACATGAAAATAGTCTTAATAGTTACAAATATTCAATCCTGTTTACAATGATTTAGTTCTAATCAGTATAAATAAATTTAAAGATTTGGCAGTTGCAATATATTTTTTTTAATTTATTTTGAGAGACGGGGAAATATCTTTCTTTTTTTTTTAAAAACTATAGAGTTTTATAGAAAGTTTTCTTGCAAAATTCCTCTTTTTTACTGGTTTTACGCAACTTCCAGGGAAATTGGTTATATATTTAATTATAAAATAAAAAAATTGACGGCAGTATGTATACCTTTATGATGAGAATCTTTAGAAATTGGGATAGGGTCTATCATATACCGATCTGACGTTTTACAGATCTTGTGTAATTTTATTAATTTCTTTCAATTTTTTGTAAGGTTGTATATGTGTTTTTGCTTTGACCCTATATAATAGAATTTGGTACGATCTTCATGTTAAGTGTCAGACCAACAGGAGACTCAAGACTGGTTGCTAGATGCTTCATATCAAATTTCAGTTCATGAAAATTCAGTGTACCAAATTTATTTAATAGTTTGCAGTGTGAAAATTTTGTACTCTACCAAGGAACAGCTTTACTGGTGTTTGGTTTATTGTACAATATATGTTTCGTATAGCGATATGGAGTCTAAAATTAGCCAGTCTCTTGTTAAGATAAGACTTGTTCACCTTTCATCGCTTTCACACTCCGCCTCCTGTCAATGTTGCAAAAATGTCTTTGTTTTCCTTATTTTGGATACTGATCAACCAATCTTGACATTATAATCACCGCAAAATGCATGGATCTCCCGATTTTTTTAGTATTACTAATTAACACTTTGTTAGTCGAAGAATTTAAATAGAACTATTTAAATACTTGGTTAACAGTGCTTAATTTTTATCAAATATTTTATTTAAAAAATAATAATAGTATTATTTCAACCTATTTTGTTTGGTTTTGCTATATTTTGTTGTGTTTCGCTGTGTTTTGTATCTTCGTTTTAGAAGTACCCCCAAATATTTATAAAATTATGAATTATGCACCATAATTTGCCCATTGGTATTGTGAGTTTCCCAATCTCAGGCTACATACTTTATCAATTCAAAGAGAGGTACATTGTAATTGACTACAGCTTTCAGTCAGAATGGTCCATAATATATTACATAGAAATGCCTTAAGGAATATTGAAATTACCTTTAAATTTAATAAATGAATTGTTCTATAATACAATTTTTTAAATCTTATATTCTTGTTGTTGAACAACTATTTATATTTATTTGATATTAAACCCCCACTCATTAGTGGGGGCTATACTGCATTCACCTCGTCCGTTTGTCCACAAACATTTTTGTCACCTTTTTCTCAGCTTTTACCAGGCAGAATGATTTTATAATTGGTATGTAGGTCTGACATGAAGAGTTTCCTATTTTCAGTTCTGCTGAACCCCAACTTTCTGTTTGATGGGACTTTGACTTTGTAAAAAATACAATGTTACACATGAAAATCATGAAAATATATGTCACATTTTTCTCAGCTTCTACAGGGCAGAATAATTTCATATTTTGTATGTAGCTTTGACATGATGAGTTGAACATTGTCTCATATTTTCAGTTCTGCTGGACCCCAACCTCCTGTTTGACGAGAATTTGAGTTTGTAAAAATGCAATGTTACCCATAAAAATTCATGTTGCATTTTTCTCAGGTTCTAACTTCCTGTTTGATGGGACTTTTACGGGTTTGGGTATCCCAAGGACCACATCGTGTGCAACTTCTTGTTTATCATACTGTTGAGTTTAAAAAATCCACACAGAAATGCTGTCTTGAGTGTGTCCTCTTGATTGTTTATTGTTTATTTTATCTTAATTGTTTATTGTTTATTTTACCTGTAATATACAACATCATTATCACATTTATTGATCATTAAGCACAAGGATGTCTCCTGTACTTCCTTTACAGGTAAATTGGAATTGTATCAATTAAATGTAGGTCATTTTATTAAATCCCTAAGGATAAAGTCTATTCATTTCGGTGGACAACTACAGCTATGATAGCCATAGTCAGTTACCTCCCTTTGATATCAAACATAGGCAGCATGGACACTCACAAATGGTCAATTAAATCAAGAATTCCATCGTAGTATAAATGCAGGAAAGAAATTGTTTCATATTCAGTTTTTAATGCCAAAAATATCTGTTATATTTAAATATCATTTTTAATTATGCTTTAAACTAACAATATATTCTAAATGTCTTTTTAAAAAGTAAAAGGTTTGATTTTATACAATATAAAGAAATTTAGGTAAACAACTAAAATGTATGATCAATATAAATTTTATACATGGTAAATATATAAAGAAAGTTATTTGATGATTTACAGTGTACATTGGCCATATAATTCATTAACAACTTGTGGATGTACCTTTAACTTTATAAATTTTAACACAGAGGAAAACTGGTAATAAATCACAAAAACAGAACCCAAAAAGTTTTTAAGGTATCCGGACCATAATAGATCATGATCGAAAATTGTATTTCTTTTTGACCGCGAATGGCTGAACCAAACAATTTAAAGCTGGAATTTTGTATATATATTTTTCTGAACTTGAAACCCACTTAAGTTTGTTGCTTATATCATGTATATGCAGAGTCTGTAAAAATAAGTTAGTTATATTGGCATTTCCGAAGTTTGCCGATAAGTACCGAGGTAATTTCAATTGCGTTGTATGGAACATCCGGGAACTTTTGAATAATCACATGGTCATTTATGGTCCGGATACCTTAAGATCACAATTTGGATGTTACATGTATTTCCTAATTAGGATATCTAGTTTTATTCCAATAAAGATAATTTTAACCTGTTTAAATAAGAAAATGAAGAAATCTATTTAAAACCTCATGAGAGATACATGTAGCTAGAGACTAAATTTAAACTTAACCCTTATTTCAGTTTGCTGTTCTTTTGCTCTATAATTCATTAAGGTCAATTTTTACAGCTGACTTGAAAAATGCCACAGAACGCTCAAGTTTTGATAGCACATGGACCATATGAAGCCTGTGGAACTGTAGAATGGAGAAGCTCTCGTCTTGAAGGCTTAAAATGTAAGATTTATTTATCTTTAAAGATAGAATTTGCTCACTTCAATACAAGGGAGAAAGCTGAAGCTCATATATATGGTGTACTTTAATTGTCAGTATCTGTTAGTTGCCATGTAAAAATAATTTTTAACATTGAAATGTAAATTAATTCAATGTTAAATAGAATATGATTATTTTATAGCATATATTAATACTGGGTTTTCTTGAATTTATTTTCATTGTAAAACTACATAAGTCAACTGTTGTTATCTCAAAGTTGTGGGGGACATAGAAATAGTTTGACACATACATAGTTCGACCAAACGGATGAAGCAATGAAAGTCTAAAACCAGTATGACATCAATGATTAGTGTATGCTATTTTGCATTCACAACAATGTATTTGTTATGTATATTATAATATCCAACACTTTATTGGGTCAAGCATAATAGTGTCCACATTTACTTTAATTGTATTTAATGTCGCAGTCATATCATTCTGCGCTTAGAAAAGCCCTTATTTAATGTAGGGACCGTAATTTTTATTTCGAGACAACTGATTAATTGATTTCAACAAATCAGAAGTAAAAATACATATAATAGATAGATAGATAGATAGATACTTTAATGTTATAAATTTGGTTTACTGAGATGTACCATGTGACTAAAAGTTTTTAGTTAATCAAAAAACTTTTTTATATTGCAAATTTAAATTAAAGTTTATATAACAATGTTTACAGCAATGTTACACAAAGAAGGGCATACAGTAGAACTTGAAGAAATAGATGATTGGAATAATGTAGAAATCTGGGTAAATGGTGAAAAGGTGTTTGAATGTAAAATACAAGAATTAGATTATGGTAAGTAATTGTTCACTTCAGTAGAACACTTCAGGTTTAGGAAAAGAATACTTAAAATCCAAAGCATTTGTAAGTGCCTGTCTCAAACAAGTAGCCTTATTTCAGTGCACTTGGCTGTCTCAGTGCCCTATAGTAAGCAGTCTGTCCACCCGTCTGTCCGTTAGCATTTCCTTTGTCGTACGATAACTTAAGATTGCCTTCACAGATTTTTATGATTTTAATACACAATATTGGACTTGACCAAAGGAAGGTCCCTTTGGGTTTTGAGGAAAATGGGACAACAATTTTTGGGAAAAACTTAGTTTTTATATTAAAAAATGCATATTTTGAGAATTAACCTTATGTCATATGATAACTTTAGATTGCCTTCACAGATTTTCATAAATTTTATACACAGTGTTGAACATGATCAGACAAAGGTCCCTTTTGATTTTTAGAAAAATCGGAAAACACTGTTTGGGGAAAAACTATTTTGAGAATTAACACTATGTCGTATGATAACTTAAGTTTGGCTTCACAAATTTTCATAAATTTTATACACAGTTTTGGACATGATCAGAGGTAGGTCCCTTTTGATTTTTAGGAAAATTGGAGAAAACGTTTTGGGGGAAACCTTGGTTTTTATATGAAAAAATGCATATTTTGAGAATAAACACTATGTTGTGTGATAACTTAAGATAGCCTTCACAGATTTTCATAAATTTTATACACAGTGTTGGACATGATCAAAGAAAGGTCCCTTTTGAATTTAAGGAATTGGAAAACACTTTCTGGGGGAAAACTTAGTTTTTATATGAAAAACTCCATGTTTTGACAATTACTACTATGTTGTATGATAACTTAAGATTGGCTTCACAGATTTTCATAAATTTTATACACAGTGTTCGACATGATCAAAGGAAGGTCCCTTTTGATTTTTAGGAAAATCAGAAAACACTTTTTGGGGAAAAACTATGTTTTTATATGAAAAAGGCAAATTTTGAGAATTTAGCTTCATGCTTTTTGATAGATAAAATGAATGTATGAAATCACAACTAGATTTTGAAGTGTTTTTGATTCCCATGAGTTCAATCACACAAGCCGGCGGGGCCCTTTCTGACATTAGTATTTTAGTTCATGTTTACATTTGAAATTTAGCATTTGGTCTTTTAAATTTTATATAATAAACATTAAATTTTCTTGAGCTGTAATTCATGGTCATCAAAACATATAGATTTTACATTTAAGATATTTTAAGTTTTTGCGAAATTAAAATAATTATTTAATAGTTTTAATTTAAATATTAATTAATCTATACTACTAAAATTAAGGGCTCAATTTCTTTGGGCTGTCATCACTTAACAACTGCAATAGATGCAATTGTTTAGGTCGATACGTTTAGAGTTAACTCGATCTGAACTTGTTTCCATGTTTCATCACTCGCCTTCACTCCTCGGTCTAATTCGTTCAGCTATTCGGTGACCAGAGGTAACTGAAAAAAAGCACAAAATATGCACAGTAATTATATCGCAGATAATATTATTAATAAACTACTTTCATTTCTAAATATTGAAAGAGCGGGTGATTTTGACATGTTTGATATAGAAAATGATAAGGTAAGACAATGACATAGAGATTATGCCCTGACTGTTTTTTACAGAATACAGACTAATAATGTATTAATTAATTAAGTAAACTTTATTCCACTCTTGGATAATACATAGAATCATAAGTTTTAGTGAGCTTTTAAAACGAACACGCAAGCACATTACAACAGGACTTTAAAAAAATTTAACAGGAATTATAGTATTTCGGTTTACTTTTGAATATTGTTTCAATTTGTTATAATAAATTGGTACCAATAAATGATTATTAGGGCATAGACATGTCATATAAACAACCAAGTAGGTGAATCCATTTGGAAAAACAATATTATGTTTTTCACTCATCGATCATTTCATGACAAGAAACAAATATCTCACTCTACAAAAATTTAGGGGTGCTGTAAGTGGTAAGAAAAGGTATTCCATCTTCTGAATTCTGTGCTTGCACGGGTAGTTGTATTATTGAAAAGGGGAGATAACTTTGAAATTGCAAATAGAATTTTATAAATCTTGTATAAAATCTGCTTAAAAATCATATATTAATCTTTGAAGACTACTAGTCAATACATTACTTTTAATAAGGTTTCATACAAGACCTATTAAATTCATAAAAATTAAAAAAAATTTTTTTACATAATTTTATTTGACAGCAATTGACTGCGTAACAATGCATTTAGACTCATGGTTATATTCCAGTGTAATAGTACAAAAATAATTAAATCCAAAACGATAAAATCAAATGAAATATTAATTATAAAAATGCTGGTACAAATTTCATCATATTGTACATTCTTATTCAGGTTTTTTCTTCATTAAAAATTGCCACTCAAGGGAATTTTTAGCAAAAACAATAAACATTCCTCTAAGACGTGTATGCTGACCACTCTGTACTTTGGCTGAATTTATTGGATAATAACCATACATTTCAATTTAACAAATCATTGATTATGATATTGACAAACTCTTTCCATTAGTTTAGTTCATTAAGCAGAAAATGTATATTTTTCATATTTTTATTATAGAAAAAACATGAAATTAACTACAAGCTTGATATTTAAATGTTAACCATGCTATTTTGAGATGTTTAAAATTAAGAAAGATAATGGTGATTTTTTTTAAATTTTGGTATTGTCAAACGAATCTTAAAAGTGGGTACAGGTACAGCAAAAATAGATTTCTAATTATATGTAATGTGAAAAAAAATACAACAAATACAGGTGCATTACATTTGAGTGCTTTATCCCAACTTTTGCACACAAAACCCTATGATTGTGCACAGGTTTACTTACAATTGCGTGTTTCAATTTTACAGGTAATCTCGGGTAAAGTAGGAAAAAAAATAGATACATAAATGGACAGACTTTTAAGACTATTTTCTGTCAGAGTTTCATCCTCTTTAGTTTGTAGTTCACATTTTATGAGTTTCTTAGATCTTAAAGTTATATTGGTGGTGGATTTTCTTAATTGAAACTGATAATAATGAGAAAAAAAATTAAAAACTAAATTTTGACAGAAAATAAAAAAAAAATGAAAAATTAATATTGTTTACCTGAAATCCCATGGATTGTAGGGAACACTTAATTTTATTAATCAACCAATATTAAGTGGAATTGAATTTAATAACAATGAGTATACCATTTTCATTATTTCCATTTAATAACAATAAAGCCACCATGAATATTAAATAACTACAGAAGACAGGAATATCACAATTTGCTCAACTCTAGTCATGATGTGCATGTAGCCTTGGATCATGTTGGATGTGCATTAAAATTATATTATATTTTCCTGATAACCAGCTAATTTACCTAAGTTAACCTTTAAAATCCATTCCTTTTTATTTGTTTGGCATTTTTAACCAAACAGATGTTAATAGGTTATATAATATCTATAATACTAAATTTACAAATTAGCGGAATAGGCGGCAAAATGCGGGATTCAAAATAAACGATGTTTGGTTCAGATTATAAAGGTTATTATCGGATTTATTTGACAATCTGCATTTAGAAATTTAAACTGCAGTTTTGTTTATGTGCAAATGGAATTTGTATGCACTTTTCGGATATGAATTCTCCCAACATATCCCTTAGAAGGTTCTCGAATTCATCATTTTAACACCTTGATTTAAATAAACAAGTATGCACATATTTTAAATGTATTTTTGTTTGAAATTACAGAAGAAGAATAAAACAAATTAAAAACATTCTCCTTCAAGTGGGATGTTTCCGCTTCATGTATTCAGGATTGTTTTTTCTACAATATCACAATATCTCCTAACTGTAAAGGCTATGAACTTTAAAGATTATGAAGAAGTAAGGTAAAGTTCAGAGGAATTCGTAACTTAGTTGTTTTTTGGATTGGTCAGATGTTTACCTTGCACAGAGTGATAAAACCAACCATTAATTTGTCATGTGACCTGTCTAAATATATCTCTACCATACAATTCCCTGTAAGCCCAAGATAAAAATATTTTTAACAAATGGTCATCTTTATCATTAGTGACGAAATTTATCTCGGACATCTTTATAAACATGGAAAGCACACGCAGCCATACACTAAAAATGCTTTTATCATCTGAATATTGGATATATTTGTGAAATTAAGCCTCGCTTGCCCTGCCCATGATGAGTGGAACAATTGGAACAATTATTCTCCAAAAATATGCTCTACCTAACTCACAGCATCTTTTGAAAAATTCATCCTTCACTAAGGAAATGTTTACATATAGAATTTCATTTTCATATTTATTCTGAAAGAAAAAGGTAATGCATTATGAAATGTGTATTTAATGAAAGCTTTTCATCAAGTTCCAGTTCAGAATTAATTGTAACAATAAAAATATTGACAATTTATGTGGTTGTGTTTTTGTCATAGATTTTGATGGAACCTTAAGGTCCATTTTCGTAATTCTACGTGGCATACAGTCTACTTCATCAGTGGATACATCTTCGGTAGTAAAGAACAGCCAAATGAAAATTGGGTCACGTTGACCTACATTTCACGCTTCATTGACTTTGGTTAAAGTTTGCATTAACATCCATTTCTGGATCATTACTACATCATATATAGACATGAAACTATCAGTTGATACCACCTACTTGACAAGAAAGTTTATGGGAAGCCTGCAACAACATCCATATTGAGTTCCTGTTCCATGAATGACATGGCCGCAATAACTTTTTAAAGTCAATATGGCCACCACAAGAAAAATGCTTATTTTCCCATGCTCGAGCGGGTTCAATGTCTAGTATTATTTTAAATTTTTACCGGTTCAAAAAAAACTGGTGCAGACTAAAACCTATTATACTTTTTTATATATATAACATATTCTGTTTATAATTATAAGATAAGATAAGATAAGATATTTTATTTTCCAAATTAGGTCCCCAGGGGGGCATACACACATAACAAATATAATCGTTACAACATACAGTATTTTACATGACATTCATATAATACACCTAAAATTGATATAAAGTTATACAGGCTATTATATGTTAAAAAAATTTTTAAAAAAGTATTTAAGAGTTGCTACTCCAGAGATGTGGCAAATGTTCTCTCACTTGATTTATTTGCAGTTGTTTTTATTTTATAATATTTTTGCTGGAAATGTATAAATATAATTGATTGTTTAGCTGCAACAGGTACCAAGGGACGATGCTCTAGGATTTTGAGCTTAAAAGCTCTAACAAGCCTCCTCGTATCTGATGCAGAGAAACAAACATAAATGTAACAAAATTTCAAGTTTATTCACAGCAAATAAAATATACTGCAGGAATAGGTATTGAGAATAGTGTAGGTTTCCCTACTGCAACAGACACCAAGGGGCGGTGCTCAAGGAGCTGTGTTATTTACACAGTCCTCCTCGTGTCTGAAGCAGACAAGAAAGCCACATAATTAACAATTTTTAGAAATAAATTTACCAGCAGCAGTGAGATTTGACTTATCTTCTGTGTTCATAAGCCATATCATTTTATCCCTTGAGTTAAGAGTTAAAAAATTGGGGCAACTTTTAGTTATTTCTTGAAATAGATGAATGCGGTCATCATTAAATTTAACACATTGAAATAGAAAATGATATTCATCCTCCACATCTCCGGAGTTACAACGAGTACAAGTTCTGTCATTTAGGAGAGTACCCTGATACCTTCCGACCTCAATTCTTAAGTGGTGTGATGAAATTCTGAGCTTTGTTAAGCTTCGTCTCTGTTCATAATTCCCCATAATGGAAAGATATTTTTCTCTTCCAAAATTTGATTTAAATGTAACATAAGTTCTAAGTTTACCATCTGAATACTTTATCAGTTCAGTGTGCCATACGTCTATAAAATATGATTTTAAAATTTTTTCACATTAGCTTTGAAGCTATTAATTTTTGGTAATGATAAAGATATATGATTGATGTCTGGGATCATTTGAAGAACTGACTTCATAGAGCCATACCAAGATGGTTTTTTTGAATGAAAAAGATTTTGTGATGTTACATAAGCGTCTTTGAGAAGAGAAAATCTGGTATCAAGATTTTCCAAGCGATACCAGTAATTTAACATAGATTTAATTATATCATAATATAATGGGAATCGCCTTAGCTCGGATAGAATTCCAAAATTTGTGGATTGTTTTTGAACACCTAAAACAAGTTTACTAAATTTGATGTGTAGTCGCTCACATTTTAAACTGGAATAGACTTTATCAAATGGTAAAGTTCCATTTCTGAATCTTGCTGAAAATGGGTTAAAAGTTCCCCATATTTCAGACCCATATAGGAGTATTTGTTTTATGGTATGATCAAATACATGTAAACTGGTACTTATGCTTGGATTAAGTGATAACAAATTCTTATACAATTTATAATAAGCCTTCAAAGACTTTTTATACAGTTCAGTCTGAGCATATGAAAATGACCCTGATGCACTAAAGTGCAAACCAAGATATTTATAATTATTAACACTATCAACCAACTTATTTTCATAAGTAAATTTTTCACAAATGTGTCTGCCTGCTTTGTTGAATATCAGAACCTTTGTTTTGGTGGGATTTACACTTAAACACCAATCTTTACAATATTTTTCCAGGATGTTTAGTCTTGTTTGCAATCCTTTAGCAGATGTTGATAAAAGGACCAAATCGTCTGCATACAATAAGCAATTAACTGGTTTATCGTTAAGTATAACCGGGTCTTCACTTTCTTGTAAATACTCTGGCAAGTCATTTATAAATAACTTAAATAGATTGGGACTTAAATTGTCCCCTTGTTTAACTCCAAGTTTTATCGGGAAAAAATCTGTTACTCTAGATTGAATCTTAACACAAGATGTACTTGATTCATACATGTGTTTAATAACATTATAAAATGAAGTACCTACTCCGGCAGACAGTAATTTTAACTTGATACCGGTATGAATGACAGTGTCAAAAGCTTTCTGAAAATCCACAAAGCAGGCATAAACCTTTCCATCCTTTGAACTACAATATTTATCAAAAATACATTTAATAATAAACATGTGATCTGAAGTTCTAGCTTTTTTTGTAAAACCTAATTGACATTCATGAATTAAGTTATTTTTCAATAAAAAATCATCAAACCTACTATTTAGTACACTATTAAACACTTTTCCAATGGCACTGGTCACTGTGATTCCTCTATAATTGTTAGGATTTGTAATATCACTGGATTTGTGAATTGTTGATATAACACCATCACTCCAACACTAAGGGTAAAATCCAGAGGAAAGACGTGTGTTAAAAAGTTTTTTAAGAATAGATAATAAAATTGATTGCCCATGTTTTAGCATATTATTTGAAATGTTATCCAACCCAGGGCTTTTGTTAGGTTTTAGTTTGGCTAAAGCTTTTGATATTTCAGTGTCTTTTATGGACATATCAAGCTCATTAAAACAATTTATCTAACTGTAGTTCTTCCAAGTGTGCCTTGAATTTGTCTTGTAAAGTATTCCGATTTTGAAAATGGGAAAACCTTGTAGATGAATCAATTGTAGAATAATTGTCATCATTTTTTGGGGTGTCCTTCAAGTCATTTATAAGGATCCAGTATAATTTTGGATTGTCTGTGTGTAAATTTTCTAATTGATTTAGCAAGGATTGTTTGTATTGTCGATATGTTTGTTTCCTGTTTTTGTTGTATTGACGATAAAGTTTGTAAAATTATAAATGATTTACATGTAAAAATTCTTACAATTTTATAATTTGATGTTGTAGGTAGTGATGGTGAATTGGATCCATTATGTCAAAAAGCAGTGGAGCATGTGAACAATGCATTTTGAATGAAATGACCTTTGATAAAATTATTGCAATAAACATTCTGATTTTTTTATTTTTTACAAAGAAGAATATTATTTGTGATTTATTAATGACATGTTGAATTTGTATGGATCTTTGGACATGATATTTTCTGTATCTACATATCTTTTTATGTCAGAAAAAATAAATTGTAAGTAAAAAGTTTTCTTATATCTTTCTCTTTGTCACATCAAAGACATAATAGTCTTATTAATTTTGACAGTGTTCCAGCTAGGATTAGAGGGGCATATTTTTAGGATAAGAGGAATTTTAACACATTTTTGACGTCTGAAAGGGCAAACAAGCTAATGTCCACTTTTATTAAGAAATATCTGTTATTCAGTTGTCTGATACCCTGTTCGGACTTCATTTAGTTTCTTTTACCCCTTTAATTCACTGTGAATTTATTCTTTTTTTTTTTTTTTTGGGGGGTATATTAAAATGTGTTTTTACTGTATTTGTAATCATACTTGATTCACACGGCAGAGGGGTTCACATGAAAAGGGGCAGGGTGCTGACCCCCTCTATTTTAGGCTAGTAGAACACTGAATCAGACAGAGTACATACTTTTTGTGCTAGCTGAGAATGGCATGAAATGTTACTTTGATGTTATGATGTACCATACCTCCACTCCAGGGTAATACTACAAAACTCTCAGTTGAAATAATTTTCATAAGGAGGCATTTTTAATGGTTGAAGGTGTGGTTCTTAATATCATATGTACCTGTATTTACTCCACATCACAATCTTCTCTTGTTGGAAACATGGCAATTATTGTGCTCTTTCTTTAGGTACACATTGTAATTTCATTGTTTGAAGTCCAGGATTTTGACTTGTCCTCCTGGATGAGAAACCTCCCAAGACTTACATATGTCTGACCTTTCGATTCTCATAAAGTTTGTATGTGACCTATTTGTATTGTTCGTTTTTAAGTCCAATTGACAGAAAAACTTTTATCTGACTTGCATTTAATAATATTCATCATTTCTCCTATAGCTCTGCTTTTTCTGCTACCTTCTGAGGGTTTCCTCTGCCTTGCGGATACACCGAGATTCCTATGGTGTCAAATGTTTCCTCTGAGAATTGACTGGGGCCTTGGGACATCAGAGTTCCCTCCACATATAAAACTAGGAAATATTGCAAACACATTTATCAAATTGAATGTTTTTGGAATTTTAAAAATTATTTTCCGCCTAGAAAATCTTTTATGATTCAGCTCTGTTAAGTAATAGTTATCCCACAAGGACGCGGTGTGTCTGTATAAGATCATCCCGAGGGCCGGAGGCCCGGAGGCCCGAGGGATGATCTTATACAGACACACCAAGTCCGAGTGGGATAACTATTTTACATCCCAGCTCATCCGTGATAAATAATAATAAACTTAAAGTAAACATTTCAGTACTATTTTACGTTATAATATACGTTTATATATTATTGTATTCCCAACTGGAACCCCGAACTTAATATTCTTATAGGTAAAATTAACGTTAATCGGTGTGAGCTTCACTGGCCTATTGGTTAACGTGGATGGCTAATAAACGAACGGTCCCAGGTTCGATTCTCGGTACATTCTTTCTAAATTTTAATGTTAATTTTTAATTTGTAATTTATGTTTCTGCATAAATTTTCTAAGTTTTAATCGTGAGTAAATTGTTCCCGTCAACTTTAAACTAACAAAGCACTCTTGCTGGGGTGATCTGGCAGGGGTGATCCGTCTCAGATCACCCCTGTAAAAACAAAGGAGCCGGGATGTAAATTTGAATAATTTACGAATACGAAATATTTTATTAAAGAAAGCTCAAAAATGATTTTTTTTCAATATCAAGATAATAGCATAGACATATTAAAAGGAGTGAAATTCACAAAAAAAGTTGTTGCTGGAATTTAATAAAACTCATGTTCTAGGGGGAAATAACTCTAATTCATAACATCAACAGTATAATAATTGCTGTATATAGTTCTCATAAAAAACACTCATTTATAAAATTGGCTATTTTTCTACAGACCTGTGTGCCCTCATTACTTAGTAACCATATAAACGTTGTTACAATCTTAAATAATCTTATATTAAAATGTAAAAACAAACTCCTTTCTCAGAGAAGCATATTTTGGACAGTTTAAAAATAAAGTGCATTTCATATTGAATTTCTATTATTTTCACTTAAATCACAGTTTTTAAAAAATTTGTCTGAAACAGGTATTTTGGTATAGAATATCTGCCAATTTCAATATAAAGTCTGTGACTACTACTTGTTACATGTATGAGCCTTGTCATAATCACTCAATCAAAATCAAGAGTTAACAACAGATAAATATTTCTGAAATTTAAAAATATTCTTGAATAGTTAATATGATCATTTTTAGCTCACCTGACCCAAAGGGTCAAGTGAGCTATTCTCATCACATGGCCAAAAATAGAATATAGGAGTGAACTGCAGCTTTTGTCTTATATCTCAAAAACTAAAGCATTTAGAGCAAAACTTACATGGGGGTGGGGGGGGGGGGGTAAAAATGTTCATCAGGTCAAGATATACCTGCGATGAAATTTTCAGACGAATTGGTCAACCTTTGTTGGGTAATTACCCCTTAATTGTTAAGTTTAAGGAATTCGATCGGGTTGTTGCCTCTTTGAAACATTCCCCGTTTCCATTCTCTATTCTATGTATTTTAGAAAAAAAATGAAGGTTTCGAATTCCTAACAGAGGAAAACTCGTATAATGGTACGTAGTTTTAATGAATTGCATGAATCGGATAATATCAGAATAAATTTCATATTTCATTTGGGTGAAATAAACCGCTGACCTTAGTGGCGCAGCTTTCCAGATTTGTTATTTTTTCCCCATACTTATATAATTATGAACCTTATTCTAAAATCAGTTAGAGTTATCTTTAAAGGAACAATAGTATCACAAAGCATTGTTTAAGTCCGTATACGAAATTTTATATTCATAAAGTCAACAAAGATTGTTTGTTCTTTTGATCGTAAAAACCAACTTGAAGTAACAGAATAAAATGGCATATAATTTACATCATGATAATCTTTGATGATTGGCTACAATAAACAATGGTCTTGAGAATTAGAAAAAACGACAATGGAATGTTTAAAAAAAAAAGCTATGTTTCCCCAGATACGATAAGGTTATTTAATATGTACATCCTGGTTGGACTTTTCAGAAATAAGATGTTGCAATATAATCTAAATATAAATCTTAAAATCTTGTAGGAAATCCACCCATTGTTCATGTAGAAAATATAAATGAAAAAATGCGGAGAGTGTGTTAGTTTTAACTAATGACTTAGTATAAATAGATATAACACGAAGCTTGTTTTATTAGTTTTTGAACTTCAAAAATATTTTCAGTCAGTGCAGACTACGAAATTCGTGAAATTTTTTTAATATTTTTGTTTCGGTAAAAAAAAAATCAACATCAGGTCTGTATCTGTATTCACTTTAGGAATAACATCTAAATTTCAATGTGGAATAAAAAAAAACAAATTCACATAACCCAAGCTCTCCCGACTCTTACTAGTCATTTAATTCGGAAGTTATTGAATATGCATCAAAATGTATCTTTTCAGTATGCCAGTTAGTTTTCTTTTTACACCTCTTAGTCTCAAACAAAATCCACTGGTGAAACTTTTAAAAGTATCTGGTAATAATATTTGACAGCATCTTTATTCGACCAATGCCCATTCGCTTCCCGATGGTCGAGTACAGATCGAGAAATGATCGAGTGTGGTCGAGTAGAGATCGGGTATTGGTCGAGTTGGTCTGGGAATCAAATATAATAGTAGTCACAGTGATCGGGAAGCGATCGAGCATTGGTCGAGTGAAGGTCGAGATGATTGAGTACTGATCGGTAATATATTCGTATCCCGACCAAATTCGATTTCTACACGATCCTTTCCCGCTAGTCGACGAATACCCGATCTCTTCTCGAGTGCTTGGCTTCTCGGTCCCTACTCGAAATTTTTGACATGTCAAAAATTGTCGGGTAGAAAGTCAGAGCGATGCCGAGCAAGGTAGACCACCCCGAACATTCTTGTCGAGCGAGTCAGACCAGTCTCCCGATCGCTTATAATCTGTCTTGATCGAGTTGATCTGATCGGCAGTGTGAATCTAATTGTCCACACCCGACCAATTTACGACTATCCCTACGACCCCTATACGATCGGGTCGATCTGGCCTGGTGAGATCGGGTTGAGATAGAGCAAACGTTGATTTGGTCTAGCTAGTCGAGTAAAGATAGTGTAGAGATCATGCATTGGTCGGGATAATCGAATAGATGTCTAATTAGTGGTCGGGTAGAAGTCGAAAACAGGCCTGATCAAGAATTTGGTCGGGGGCTGGGTCAGGAAAATTTTGGAAATCTGGATCATCGAGTTGATCTGATTGGCAGTGTGAACCTAGCTTAAGCTAGCGAGTTGATCTGATCGGCATTGTGAACCTAGCTTAAGATAGCGAGTTGATCTGATCGGCAGTGTGAACCTACCTTAAGCTAGCGAGTTGATCTGATCGGCAGTGTGAACCTAACTGTACACGACCCCAACTCGACCATTCACGACTTCAACCCGACCACTAATTGGATATAAATTCGATTATCCCGACTAATGCACGATCTCTACACGATCTTTACTCGACTAGCTAGACCAAATTAACGTTTGCTCGATGTCAACCCGATCTCGACCAGACCAGATCGACCTGATTGTGTAGGGGTCGTAGGGATAGTCGATAATTGGTCGGATATGGACAATTTCAGCATAACGTCTGAGTTTTTTGGCTAGCATTCAGTAGATCACAGAAGCTCTTAGTAAAGCAAGGTTTACACTGCCGATCTGATAAACTCGATCAAGCCCGATCAAGACAGATTAAGCGACCGGGAGACTTGTCTGACTTGCTCGAAAAGAATGTTTGGGGTGGTCTATCTCGCTCGGCCTCGCTCCGACTGGGGATCGAGAAGCCAAGCACTCGAGAAGAGAAAGTATTATGTATAGTTCGAGTTTTGTCGGGATACAAATATATTACCGATCAATACTCGATTATCTCGACTTTTATTCGACCAATGGCCGATCGATTCCCGATCGCTGCGACTAGTATATTTGATTCCCAGACAAACTCGACCAATACCCGATCTCTACTCGACCATACTCGATCACAAGCATCTAAAACATCTAAATGAAGATAAAGCAATTGCAAGTGTTGGCAATGTGGTTAGAGCTGCAGAGTTTATCAGATCTGCACACCTTTTTATAGCATCTTGTAGCGATCATGTGTAATAGTGTATGGTCAAGTAGAGATCGAGAAGTGATCGAGTGTGGTCGAGTAGAGATCGAGAAGTGATCGATGTGGTCGAGTAGAGGTCGGGTATTGGTCGAGTTGGTCTCGGAATCAAATATAATAGTAGTCACAGTGATTGGAAGGCGAACGGATATTGGTCGAGTTAAGGGCGAGATTATCGAGTACTGATCGGTAAAATATTTGTATTCCGACCAAATTCGATCTCTACTCGATCCTTTCCCGATCAAATCGACGGCTGCTCAACGAATACCCGATCTTTTCTCGAGTACTCGGCTTCTCGGTCCCTACTCGAAATTTTTGACATGTCAAAAATTGTCGGGTAGAAAGTCGGAGCGATGCCGAGCAAGATTGACTACACAGAACATTCTTGTCGAGCAAGTGAGACCAGTCTCCTGATCGTTTAATCCGTCTTGATCGGGCTTAATCGCGTTGATCTGATCGGCAGTGTGAACGTATCTTTAAGCATAAAATATTTCTTTGTAATCAAATAAATGTATTGAATACAATACGATAAAAAGTAGGTAAATATTAGATATTGAAAAATAAATGTTTATGATTCCATTACAGGGGAAAGTGGTCCTACTCCTTTAAAAACAGGAATTGTATGCAACCACGTTTTCGATGAAATACTATATAGTTAGAAAGTTGTATTTGCATACAAAAACAAGCATTTGGTCTCTACACCTGGTGTTTGAATTTTATTAGCATAAAACAATGGATGTTTTTCACTTTTTTAAAACATTAATGGGATATACATGGGATGTAGATAAAAATTTTAGCGTTGGTGAGATTACCATTCTTAAAAACTTACAATAATGAAACAACACTTAAATTTTTGAATCATTAACAAGCTTTTTTTTCATTTGCATACCAGGCAAGATATAATTCAATTCAGAAATTGTAAAAAAAAAACTCGCTGAAATTTTATACTTCATAGAAGAATGCTCTGTTGATCTCTATTTCTTAGCTGAAGGATTAAAACACAAGGTCAGCGATGGCTTTGGAAAAATAAGCAACCAGAGTTCCTTTATAACAATACAATATTACGGTTTGCCGCGTTATCGGAATGTACATGTATACTTATGAATATTATTTTTCGAAATATTCAACAAAAACGACAAAATACACATTAAAATTATTTAAATATGATGATCATTTTTATCAGCTATGTTAATTCTAACGTCATCAGTATTTCGATACTAGCCTGAAATTTATATTTTAAATTAACTGTTACAAAAATGTAAAAATTGTGAAAAATAAGGAGTATAACCCTTGTACATAGCTCTGTCGTTAAATGGTTTTGGCTTTACCCTGTTAATTATTTGGTACATTTAAATTATCTCTTAAATTTTTGGATTAATTTGGTTTTCAACATTTTAGGCCTTGAGCACATTTGATGCAAAGCCAAAGTATCAATTTGACCATCGTCGGTCCGAAAATTGGACCCCTTAAGCGAATTTCAAATGTTGAGTCGTAAATCGATGAAATGCGTACACCTTGTGCATCAAAATGATATCAAAGGATTTATTTTAGGCAGTAAATAACGCACGTTTGTTCGTTATGTAGGAAGAAATTTCAAAATTAATTGGATATATTTTTATTTTACTATATCATTGCAACTTAAAGTTTTCCTTTGAAATTAAAAGTAATTTTAGGAAATGAACAGGGAAGTTATAGCTTTTTCAATAACTTTTGTCATTGACTACCACCTAATAACAGAAGTATAAATTAAAATACTACAGTGTAACACCTGGAGACCTCTTGAAACAATAACATAATCAATGATCAATGATATTTAAATTTTTAAAAATGGACATGTCGGTAGGCAGTGCAGTGAGGCGATTCTGGAATTTATATGATACCGTTTATAGATAAAGAGAACCACTCCCACATCATATCGCTTTCTATTATTCAGTCTTATGTTTTATATCGTTTTTTTTCCGTCTTCATTTTTTAAGACAGAGTCTAACAACAATCTCCCCCAAATAGTCTGGCTCATTTCGTCATTTTTGAAACATTCTAAACGATGAGACACAATTTGTAGAACTATGAACTGGTAGTATATCATATGGAAACCGAAAGAATGTTGTTTGTAGAGAGGATTCAAATGAGATAAAAAGAAGTAAATGGAACACACCATCAAATGACAGAGCTACATGTATATGTAATGGGTAGTTTAGCATTATTCATAAAATATAAATTCTCACAAGGATTTATAAATAGCTCAAATTTGATCCTCGACTTAAAAATTGACAAATCAAATTGTTGGAGACTCAAAATTTCAAGAAAAACTAAACCGTTTGAGGAAAATGCTATGGTATATTCTTAATAGTGTCTACCATTTAAAAATCACGTCAATGAAAATTTTCTAATTGATTAATTTTCAATTTAAACACGAGATACACATCGGATATAAAAGACATGAAAAGTCTCTTGAGTTGAAAGGATATGATCTTTTTTAGCTCACCTGTCCTAAAAGGAATGTGAGCTTTTGCCATCACTTGGCGTCCGTCGTCCGTCCGTCGTAATTTTTTTTCAAAGATCTTCTCCTCTGAAACCACTGAATCAATTACAACCACACTTAGTCTGAATGATACTTAGGGTATCTAGAATAAAGTTTGTGTTTTATTTTTTTGTCTGTCAAGAAACATGGCCGCCATGTCTAAAAATAGAACATAGAGGGGAAACTGCAGTTTTTGGCTTATATCTCAAAAACTAAAGCATTTAGAGCAAAACTGACGCGGTACAAAATGTTTATCAGGTCAAGATCTACCTGCTATGAAATTTTCAGACGAATCGGTCAACCGTTTGTTGGGTTATTGCCCCTGAATTGTTAATTTTAAGGAAATTTTGCAGTTTTTAAGTTGTCATCTTGAATACTTTTATAGATAAAGACGAACTGTAAACAGCAAAAATGTTCAGCAAAGTAAGATCTACAAATAAGTCAACATGATCAAAATCGTCAATTGACCCCTTATACCATGTCAGTTTTGCTCTAATTGCTTAAGTTTTTGAGATATAAGACAAAAACTGCAGTTTACCCCTATGTTCTATTTTTAGCCATATCAGCCATGTTGGTTGGCAGCTGGGGTCATCGGACATATTTTTTAAACTAAATACCCTAATGATGCTTGTGGCCAAGTTTGGTGCAATTTGGCCTAGTAGTTTCAGAAGAGAAGATTTTTGTAAAAGGTAACAGACGACGACGACGTCGACGACGGACGACGGACGACGGACGCCAAATGATGAGAAAAGCTCACTTGACAACGATTGCAGAAATGTTCTAATCCTTTTGTTGACAGACACGCATTGTCATAATTTTTTTTGGGGGGGAGGGGGGTAGGATCAAATGCTCGATCCTGCCTATTTTTCGACGAAATGTTGGTCCTTATTTTTTTTCCGGCCGTTGTTGCGGCCTAAATATTTATTTTCATTTAAACCCAAAAAGTTCCTGATTGACACAGGTCCTGCATTTTTTTCCCACCTAAAGTGATCCTGTATTTATTTTGCCAAAATCCTGGTTCTGCATTTTTATTTCAAATTTGATCCTAGCCCTTCATAAAAATCAAATGGTTGCTCCCTCACATGCATGAATACTCATTGATCGTTGGTACGTTTTTTGTTTGCGATTAAACATACAAAAATAAATGAAAAGTTAACAATGTCAAGACCACAGCTTTCAAATATGTAAATAAAACTAAATGTATGTAAAATAAATGCTTATATTTTTGCCCAAAATTCAGATTTATGTATTTGTCCTTTTTTGACATTTGAATCAGCCTTTCAACATTTTGGTATATCGTTTCAGATTTCCACAATGAGATAAACATTGATGAAATGTGAACGCACACACTTTCTTAATATCTTGTTTTTCATATAATATCACCCCCCCCCCTCCCCCAAGGCCACCCTAATGGTTAACAGTTCTAATTCATATTCATATTTTTAGTTGTATGCATCTTTACAGGAAAAAAGATAAGATGTTTAACAGAATGAGAATGTCGTATTTCGTATAGTATTACCCCCCCCCCCCCAAACCCCAATGGTTAACATTTCTAATTCATATTCAAATTTTTCGTTTTATGCATGTGTCCTAAGTCTTACCTAACTTTACCTAACTATTTTATTCTTTTGATTTATTTTTATCCGTATTCGAACTGTTTTGTGTCAACAGATTTTGTAACTGACCACAAAAAATGTCTTAAACAACTTCAATATAAATAGATATATCGAAATCCATAAATGGAGTAAGGGGATATTTCACTTCCACGAATTGATTAAATGCGCCTATATCATGTATATCATACTTTTAAATAGACTGTACCATAAAACTTTTCAGACCGTTCTATATAAATGAAATTGTATCGAGACAGTTTACTGAAGTTCTCTTGTAAGTATTGACAGTGTGGCTGCCTGGTTTGTATTGAATAGAATCTTTTTTTTGATTAATATTTTCTTTTTTATCTAATAATTTCAGCTATATTTTCTGTCGTGTCCGTTTGTATTGATATTCATGAAGCTAAAAAATATAACTTCTTCCAACGTCATTTCTGTTTTTTCTTAAATAAAGATATTGTTTCGAACATACTGATGATTAATTTTATTGAATGATGAGATAAATTTTGTATTTTCAAAATATCACTTCTGTCTATAAAAATAGTTTTGGTGAATTTCATTGTAAAGAAGTTTTTTTAATTTCTTTTCTGATTGGTTACTTCTTTCTCGATAAAAGACTTCCCTGTTTTTTAAACAAGAACAAATGGAAACTTCTTCAATTTCTCTTGAAACACTTGCTGGTGTCAACACATAAAGTAAGCCTAATATGCCGAAAGCTTTTTCTTTTTGGATATTTTCAAGAAATATATTTACATTATTGCATTTTTATACAACTTTTTTTTTTTGTTTTAAAATAATTTTCAAGAAAAAAATGCTTAATTACATATAACATAAATCCGTTTCAACTTTTCTAGGAACCATAAGTGATGTTCGTCACTATTATGTGTATTCTTCAGACTTTGCACGACTTCTCGGTAAAACATAAGTTGCTACACGATATTTCCAGTGATACATTTTCAAATGTGTTTTCACAGTTGGGTCTCCCATTTTCGGATGAGTTATATGCTGAAGTCAGCGTTAAACCGTCATCGCTGATTCGTTACCTGACAGATATACTTGATCAAATAAAGGAAACAAACGTCGACCTTATAAAGGAACAATGTTGGATTCTTATCCGTGAGCGTTATTGTTCTCATACATTGAATGACGAAGATGTCAAACGTGTCTGGTCAGTATTCATTCATTTGGCTGACGAGCAGAATTTTCCGCCAGGCCTAACAGAAGAAAACTACTCTATATTTTACACGTTGCCTGAAATTCCATCACGAATGAAACATTACAAGAGTTTATCGTTTCAACATTTTTTAAATATTTTCACCGACCAAGGACGCCTTGATAAAGCGGAAACAATTTCAAATATTTCGGTTGTACATAAACTTGTCGTTGAAAATAAGTATGCTGGTTGGTTGCAAATGAAATGTGTCGGAAACAAAAAGATCCAACATTTTCAAAGATACTGGTTAACATTTGAGAATAAAATAATGAGGTATTTTAATGTAGAAAAATCAATCTCTGTTGCCTGCGGATCTATACAATTGTCAAATTTGCATCAAATAAGGTTAGTACGTGATAATAGAACAAAACAAAGCTTACTAGTTTTGTCAACAGTTTGCGGTCTAAAATTTCAACTCAAGCCCATTAATAATTCTAACGCCTGTGAAATGTGGTTACAATTGCTGAAAAAAAATAAAGAAAGTAAATTTTCAACAAATTTCTACAATCAGCCTACAACTATACATTTGCCAGAAATGACAAAAAAAGAACCACAAAAGGAAAGCAACAAAACACAAGATAAAAAAGAAAACAACTCTAAGCTACCAGAAATATCTCGGGTTAAATCAGATCCCAAAAATGTTGTTAAACGATTTCTCAAAACCAACGTCAGGCAAAAGGAACGATGGGAACCGTTTATTTCTCTAAGAAGGAACGCTAAATGTGGAAAATCCTTAATGATATCTCGTACAAGAATGATAGCGGACATACCAGCAGGACAATACAAACTTCCAGAAATAATGCCTGTACGAGATCTTCCGCCACTGATCCCAAAGCACACAGTAATCAAAACCATTCAGTGGATTTCGAAAGTAGAACCTGACGTTTCGGGAAAGCTCATCTTTCCTTCGTCATTTGATGAGATCGTTGCTACTGAAAACGCCACCTCAGAATTCTTAAGTTACTACGGCTGTGCCTTTGCGGAGACCTCGTCGCTGACAGTTAGTCTCCCGTTTAGGCATGGCATTCAGGATTTCACCTACAAGAAAGGGTACTTAGAAGATTATGTATTGGATCATGGGGCTGGACTTGAAAAGCACGATTTTACACATTTGGACTGTCCTCTTGACGAAAATTCCGGTGTTATGATTCTCGGAGAAATTTTTGACGAGGAGAAAATTCATATTACAGCATTTAGAATACCACCCAGACACACACTTTTTATTCCCGGTGGTTGTATACACTCGAATGACTACCTACAGGGTACATGGAGAACGATGTTGTCGGATGAAAGTGATATAAATCATGTGCTACTAGTCAAGAAAATAAACGACAATCAGTTCCGCAAATTTCATTTCAAATTCATGTAGTTTCGTTATTTTTTTAATTAACTGTAACGTTCATAACATTTAAGATAATTGATTGAAACCATAAGATTACTAAAATCTTCTATTACAGGGTTATGGATTTCAAAAGCAGCTTAAATAATTCTTTTTAAAAGTTTCCTTATAGCTATCAACATTTTTTATTTAAATACCCGACTTCCATGAAAGCACATGAACGAGTGTTTCACATCCTAGCTTTTATTGTAATATTGTGACTGGTCAATAACCCACAGAACCTGCGAAGTTGCCTAAGATCTTTTCTACAAATATGAAATTTTGTGTAATTCTGTAAAAATTGCTTTTTCTCCTGATGAATTTAAAACTTAAAATTTATACTGGCCTCTCACGAATACTGCCGATTGCTACTGAACTCCATGATGAGATGGCATTATGGGTGTTGTTTCTGACTTTTTCGTTAGAGTGACAGTATCCGACCAGCAGCCATCAGAGCCTTAGATAGTTTTACAGTTGAAATGAGCACATTATGAATTGTTGTATAAATTATATAACGTACGGCTAATTTTTTCAGTTCTAGCAAGCGGTCACCTGTCTGGTTCATGTGATCATATTAGGATATTGGTTTTGTATAGTATGTTTTATTACCCAGAGTTTCAGGATATTACATAGAACTACTGTTCATTGTCTGTACCAAGCCGAACTATCGTGATTCTCTATTGTGTTTGTATATGTTTTGTGCTCTTATATGTTATTTTTTTGTCCAGGGTTCTGTCCGTTGGTTGGCGGTTGATTGTTTAGTATGTCATTGATGACCGTTCCTTTTATCCATTTTGTTGTTGACAAATTATGTCTCATTAGTAATATTCAAGGACCAAAAAGTGAAGGACAATCAAAGGCAGATTCAAATAGCACGATGACCAAAACCCATTCAAGTTCGTTATGGAGATACTCAATTATTCCCAATAATTTTACAAGTTTATTTAACAATAATTTTTAAGCATACGACAGTGCCAAAATAATATCTGACCTGGTGATAACCTTGGAAACATAAGTCCACCAGCAGATGCTTATTCACCCAATCCTAGTAAAAAAAGTTCGTGCATAAGGATAAGTCATTTTGTTAATAATGTTATTCCATGTATTGAATAAGTATATAATCGAACTTGGTCAACTTTTAGAAATACAGATAAAATCTGACATTTTTAAGTTATAATTCAGTACACAGATTTGACCCAGTATTTCACAAGGTTTTTTTTTTTTTTAATTTTCTGAAATTTTTTCATGTCTCTATTCAGAATGCCGGCGTATAAAAACAGAGATGAATAGTTTAAATTTTATTTGCATTAGCATTATATTAATTATTTTAAAAATATGCTAACTATTTGCTTTCATTATAATTTGTATTTTAATATATGCTAACTGTTTGCGTTCATTATAATTTGTATTTCTAAGTCAAAAGTGTGTAATACGATGAGATTTTGTGAATTATGTTAAATTTACTTTTCTTTCATAGACCTTTTAGCAAATATTTTCATATCAACAATCAAATGTTTGATATGGATAGGTGTTGTGCCCTTCCTAAGACATTTGTACTAAATATCGATTATGTATTGAATACAAACACATCTGCAAAAAGATACGTGGGGTATTCTGAAGTATTTCAATTAGGCTTTTTACTTGACGTTTGTCATTTAGTAAAGGGTAAACTTCATTAAATTAAAACACAAAATAGGAGTTGAAGCTATATTTATAGCATTGATTAGCAGTTGACCATTAAAAGATACTTATCTTAACAAAGTATGTTTCAAATTTTAACAAGATATATTGAGCACATCGAAGTCTACACGATTTTTAATTTACCCAAAAATTGTTAATTTTGTGATTTTTCGTGCACATTTGATTTTTTTTACGGACAAGGCGACATAACTCCAGAACAACATCTGAATTTAATACGGTAACAGTATAGACATGATAGAGGAGCCTAAGGAAATTTCAGTCTAGTGAGTCTTTTTAGCAACTTCAAACTTTGATCACAGATACAAAGAACTTGGCAATATTTTGTAACCATTTTTCACCATTTTAGTAAGGATGATTTAAGTTTTTTAGAATAATTATGAATATTTACCCTGGAAACAATAAGAAAAATGTGTTCATGTACTTATTAATAAAGTTTCATTTTTTTAAGTAGAAAGGCTATTTCAATGTATACATTGGTATGATTTCTACAAATATGATTTAAGAATCAAACTTCCTTCTTTTAAACATTGTATCTTTACAAATGTATTTCGCGCAAAATATGTGGTTTTAATGTACAGATGAGTAGATTGTCTATAATATAAAGTCCTGTGACCGACATACAGTTCTTATCTAAGGCAGATACGAGAGAGGAATTTGCGGAGGTAACTTAAAAGATGTGAGTCCATAGAAGAAAACGCTCAAAGTTCAGATCATTAACACTTTATTGTTGTAAAACTATTTAGTTTAATTATAGTTGTGTATTTCACTTTAAGTACATCTTTCAACTTTTGGTAATTAAATCAGATTAAGTAATATTAGAGGAGGAAAGTGTAGCTGATCTAAAATTGTCTTTGTTTTCATTAGTTTTATTAACGTTCAATGACAAAACACTATAATTCAACAGTAGTTATTACCATGACGTCCCTCAGATATAATTATGTAATACATAGGAAAACTTGACTGTACATTGTAGTATACAATAGTGCTTTTTATTGGTGGTATCAAAACAATCGAAAGTATAGATTATCGGGTTTTCTGCACATTGATATCGTAAAATATCAGCCGCGAGCCACAATATGAAGCTTTTTGACGAGTGATCACGACCTAAAACAAATGACATACTTTTGAAGCAGCTAGAGCACTAAATCTCTACATGACCTTGAAAACCACAAAATGTATCGGTTCACATTTTATGTATATCATATAGGGGCACGGATCTCAAATGATTTATAGATAAATTTACATTTTTAAAATGTAAGGGTGGTATTATTTTTATAAAAACTGATTATAAATATAAATTTACATTTTTTTAAATTGAAGGGTGGTATTAACCGTAGAGACTAAAAAAAAACACAATTTTAATTTATCTTATTATGAAAACAATACAATTATATGATTTATTCATGTATATTTTAACCAATTTTAAGAAATCTGAACATTTATAAAAAGGAGGGGGTGGGAATTGCCCCAAAAGGCTTATGAAATAATTTCATTCATTGTATTATAACAAAAAAGAATATAAGATATTTATGAACGGTACTGGGATCTCAACCGCTTTTATGTATCATTTAATTTAACTTATTTTGAGAAATTGGAATATGTATAAATTTAATGGTTTGAATGTGGAGGTCTCAACCAATTTTAAGATATTTAAACATTGAAATAGAGGGGTGGGGATTACCCCCACTGGCTAATGAAATATTCATTTTATTGTGTCAAACACGTATATGGATTGTTTGTCTTATAAGTTTTATTGCCATCCATGAAGGCGTCAACGGGGGTCTTCTCCTCACTTGTGGAACAATTCACCCACCTCTGGTTTCCATAGGAGCACCTTTGTACAATTTCTTTTACGGTATTGGTGAGATAAAAATGAAATGAAATTAGATTTATTTTGAAAAGCAAAAAAAAACTGATTATAGAGTCATCTTATATCGAGGGCTTTTTACTGTTTATATAATACATGTATACTACAACGGATATATTATGTTATCTTAAAATTCACATATACCAGTTATTTTTGGTTTTGCAAGTAACGTGATCATAACTCTATGCTGTCTTTATGTTAATGCATTTAAGATTAATTTTATTTTACAAGGTTAATGTTTTTTCTTGGTGATGATTATGGTGCAATATTTAAATGTCATTATACGTCAAGTAAAACAGAATATATTTAATATTGTCGCAAATGCAATAAATCTATAATTTACTGTGTATGATTAAATAACTCTATAAGGTAACTTAAAAGCACCTTTTTTTGTAACTTGTATCCGGATCTTTTCAAATATGTTTAGACTAAGATTAACATTTTATAAATCCAGGATCTTTTATTCAGGAGGTAAAGCTGGTCTTCTTATTATGTCAAAATTTATCTCCACAGAGAATCAAAATAATGTGTTGATATTCTGTTGGTTAATTCTTGTTTCCGTCAGATTTTGATTGAAATTTCAGCATAGAATCCGTTCTTATATTATTAATAAAACTTTAACGTCATTCAGTTGTTCTTTATAAAAAATTGAAATGTGAAAATCAAACTTAAAGGGATTGTACATAGATCAAGTTCGTTAGACTAAGTTGATATTTTTTATAATTAATAAAACATATTTATGTTTTGAAATAGCCTGTATGCAGCCCTAACAATATTTTCGAGGTCTATTTATTTCTTGTCTTATGGTGTAAATGTAGGCTGTTTTTCAGCATTAATAAATTACCACAGAAAACTGAAATATGGAACGCCACAGCTGTCTTATGTTCATTTCCATGATTTTGTTATGTCCATTTGTTGTTTTATTAAGTCAAATTGTCTGATTGTGTTTGTTCTTATGTTGTTCTGTTCAAATATCATTTTATTGAGTTAATTTCTATTTTGTTATGTGCAGTTATTATTTCATTCAGTCGAATCAATTTGTTGTGGTGTTAAAAGATCGTTTTGTTGGGTCAATTGATTATATTGTTATGTTAAATCATTATTTTATTACGTTAGATCAACTTATTATCATGTTAAATTATTATTTTATCAAGTCAAATCAACATATTGTTATGTTCAATCATTATTTCGTCTTGTTAGTCTAACTTGTTGTTATGTTCATTTGATGTTTCGTAACGTCCAATTAGTATAATGTTATGTTGCATTTTCATCACGTGATGTCAAGTAGCAACTTTATTTTATTGTGTCGAGTTATTACGTTGTAATGTTGAAGTATTATGTTGTAATGTTGAATCGTTATGTTGATCAACGTTATGTTGTTCATTCGGAAATGATCTTCGAGTTGCTTTGGTATTAACAGATTAATTTGAGAAACTAAATTCAACACCTACCCAAGTGTTTCGGGTACCTGTTCAGATAGATTAATAGGTTCAAGGCTACACCCATCATCAAAACGACTCAAGCCCCTGATGTTTTATTTTTAGGGATCAAACATTTTTTAGGGCGGGGAGGGGGGGGGGGGGGGGGCTAGGATCAATTTTGGAATAAAAAGGCAGGGCCAGGATTTTGGCAAAATAAAAAGGCTGGTTCACTTTAGGTGTCAAAAAAAAATGCAGGACATGTGTCAATAAGGACATTTTCTGGTTAAATGAAAATAAAAATGTAGGTCGCAATAGCAGCCGAAAAAAAGATCCGGGACCAAAATTTTCAGGGAAAAAAGATAGGCAGGACCAAACATTTGATCGTAGTCCCCTCTAAAAGTCAAATGGTTGCTCCCTTAAGACGTATTATCTTTAATTATTTTACAACGTATGTTGAGAAACTGATACACAAAGAGTCGCACACTTAAATTGTTGGTCAATAATCTATGCTGTCTTTATCTCATTGTGCACAAAAATTATTTTCAATTGAGAATTTGTGTTATAATTTACGTATTGGATACGTTTGAGAAAGATATACTGTTTTTATTTCGTTTTAGACGAGGTGAGGTAATTTTCAAGACTTTTGTGGTTTTTTTATGCAATCAGCGGGGGAGGAGTGGCGTTTGAATATATAATTTGTGAAATCATTTCTTCCTAACTGTTTGTAGCAAATACTATATCGGTGGCGCTTTGTTTTTATTTTTATACGACCGCAAAATTTTTGCGGTCGTATATTGGTATGACGTTGGCGTCGTCGTCGTCGTCGTCCGAAGACATTTGGTTTTCGCACTATAATTTTAGTATAAGTTAATAGAAATCTATGAAATTTAAACATAAGATTTATGACCACAAAAGGAAGGTTGGGATTGATTTTGGGAGTTTTGGTCCCAACAGTTTAAGAATTAGGTTCCAAAAAAGGGCCCAATAAGCGTTTTTCTTGGTTTTCGCGCAATAACTAGTATAAGTAAATAGAAATCTATGAAATTTAAACAAAAGGTTTATGACCACAAAAGGAAGGTTGGGATTGATCTTGGGAGTTTTGGTCCCAACACTTTAGGAATTAGGGGCCAAAAGGGTCCAACATTAAACTTTGTTTGATTTCATCCAAAACTGAACTATTGGGGTTCTTTCATATGCCGAATCTAACCGTGTATTTAGATTCTTAATTTTTGGTCCCATTTTCAAATTGGTCTACATTAAGGTCCAAAGGGCCAAAAATAAACTTAGTTTGATTTTAACAAAAATTGAATTCTTGGGGTTCTTTGATATGCTGAATCTAAACATGTACTTAGTTTTTTTATTATGGGCCCAGTTTTCAAGTTGGTCCAAATCAGGGTCCAAAATGAAACTTTGTTTGATCCATGACTATGATGTCATTTTCTATTTTAATACGTTTATGGTGTATTTAAATGGGCTGTTATGGTTGCAAAGTATAAAGAAATGGGGGGGGGGATTTGAAAACAAAATTAGGGAGGGGGGTAAATGAGAAATTGGGAAGGGGGGCAATTTTTTTCTCATTTCATATTTCATAAATTAAAAAGGAAATTTCAAAAAAAATTTAGCAAAAAAAGGGGGGGTTACAATAAATTTTATTGTTTTTTGTTTTTTTTTTGGGAGGGGGGGTCAATGTGCAACTTCATAGTGTATTGCACAAAAGCTAAAAAATGGGTAATTTTTTTTTTTATTTTTTTTTTGGGGGGGGGCAATTCTCTACAGCATATTGTATTGCACAAGAAGCAAAAATTGAATATAAATTCAAATCATATGACCAATTCTAAGTTCTTTGATTTCAGTTATTCTGTGTCAGAAACCTATTATGTGTCAAATATTTAATTACAATCCAAATTCAGACCTGTATCAAGTGCGAATATTGTGTCCATTTTTGCCCCAATTGTTCAGGGTTGGAGCTCTGCGGTCGTATCCAGCTGCGCTCAGCGAAGCAATTTATTAGGTCTGTATTTAACCAGGCGCAAGCTGGCAGCCACTTTTTTGAAATGTCTAAAAAACAAATATTTATATAAGAATATCACATTTTGAAATGCCAGCAGCCATTTAGGTAGCAGCCACATTTGAGATACATGTAAAAACCTATAAATTACGACAGACTCATTCAATCTTGAACGCCAAAACGAACATATTTAGCATTATAAAAAGTTTGTTTCTGAGTATTAGTGATGGTAGATACCATATTAGTATTATAAACCAAAGGCGATATTAACTTTAGTAATCCAAATTAAACTTCTCAATAATATATATATAATTTATACTTCAAATTATATATTTAAACGCCGCGACTCTTTATGTATCAGTTTCTCAACATACGTTGTAAAATAATTAAAGATAATGCGTCTTAAGGGAGCATTTGATTTTTATGAGGGTGCGGGGGGGGGAGGATCAAAAGTTTGGTCCTGCCTATTTTTTTTCCTGGAAATTTTGCCCTGGATTTTTTTTGGCTGCTATTTCGACCTACATTTTTATTTTCATTTACACCGAAAAATATCCTGATTGGCAAATGTCCTGCATTTTGTTCACGCCTACAGTGATCCTGCCTTTTTATTTTGCCAAAATCCTGTTCCTGCCTTTTTATTCCAAAATTGATCCTAGCCCCCCCCCCCTCCCCGCCCTAAAAAATTTTTGATCCCTAAAAATAAAACATCAGGGGCTTGAGTCGTTTTGATGATGGGTGTAGCCTTGAACCTATTAATCTATCTGAACAGGTACCCGCAACACTTGGGTAGGTGTTGAATATAGTTTATGGCAGACTGGGAGTGGTCTCAAATTAATCTGTTAATACCGAAGTAACTCGAAGATCATTTCCGAATGAACAACATAACGTTGATCAACATAACGATTCAACATTACAACATAATACTTCAACATTACAACATAATACTTCAACATTACAACATAATAACTCGACACAATAAAATAAAGTTGCTACTTGACATCACGTGACGAAATTGCAACATAACATTATACTAATTGGACGTTACGAAACATCAAATGAACATAACAACAAGTTAGACTAACAAGACGAAATAATGATTGAACATAACAATATGTTGATTTGACTTGATAAAATAATAATTTAACATTATAATAAGTTGATCTAACGTAATAAAATAATGATTTAACATAACAATATAATCAATTGACCCAACAAAACGATCTTTTAACACCACAACAAATTGATTCGACTGAATGAAATAATAACTGCACATAACAAAATAGAAATTAACTCAATAAAATAATATTTGAACAGAACAACATAAGAACAAACAACACAATCAGACAATTTGACTTAATAAAACAACAAATGGACATAACAACATCATGGAAATGAACATAAGACAGCTGTGGCGTTCCATACTGAAACGTACTATGAAAAATATTGTTCTGTATAAGTTCCTTGAAACGACGTAAATTGAACGCATTCGACTGGAACGGGAAGGTACTGGAAGAGACAAAAGTAATAAAACGCAACAAAATAAATAAAAATATCATTGTTGCAAGAGTTTACGATAGTGAAAGTAGAAGTCACATTCCCAGAAGCTGTAGTGATCTCAAATCAATTATGTGCAATCGTGGGAAACCCACGGCCGGTCGCTGTTACGCTTTGCTTCCACTTACCGAGGCAAAGCGTAAGCGCGACCGGCCGTGGGTATCCAACGATGATTATGTGCATGCGTGAAAGGAACCTAAATTTTCTGGGGTTTTATTGGAGTGTATCGAGGTTAAGGAAAGTAGAAAGTCGAAAAATGATAGTGCAGTCAGTGAACATAATTTCCATTTTCCGTACTTTTCATTATAGATGGTATCCATAGCTTAAGAAACCACAGTAATGACATGTCACAGGCAGCAACCTAACGCCCGATGATTATTCCGTTCATTCAAACTTCAGACTTCTAGTCAACATCTCAGCCTCCAACAACGAAAGAATCTATCAATCGCATTAATCGGGAACATGTGCATACATTTTCGATTCCTGTGACGTAATCTCTCGCCAACAAGCAAAATGCTTTACCCATGCCTATATACTAGTCTCATTGTTGAAGTTCACATGCTATACAGTAAAAGACGATTTAAATACCAAATCAAATACAAAATATCAGTACTTACATAAAAATGACCAACATACGAATTTAGTTTTATTTCTGCCTGTACCAAATGTACCGCCACTGAATTGTCCTTCCTTTTAACAAGTTCTCATGTCATTAATTATTATAACACAATTTATGAAAATTCGGGGATAAATTATTTTTGGAGTGTAAACATTTCTCTCTCATTTCTTGGTGGGGTCCATGTTGTTCATATGTTTTAGTTTAATTTCAATTTATATGCATGTAATGTTTTGGACTTGTTTTCGTTGTTCTCCGGAGTTGTCAGTTGTTTCGATTCCCCCCTCCTTCGAATATCCCTTTGGTATTTCTTGACTTAACTTACGACTTTTCTACAGTGTATACAACCCTTTCTGACGATTTTATCAAAGGTAAGTTAAGTGTCTTTTGAATCTTCTGGTTAAGTCCCCCCCCCCTCCTCCCCCCAAGAAATGTCGGGGAACATATTATTTTTACTCCGTTTCTGCTATTATTATAATTAATTCTCCAGTCACTTTTTGTTCGCAAGTGTCCTCTGAGATGGCTGGCCCGATCAAAACTAAAATTGGCACAAAAATATGGTACCATTAGTAGATTTGCAGGCTGATTTTCAAATTTTCAAAACGGCCAACATTAAATATTTTAAAAAATTCTTAAAAATAGAAAACAATTTTGTAAACCTCCAATTTTAGCTCAGAAACGTCCAGCACCATCGAAAATGGTATGGATGGATGACTTAATTGAAAACTAAAAGAGATGTTTATGTCACAAGAATGTGGAGAAAATGCGTGCATGTTACAAAAGCAAAGTGGACAGCTTTTTAATTATTCTCCCTTGTCTACTTAATCAAATTCACGCAAGCTCTTTAACACTAAATTCAATAATACATGATCATTTTAAAAAATCAAAGATGGCCGTCTCAGTTGAAAATCATTAAAAAGTTAAAAAAAAAAAATCCCATTTGCGTAAAAATTTATATTTCGGGCTAGAGTGGCAATGGTAGGACGGGGTAAGATGTGTTATGATGTGCATAGCAATCAGTACTAGTATAAATTATATTTGCTGTACATGTAACAGTTTCAAAGTTGTATTTTTTTTAAGTCTTCAAAATTATGCACAAGCGATAGCATGATCAAGGCCCTAAAATTCTTGTCGGACACCATTCTTGTCCTTTTTCAAAACAGTGTATCGAAAGGCAATTGGGGTTCACAAAGGAACAAACTGCTCCTCTTCTTGCCAACTTTTGTTATATTTTTATGAACAGTCTTTTATGAAATTAAAGGTGAAATACAGGATCATGGTAAATTAACTGATATCCTTAAACTACAACCGCAGGTATCTTGATGATGTACTTACTGTTGATAACCCGGGTTTCCTAAATATGCAAAAAACATTTATCGAAAAGAGCTACATTTGATCAAAGCTAATACGAATAAAATATGGAGTTCTTTTTACGATCTTACCATAAATATTTGTATTGAAAATTGGGGGGGATATATACTAAAATTTAAAATTTATGCTAAAAGGGATGACTTTTCCAATTTCAACTTCACCTTTCTTAATCTAGACGTGCCTGTGGCAACATCGAATTCATATCACAGCTTGTACGTTTTGCAAGAGTTTGCTCAAAGTAAGAATATATTGAAATGCGATTACTAAAAAACTTCTATCACAGGGATATAGATTTCCCCTTTAAATATCGGCAAAAGAATACCGAAGCGACAAAACAGTGAAAAGTTTTATAATTAATAGATATCAATATCTTTTCCAGAAAAAAACTTATCATAGACGGTGTTTCCGATTCTACTTTCTATTGTAATATTGTAAAAAATTGCACCCCCCAAAAAAAACACAGAATGTTTGAAGCTGCTTAAAATATTTTCACATTTAGGGCTACAAATTTGAATATAGTTTTTGTTATCCTGTAAAAATTGCTTTTTCTCCCAATGTCTTGAAGACTAAAATTTATTGTGACCTCTCACGATTAATGCCTACTTCTTCTGAACTATATGATGAGATAGCATTAAACCCTTGATGTGAATGTTATTTATGACTTTTTCCTTAAATATAGAGCGACAGTATAGTCCATAGCTAGTCTTACAGTTAAAATGATCCAATTCTCATCCTGTTATCTAAATTATGCTCTTAGCTATTGTGCCTTTCTAGCGGGGCATTGTTGAAAGCTGCTTTTTATGCTAATTTTTACGACAGATGAATAAAAACGTACATGGTTAGACCAGTACAAGAATTACTCAAACGAATTAACTGAAAATAAAGACTTATTTGTAGTTATTGTGAACATGAAATTAAAACGATCGATGCTTCTATAGAGCATAAAATTCGTAAAATATACAATTATGGCACTTCACTGAGTGCAATATCATGTTTTATCGAGGCCAGGTAACATTAATATTGCCCAAGGCAAACGGCCGCTGGCAATATTGCTGTAAGTGGTTCATAATGAAGGAAAAAGTCATAATAAACTTGTTGAGTCTTTTTTCTATTTGCTTTTAGTAATAAAAAAAGGGTTATTCAAACGAAAATAAAAAAAACCTTCAACTCGACTTTTTCCTGAATTTTCTTAATTTAGCTTATCTTCGAGTAACATTGCAGTACGTCAACACTTTGTCAGTCGCAAACATATGTCTGATTAACCACTTTTCCTATTATGTATAAATTATTCATATACCAATTTCGTTATGGAGAAGAATTTGTGTCCTAATGTTTGGTAATTGAATAATTCTCTCGTAGAATCATATGTTGAAGTACCTAATTTCATGAGAAGGTTCTATTAATGTCCTATTTATCGCACGAATGATCTAATTGGATGCGAGACTAGAGACATTTATTGTTTTTACATAGACGGAATAGCTAGCGGGTTCTACCGTTGTAAATTAGTCTGAAAAATACAAAAAGCTTATACCAGTATTAAATCCATCTTCAGACAAGTGCCTCTTAAAGAGATCTACAGACTTTTACCATTTTTCATAAGAGTTTTGACATTAATAAATATTTTATTGATTAAAAATAGTCTCCGACAACCCTTTCTCTCTTATCCAGAATAAGATTTGTTTCCAACAAAGTATCTCTCCAACTGATTACTGCAAAGGCTGAACTGAAAGTTCATTTTTTCAGAAAACATAAAAATGTTTTATTTAATAACACAGATATCCGATGAGGTTTCCATCATGTCAATTTCATACTGATGAGATCAATAAACAACATGAGGAAATTAACAACACATGGAATTGGATGATATTCGAAGATATTTTTGTGGGGGTTATACAATCTAATATCGGATACGGAATGGAAAGGAAAATAATTTACGTAATTAAGAAATGTTATTGATGGCCGAACATATAAGAGCAGGTGTTGAAGACTCTTAAGATCCAAAACTATTGGAGCACTGCGATGATTAAAGTTCGGTAAGTTGTTCATCTACTTAGAAATATCGTTGGTTTGACTTAATTAGTTTATTCAATTTATGTTATTTCATTTATATTGTTTTTCATAACCATTCGTTCATTTTTTTTTAAAAATGTGTTTGTCCATTTATTTAATTAATTTATTTTACTATTCACTTAATTCTTCTTTTATTCGTTTTTAATTGTTCTGTTACCTTTTTATTGTATTATTGCAGTTTATTACATACACGTAATTTATTTCGTGAAATAAAATTGTGAAATGTGATTAATTTTAAAAACAGTTTAATGCAAATTCAATAAAAATGCTACCTCTGAAAACTATTTAAGTATATATAAAGATTCTCAACAGCATCAGCAAATTAACTAATTTTATATTAGGAATGACCTTTGATTTCCCACGGCCCTAGCCAGATACAAAATGGCCTTTCGAAGTCAAAGGATCTCTGCCTAGTATGCTCTAGACCAAAACTATTAAAAACCCAAATCATCGAAATGTTTTGAACTATAGAATATAACAGGTCTAAATCCAAATAAAGTCAACTTTGCCCAAGGGAGCTAAAACATCGCCAAACTACTGTAACCAATGAAATCCGTTATTTAAACCGGTTAGACAATCAAGGTAAATTTTCATAGAAATTATTAATAAATCTTTTTATTTATCTCATAATTTAAAAAAAACTTAACTTTTAATCCTGAAATTTGCTGTTCATATTGTACCAATATTTGGTCCCATAAAAAACGAAACAATATAATTCTAAAAACTAGTTTCCTCTTATGGATTTAAAGTCCGACATTTAGTCTAAATCAAGAAGTTAGTACTTTTATCATTTATAAATGCATCTCTGGAATTCATTGTGTAAATCGGACAAAATGTCAAGTTGTCTTTATACAGATGATAGTCGTTGAGTGCCTGTTGCATTCAATGTGTTTCATTTGCGCACTATAAAGGGATTTTTTAATTGAAAAGTTAATATAAGGAAATGTTTTTCACATTATACGGGTATGTAAACATATTGTTACTTGGTTTGGGCTTTCTTTGTATGATATCTCTTCCAAATAATCTGGAGTTTATTTTGAATTTTAACTCCATGATTTCCGGAGGTAAAAAATATTCATCGTATGTGTTCTCTAGGGCAAATTTGGTGATACGATAATTGCACATGTATGGTGAAGGGCAGGACATTTTTTTATATATTAAGTTAATCGCTTTTATGACAAAAATATAGAAGATTTAAATAAAATACAAAGAAAACTATATCCATCATAAAAAAAGTTATGATCTTATGGTTGTAAATTTTATATGTGACTTTTAATTATTTGTGTTAACTTTTTATCTCACCTTGCCAAAGGCAATGTGAGCTTTTGTCATCACTTGGCGTCCGTCGTCCGTCCGTCGTCTCTCCGTCTGTAAACTTTTACATTTTCATCTTCTCCTCTGAAACCCCTGGACTTGTTAAATTGAAACTTGGCCTGTAGCTTCTATGGAAGGTCCTTTACAAAGTTTGCATAAAAATCATCCCGGTCCATGACATAAAATGGCCGCTATGAGCATTTACATGTTCTGATTGGTCGAAATTTAAAACTTCTCCTCTGAAACCGTAAAGCCAAATGAACTGATTTTTGGTATGGAGTATCTATGGAAGGTCTTGTACAAAGTTTGCATAAATCATCTTGGTCCGTGAAACCGTAAAGCCAAATGAACTGATTTTTGGTATGGAGCATCTATGGAAGGTCCTTTACAAAGTTTGCATAACTCATCGCGGTCCGTGAAACAAAATGGCCGCCATGAACATTTACATGTTCTGATTGGTCGAAATTTAAAACTTCTTCTCTTCTGAAACCGTAAAGCCAAATGAACTGATTTTTGATATGGAACATCTATGGAAGGTCCTTTACAAAATTTGCATAAAGAATCTCGGTCTGTGAAATAAAATGGCTGCCACGAGCATTTTCATGTTCTGATTGGTCGAAATTTAAAACTTCTTCTTCTCTGAAACCGTAAAACCAAATGAACTGATTTTTGGTATGGAGCATCTATGGAAGGCCCTTTACAACGTTTGCATAAATCCTCTTGGTCCGTGAAAAAAAATGGTCATCATGAGCATTTACATGGTCTGAATGGTAAAAATTTAAAACTTCTTCTTCTCTGAAACCGTAAAGCCAAATGAACTGATTTTTGGTACGGAGCATCTATGGAAGGTCCGTCACAAAGTTTGCATAACTCATCCAGATCTCTGAAACTAAATGGCCGCCATGAGCATTTACATTTTCTAATTGGTCGAAATTTAAACTTTTCTCCTCTGAAAACGTAAAGCCAAATGAACTGATTTTTCATGTGGAACATCTATGGAAGTTCCTTTACAAAATTTGCATAATTCATCCCGGTCCATGAAACAAAATGTCCGTCATAAGCATTTACATGTTCTGATTGGTCGAAACTTAAAACTTGAAACCGTAAAGCCAATTGAACTGATTATTGGTATGGAGAATCTATGGAAGGTCCTTTACAAGCTTTGCATAAATCTTTCTAGTCCGTGAAACAAAATGGCTGCCAGAAACCTTTATATGTTCTGATTGGTCGAAATTTAAAACTTCTCCTCTCAAACCGTTTGGCCAATGAACTTTTACTTGGTATTAAGCATTTATAAAAGATCATTTACAAAGTATCCAGAAATCAATCTAGTCTGTCAAATCAAATCAAAAGTTTGGGACTGCAAGGTGAGCGATACAGGCTCAGCCCACTGAGCCTCTTGTTTATATAGTAATAAGTTAAAAAATTCGAATGTTTGAGTATCATTTAAACATATAAAGTTTTATATTTGCTCAACTTGAAAAAAATGAAGTACCTTAAATAAATTACTCTTACACAATAGAGAGTATTAGTTTGGAGAACAATGTAATGTCTCGTAAAATATAAATGAATTGTTCATGACAAAGTCTGCCATTAACAAATTGCAACCGGCCAGAGACTTTAAATAGTATCGTGGTTTTTTTCTTGATAATTTAACTTGGGTACCTGTTTTTCAGAACAAGGATGATACTAATAAATGTGTTTCCTGTTCTGTGCTTGTTGTCTGTTACCCTTGCTTACAAATATTGTGTAATTGGAGCTGGCCCTGGTGGAGTACAAATTGGATACTTCCTGCATAAATCGAAACGAGATTACGTTATATTAGAGCGTTCTAATGAAGCAGGTAACTGTATTATTGTGAAGTTTACCTATATTTCTTTTTGTCAGTTAAATATGTCTTTAGGTCCTATAAAATATGGCTAATCTGATCTTTCAAAAGTATGGCTCTTCAACAGGTGAAAATAGAAATACGCCTTGCAGTGAATACATATTTGAAGAAAGCATTTCCCTTTAAGTTAAATGTATTAAACATGTTAAGGATGTATTCTTCTGATGTTTCAGTCTCGTTGAAATCTCGTTCGGGAATTATTTCCAGAACATGTGATACAAGTGGAAAATATTAATGAATAAAAAAAATAAATTAATCCAACTAAACTCTGCGAAAAAAATTGTACTTACAATAAGTAGTTTTTGAGTAATGAAATTTTCAAATTTTATAACCAATCTGGTCAGTGTCATCAGCCAAAATATTGAGAAAATGGGTGAGGGGTACAAAGAAATTATTTTACCAAAAATATGTACATCCCATATCAATATCAATATTTTGTTTTTAAAATTCTTAAATATGTATTTTTTCAATCATTTATAAAGAAGTTGAAATTATATGCTCTTTGTTCTAAAAAAAATGAGAGAAACTCCAAATTTACTAAATTGACTGCATGGTCATTTTGACACGAAAAAACAACAACATTTTATAAAAATTTCTTATATTAACACGTACCTATAGTTTTTTTTAGTTAAATTTATTCAGATTGGTCCACTTCATCTTTAGGGAGAGTATGAAAAAAAGTTTAATAGTGGAACTGTGATTTTTTCATGATAATAGCCCAAAATGGATAAAAATTGATGGAAAATGGGAAAATCATCGAAAATGGGGTAATTTCAAATGACCGAAGCAAAAAAAAAGAAGTCCACCACCATATCATTTTTTCTTCATAAATTACTTTCTTACAATCATATAAACCCAAAAATCAGGTTAAGAAAAAAATTTAATACTAGAAATTTTTGGCTCCTCAGATGTGTACATCCTTAAAATTATAAATTGATGCATAAAACTGAAATTGAAAATACACGAAGGCTGGCTTCGGACACAAAGTGAACATGTTTAACCATTTTTAGACTACATCCCTACCTCAGATAGAAGGTCTATTAAGCCTGTATATAATTATAAACTTATTGTTGGCTTATTGTTATTGTACAAATGTATGTGATTGAAAATTGATGTATTAACATTTCCTACAATTGACTATAGTAATTAAATTTCCTTTGAAGGACTTCAATTTAATCTTGATTTTACTCACCGCTGAATTCCTTAAAAACAACTTTTATTACTTATTCCAAAAACTTTGAGAAATTGTGCAGAATAAGTTTAGATTTTAGCCTGTAAAAACAACACTATTTATTGGATTCCTATGGTGACATCATTCATTCCACACTGGCTAGACGTATAGGGGGGGGGGGGTTAGATTTCACAAAACACGTTTAACCCGCCGCATTTTTGCGCCTGTCCCAAATCATGAACCTCTACTGGCTCTAACCTTTGTTAGTCTTGTGTGTTTCTTTTTTAAAGTTGGTTCATTTGTATGTTTCGGAGTTTAGTATGCCGTCCATTTTGCTGAACTAGTATACATTATTGTTTAGGGGCCAGCTGAAGCCCGCCTCCGGGTGCGGGACTTTCTCGCTGCGTTGAAGACCCATTGGTAGCCTTGAGCTGTTTTCTGCTCTTTGGTCGGGTTGTTGTCTCTTTGACACATTCTCCGTTTCAATTCTCCATTCTAAACATTATGTCTTTTTTGCTCTTTGAAAATTTTATGAATCGTGGATTTTTGCAAATTAATTTCTAGTCGAACACAAGCAATATACCTTTTAGTGGTAATTCATTAAAATAAGAAAGGGGACGTTCACATTTTGCAGTGCAAACAACGGTGATTTTTACCGTCTTGAACTTTCAGTATGGTGCGATATTTTTCTACATGTTGCAAGCCTTGAAGTGACTTTTGGATGAAAGAGAGCAGTAAAATTGATTGAACCTGCATTTTTGGTTTTATTTAAAGCATTTTATACATGTAACTATGATGAAATATGTATAAAAACTAGTTACTTTAGTCCCATTTTATTACATTTGTACGTGCGTCTTACAGTCTTCTTATTAGAATATCACAAATGTTTAATTTCAAATATTACAGGCAGCTTTTTTGAAAAATATCCACGGCACCGGAAATTAATCAGTATAAATAAAAGGCATACCGGAAGTACCAACAAGGAATTTAACATGCGACACGATTGGAATTCACTTTTGAGTGATGATGACTCGATGTTGTTTAAAGAATTTTCAAAGGAGATGTTTCCTCCAGCTGATAGTTACATTAGGTATATTTTAAATTTTGGAATAATACAAAATTATTAAATTTTGTAAATTGGTTAACCTGTTTTTCTCATTATTAATCGTTGATTTTTGCCCCATGTAAACTGAAAAATTCAAATAATTTAAATAACTTTTCAATTTTAATTTGATAAAAAGCACTAAATTTCCTGTTTCAGTTTGAGACAAAATTTATTATGTTCACTAAACTTTGATTTTGCAGTACAGAAAAAATTAAGGTCTGCGCATCCAGTGAAGATGAATTTAGTGATGCAGCCAGGAAAGCAAAAAAAAAGCTCGTAATGAACTGTTACATGTAATTCCTGTGAAATATATTATATTTATCCTGTCAGGGTTTTAAATAGACAAATAATAGGTTATTTCAAAAATAATATTTCTTATAATTTACAATTTTCACATTCATGATCCTTTCCCATTTATTTATTTTTAAGAATTTGTATTTGTCCTAAATATGGTATTACTAATGCAGGTTAGAGATATTAGTCAATGAACTAACTATATCTTAATAATAATCTCAGATCAAAAACAAATTAAAAAGTTTTCACTTCCTGTTTTTTTCCAGATATTTGAATGCATTTGTCAACCATTACAACCTAAATGTCTTCTACAATACAGAAATAAAAAATGTTAGGAAAATAAGACCAATGCAGTTTGCTCTTCAGGACAAAAACAATCAGACATTCCACTGCAAGTAAGTATATATTATAATGTTGTTACCCTAAAGTAAAATGGACTTAGATATAAGGTGGTTTTGTCTTACTACATCACTAAAATAAAACACTAATTAATAAATGGCTCAGAACTATATTACATTTTCTGTTATATAGTAAGTTGATATATTTGTCCCAAAAATGCGTTTGAATAAAAATTCAATTTTGTTTATGCAATTATGAAAAGGTCAAAATGGTGTAAATACATGTATGTTCGTTGCATTCTAACTTGATATTTACGTTCACTAATTTTTTTTAAAAGGACTTTATTCATAGTGGAATAACATCAATTTACAGTCAGTGTTAAACATTATGTTGGGTCACATAGAACGTTACCCTCTGATGCTTTTCGATAGATGGGTTTGTCAAATAATGCCAGGGTTTGATCTTTGCTTGGCTGCCTCATGTCATTTTGTAATGGTTTCATTCTGAGTTGGTATCATTGTAAGACAAATTGGTTCTGCCATTGCTGCTTCTAATATCACTTCTGTGGTGTTAAATTTGGTGAATTGTTGTTTCAAAATTTTGGTACCGCTATTGTATGTACCCAGTAGGTTGCTTATCATAGATAGCTTTTATCGCAAATTTTAAATTTATTCTGGTCCTGTTACTTTTGGAAATCATCCATGTTCAAGATTGGTGTTTCTTCATAATTATATCTGGATTAACGAACATACCTTCTATATAAGCTTTTGTTATCAGTGTGTCGTACATGTAAATGGTACTAACTTACTGTATCCATTGCTACTGTGATTCTTTCTTCATCATTGCTGTTGTCTTGTATCAGACTTGACGCATACAGTTTTAGGTGGATTAAACTGCAAACGATAGGTGACAATCCAGTTTGGCAGTGTTGACAATATTTAATTTTTTTTTTAATTTGTGTTTTTTCACTATTTTTCTCTGTTTTTTTTAGTTAAACTGCAGATTTTTTTACTTTTATCTCTTTTTTAAACTAGCCAACTGAAGACGATTTTAGTTTTCTTACAGTGTTAGTCGTTTTTTTTTATATATACACTGGGTATAAAATTCCCGCCTATGCTTACAGATTTATTTGACGAATACGTGATTCCCGATGTTCGTAAATGGATTTTTGAATATATTCAGCATTTTTTTTCATAGCACTGTCATCGTTGGAACAGGTATATCAAAACCAAACATACCAAATGTTATGGGTATTGAACTAACAGATGGGTACGAGAGTATATCTACAAATAGTTCCGAATTCGAAGGAAAATCTGTTTTAATTTTAGGTAAGCTTCTTTTGTTAAAAAAAATGCTTGACATTCCATATTTGTCTCTGAAACTTCCTCTTTCAGAAAACACGCACCATCTGAGTCCGACATTGCAATACGACTGATGATAAAAGTTAAGGTATATCCTGAAGAAAAATTTTGTGGAATGACGCTAAATGCGAATTGCAAACAAACCTGCAAAATTAATGTGGGAGAAATTATGGATGGTATTACGATTCCAGAATTCCTCTTTGCTGAAAATTTTACTTAAATCCCAGAATATTACATTGTTCATACCCTTTTAAATAAATATGTGTACTGCAGAAATGGACTTGTGGTCGAATCAAAGCAAACCATTTAAAAAAAGACAGAAAGTTTCACAAAAAGTTCAAGTGTATTATATAGAAATTTTTGACATTTATCTGCCAACCTATATTACTGGAAGTATTTTTAGAATATTTTCAAAATATTATGAACAATTTGCTGCATTTTGCTATACGGAATTAAATAGTAACTTTCAACTGCTAGTAAAAAGAAACAGACCTTTCAAAACTTTGTTATTCCTAATTTAATATTTCTTTATTTTAACGTATTATTTACTGTCGTCATTACATTTTTACTACCAAAACACTCTTTCTGCTGATTATCACTCGTCTCATTTTGGAAAGAGAGGTATAACAGCGAAATCTAGTCTGGTGCTGTACGCGCTCATACTTTGTAAATGCTGTTGTTTTGGAGTTGAATTAACGTCTGATTTTGTGTTATTTTTAAGATTTAGCTTAGATTTACTAGTTGTGTTTTCCTATATGATTTATTCATATTTTATTGCTCCGTAGGCACATAAGACAAAGTTTGCATCAATAATACAACACCCCGTTAGAATAAACAGGGTAAAAGATTGATAACGTTTAGTGAAAAATGGGAGATAACTCTGCAAAAAAGGCAGAAATATCAATAAAAATTGATACAAAATTATAACTTTACCGCTTCTATTCAGCAGAATGTATTGATTCTTGATATTTTAGCCGTCTTTAGAGTATAACAAACAACTCTAAAGGTGTTTTCATATCTTTTATCAAGCTACAACCTAGATTTCGTAATTCATTACTTGACCATTTATTAAATTTTTCAACATGTCAAGGTAAAGAATCTCAAATTTAATAAAAACGATTAAGCATATTTTCTTCTTTTTGTGGTTTAAAGTTTCTTTAAACAAGGTAGATGCTGAACAAGTATAATTTACAGATATTAACAATATCAAATTTTCACATTATTTTTTCAAAATGGTCACAAAGCCACAAATTTGCAATTTCTTTAATGAAAAATGTGCAAAAAAAATAAAAATACCCATAACACTTCGGTTTTGTACATTTCATGAGCAAATACGAACTTATAACCCCATGAAAGTATCATACTTTACATGAATTTTAAGAAAATCAACCAAAAACTGACAAAAAAAGACTCATTTTTGCGGAGTTATCTCCCCTTTCCAATGTTAATTTCCATAGCAAATTAAAAATGCTGATTTTGAGTTTTCCTCAAGATAGATTTTATTAGACTTTTTTCTGTGTATATTTGGGGCTTAATGCTATAGATTAGAACTAAAACATTTTCTGTTGCAATTAGTTTGAGGTTAAAACTTAGTTTGACTGAACTATTATAATGAGCAAGACTCAAATCGCAACCAAACGGCACGGTTATGAAACCTGGAAACTAGTGACACAGTTTGATTTATGTTTAATCTTTATTTTGAATCTTTTCTTTTTTTTACAAACGTTTACAATAGCCAACATTCTGAAGAAGTATTTTTTATATGTTGTGTCATACTATTTTGTTTCTTCGAAGAAAAGTATTTTTGAATCTATAATGTTTTGTAATAATTTAAACAGGAAGAGGAAATTCAGCATTTGAGACGGCACAGGCAATTTATGATAGAACAAACTATGTTCACATGATTGGACGGCATCGGATCCGACTGGCCTGGGAAACACATTATGTCGGTGACATCAGGTACGTGTATTTTGTCGTATTCTATCAAAATAAAATACATGAAATATTTAAAAAGAAGTAAAAAATCTGTTGAAAAAAATTTGATTGAGTAAATTGGTCGCATTGGTATTCACGGTAAGTTGTATGAAGGATCCTTCTGTGATGAGAAAGCCGTCAAATGTAGGTTTGTTGATATTACCATAACGGTCGTCATCAAGAATTGATTGATTGTTACAATATCACAAATAAAGTTACTTTCTGTCGTATTCACATCGACTACTACCTGATTAACTTTGTCGGACTGCGCGACTGTATACGGAACATGAACTTATACCCCTTCCGGAACACGCTTCTGATTTTTACATGAGTTCGTGTTGTTCATGTTTTTACATGTAATTGTTCTGTATGTATTCCTGGTTTTGTTTTTCTATGTGAATATTTTTTTTTTAATTATTCTCTATATTTTTTTTTTCATTTTATATTAAATAGGCGAGAGGTTTTGATACAGAATGAGAGTGTTTTGATACTTTTCTGCCAATCTTGGTGCATTTCCACACTTCTCAAACCAGTGGTTAAAAATTATTTATTCCCACGGTGATTAAAAGGTCTACAGCTGTTCACGGATTTTACGTTTATTGGAACGTTAAATTAGAAAAGTTCCGAAATGACGTTCGTGTAAACAATTTGCATAGGGACAGCATTTTCTTGTGAGTTATAGTTATAGCTAAAGCTCGCGTGTTGGAAATCAAATATTTAATATCTCGGGTAGAGAATTTCCATAATTCACTCTAACTCGAATAACTCAAGCCGTCACAGTTCCGTATCCGATTCTATCCAGTAATGGAGTTAATGAAGTGATGGAAGTGAGCGAATATAACGACTAGATTATTCGGGTTAAAGTTACTCGTACCTGAAGGAGAATTTATAAATGTGAAAAGCCTTTGATCTTAAATGGTATGTTTTGCCCTCTTTAGTATTATAGTTTGAATGATTCCTGTCACACATTGGTGGTTATCGGTTATATGGGCTGGTGTTTCAGTGGCCATTTACGTTTAAATAACTATTATCAAGTGATTCCAATATTTTCTTCAGTTTAAAAGTGTCAAAATGGTGAAAGTTTTCTTTATGTCCAATGATTAGTAGGTTTTTTCATTCTGTCGATATTACTCTTTGCAAAATTATTTTTTGAAGAAAAATATTTTCTAAATGTGATTTCCCTTGCGGTATCAGAAATTCAGTTTATTTCTTTCATCAACGTTGAGGATTTCTAATCTTGATTCTTGTAATATTGTTATTTCAAAATGTTTTCTAAGAAAGGAAATACTGTCAGTAATGTTAAAGATAGTTATCAATAACGTCGTATTTTGTATAATAATTGTCAATATCATATGTTGCTTTGTCGAAACGAATTTAGATTTATTTCGTTTCTAATCTCAAATGATTAAACCATACCAACTGTAACCGATTTAATTGGTTATAAATGATGGAATGTTTTTATTGCTAACAAATATAACGATAATACTGTCTTCTTCGGTTACGCTATATATTTCCCCTACAAATCTTTAATAAAATAAAATTCTTGTTTTGATTTACCTTGTTTGTCATGGTTACTCCAACTAAAATATGTATTTTCACATAGAAATTTTAATTATTTTGATATGGTTTATGTATATATTAAAAGCTGTTAATCAAAAGACTATTAGTAGACGATAGCTTAAGAATTTTGGCGCTGGATATATACCGTCACGTTGGAATATACACGAAAGAAGTAGGACCATTTTTATTCACTTTTAGCGCTAGAAAGTTGTTTAATGCCTATCAAAATCTTTTGGGACATAGCTGGCATGTGGTATCATAAAGATGTGCTAATAATAACTCACAAATAAGTAACTAAATTTTTTTCTAATACTTTGAATATCGCTTTGGGAGACAGTTTTAACACAAATTTACCAAATTAACGTCTTTAAGACATACATTGAACGTGAAGAACACTCAGAAAAAAGCGAATTTTTTGCTGTATCTCCTTTCATATCACAGTAGAATGGTTTTGGTTCCGAGTGTCCTTCTTGGGAAAATTCCAGAAAGTGATACAAAATGCTTGGGAATTGACCCAAATCACCTCTATACACGACTTTTGCGGATAGAAAACTTGAACTCTGTCTGATTAAACATAAAATACATTGGATACAGTCGTTTACGTTAAAAAATAGGTAAAAAGTTAAAAGTTATATGAAACAAATACAGGGGAAAGTGACCCTACTCCTCTATTGAAGGTTAATCTGAACTATCCCATTAGTATGGAGAAGAAAAACCAAAGCATTGATATGGAGAGAATGTCATAAGGAAATAATCCGGAGATAATTTGCACAGAGAGAAAATACCTCAAACATATGACCAAAAGATACCAAAGGCAATAAACACATAGTAAACTAAATACAAAGATCACGTGATTACAAGAAATTATCAGTTACATAATAAACTACAAAATGTAAAATACACCCAGATACCAAATTCTTTGGACACATGTCATATTTCACATTAACCTGCGTTAAGTATGATCTATGGAACGCCATAGATGCCTTATATGTACTTATTTCTATATATGCACATACTTGTCTATATATGCACATACTTTTTCTATATATGCACATACTTTGTCTATATATGCACATACTTTATCTATATATGCACATACTTGTCTATATATGCACATACTTTGTCTATATATGCACATACGTTTTCTTTATACTTTTCCTACATATGCACATACTTTTTTTTAAATGATCATAACCCCCCCTCCCCCGTTTGCATGATACTAAACACATGATAGGAAAACAATTTTTGCTTTCCTTCTCATAGGAAAACAAATATTTTGTTGAAGGAAGGTTTCGAAAAAAAATTAAGAGCACAGTGAAAATCCCAGCCCCCCCCCCCCCCCCCCCCCCGGATAAGGAAATGCTTGTTGCCTTAAACAACAACTTTTTTATTAAGCCACACATACTAGGTGATAGACACTTTGCTATACATATTTGCATCTTAATGGGTGCCTCCTGGTTTTAAACAAATATATCTGGAATCGACAAACTCAGTTGACATACGGATGGCCTAGCTCTGAGGAGGGTTGCCCTGAAAAATCTCCTAAAATAACCCGAAACATTGAATAAAATACATGTAATACAAAACACAATGTAAGGTCAAAGCTGCAATAATCATAAAACTTTTTTTAGATACGGCGCGGCATGTGAACCCCCCCTTTTTTTTACAAAAAACTCAATAACTCTAAAATGAAATTTTGAATCATCACCAAAAAGTATACAGATGTTTAGATTAATATAACTAAGAAGTGTGTAAAGTTTTAAGCAATAATCATAAATCGTTTTTGAGATACGGCGCGACATGTGAAAAAACATACTTCTGTTTTAGTTACAAAGTCCCGTAACTCAAAAAGTTTTAATCTTATTTTCACCAAAAAAGTATACAGATCATTTGACCATCATAAGAAACAACTATGTTAAGTTTCGTGAAATTTGGATGAGTCGTTCTCAAGTTACGGCGCGACATGTTTACGACGTACAGACGGACAGACGGCATTTGTATACCATAATATGTCCCGTCAAAATTTTGACGGGCGTATAAAAAGTATAAAGAAAAAGTATGTGCATATATAGAAAAAGTATAAAGAAAAAGTATAAGGGAAAAGTATGTGCATATATAAAAAATGATAACGAAAAAGTATGTGCATATATAGACAAAGTATAAAGATAAAGTATGTGCATATATAGACAAAGTATGTGCATATATAGAAAAAGTATGTGCATATATAGACAAGTATGTGCATATATAGACGAGTATGTGCATAAATAGATAAAGTATGTGCATATATAGAAAAAGTTTGTGCATATATAGACAAGTATGTGCATATATAGAAATAAGTACATATAAGGCAGCTGTGGCGTTCCATAATGATCGAAACCGAAACTTTGACAGTAGCGTAGCTTGGCTTTTTATAAGGTGTGGCAAATATTTCCTTAACCTTCCAGAAGCATTTAAAGGACGTGGACAGATTTTTTACGGATTTTGTCTGGTTTCTTATTATATAACTTCCCTTATGATCTAACATGATCCTGAGATTGGCATAAATCTGAAGACAATAATGTTCATATTTAGACTCTTATTGTGGTTATTATTATTCCGTTTTATGTGTGGTTAATTTTATCCGAATTTCTTGTCGTTGAAACTGTAACACTAAAAAAAGAGACGATACAAAATCATAGGTCAAAAGGGTATTGTAAACATTTTATAGAATGTAAACTAATCCACAGCGTGCATTCTTTACATATAAAATTATAGTTCATGGACTCTTGATATTATCCAAGAAACTCTTTCAAAAGATGAATTTAAATGTCAGACAAAAATATTTTTTAATGTTCATTCAATACATACTTGACAGATTCAGTTATATATAAAACTAAGCGAAATAGAGCACATATTATTTAGTATCACCAACTCTACTGTCTTCTTTAGTTACTTTTGCAGTCGGAGTAGATAATATGTGGGAAAAGTAAAAAGCCAAAATTTGTGCAACAGATTTCTATACATTTGACAGAGATATTTTTCTTTCATCGTGGCATATTGAGATAATTATACATCCATATGTTAATCTGAAAGCTACCACACGGCAGAAAAAAATTTCAGCACTTACCATGAAATCGAGATATTTGACCATAATATATATATTTATTATAAAAACTTCTCCATCTTAGTTTTTAAATGGGAGGTCAACAACGAGTAGAATTTTTGGCTCATTTCTTCTAGATTAAACCCGGAAGCTTGGATCTGAATTAATTTGCAGTAGCTATGAGTTCCAGTAGAAACAACCAATGTAAATAACCGCTACATCGAATATATGGCACTGGTTAAAAACTTAATAACTTTAAATTTTTGTTGTTTGGATAATTTCAATATTTTCGGCAAATTTAAGGTAAGGCAATAGCCACACTGCCTCAATGAAAGCTACGCCACAGAATTCCAAAATTTATCAATAGAGAATTTCACTTGCGGCACGTGTAAAGGTCAAAAGATTATTGTAAAGTAATATCTCTATGTTTATTTTTACGGTTTTTTAATGCAATATATATATGGAAGAGTTTACTTTTGGAAATTTTATTTTATTTGTTATAAATTATAGGTTTGATCAACTGTATGTCAGTTATTGATGTGTACGTATGTATGAACATGATTCCATGACAACGTAATCGTGTTATTTCCGGAGATGACTCCAAACTGTCTTTAATTGTTGCACTGCTATAGCCACATAAAATGTCGGTGATATTTTGATCATTTAGGATCCATTAAAAAGAAAATTAGCAAAATCTTATTTGGCAATTAGGAAACATTAAGTTCCATTAAATTCTTCAATGTGGGGTAAAATATTTATTTATTGTTAATTAATAATTAGGATTTCCTGTGTGGGCAGCTGATTTATAAACAATTACTATTTTTCAAATTGTAGTGTTTGTAGGTTTAATTTGCTAAGGCCAAATTTGTATGCAACATTTTATATTTTTATGAACATATAGAAATAAAGAACTTAGTCTGAATCAAAAATGATATTTATTTTCGTATTTTAAAAATGATCCGAAATTTTATTTCTTTTAAAAGTAGTTAGTATATATTCATTTATTTTGTTCAATAAATGAAAAAAAATGTTGCAGTCTTTTAGGAATAAAAACATTACTGCTCTGAATGTTATAGAGATCGATTTAAAAATATTTTGTCTGATACTTTTTGGGTGTACATCGTTTATATTAAAACTAATCATCCACAATTTTGAAAATATGTTTGCCATCAATAACAGTTAATTTTGCCATGTAGTATCGCAATAAAATGCCGAATGAAAGATTGGAGATGGGACAGAAACTACTATACTCTCTCAAAAAAGAAACGCAACATCAGATTATCTTTTTGAAATATTATTTTTCCGGACAAATAACCAATAAATATCAAAATATATGTACACATGATCATAATTACACCTTCATAAAAAGTTTCCAGGTACAATCATTTAAATTCATCCACCCGTAAACGACTTTGGTCGCAATCTGGGACACCCTACGATTTACGCATTGCCAAAAACTGGGTCGACTTTCACGTGCAAATCATGGGTTATTTTTTAGCTCAGTCAGTCGGTATAAAAACCCGGTATTTCTTTTCATGAATGCATTCGTAAAATAAAATTCTGATGAGGTGACGCTATGCCAAGGTTAGACGCTGCTACCCGGAATATCGCTATCGGACGACTAGAGGCCGGAGAATCACAGAATGCTGTTGCTGTAACGTACAATGTTCATCGTAGCACAATTTCACGCCTTTGGGGACGCTACCTGCAGCTTGGTACTACGACAGATCGGCCACGTTCAGGGCGCCCGCGTGTTACAACCAGGGCGCAAGATCGTTACATCAGACTTTTCCATCTGCGGAATAGGACTATTGCTGCAACAGAAACAGCTGTAAACGTCCCTGGGTTGCGCCGTATATCAGCACAGACAGTACGCAATCGGTTACGTTCTCATGGATTGAGGGCAAGAAGACCTTACTTTGGAGCAACACTGAGACGCCAACACCGCCGAGCGAGGGTTAGATGGTGTACTACAGTTCGTGCATGGAATTTACAGATCTGGAGAAGAGTATGGTTCAGCGATGAGTCACGTTTTCAACTGGAAAAGCGAGATGGTCGCATACGTGTGTGTAGGCGCCGAAACGAACGTTTTGCGCAAAACTGTGTTGTGGAGAGAGACAATTTTGGCGGAGGCAGTGTTATGATGTGGGCCGCTATTTCTTATGCCAGAAACACACAGCTGATACATATCCAAGGCAATCTGAACGCTGTTAGGTATAGAGACGAAATTTTACGACCTCATTTATTGCCCGTAATTGACATTCGGAGAGAAATTTTTCAGCACGACAATGCCCGACCACATACAGCACGTGTAACAGTAGACTTTTTAGAACAACAGAATGTCAATGTGATCCGTTGGCCGTCACGATCACCCGATCTTAATCCAATTGAACATTTGTGGGATGAAGTGGATCGGCGCGTGCGCCAACGACAACCACCACCGCAAAATCTGCAACAATTACAGCAGGCACTTCAGTTTGAGTGGCAAAGGATACCGCGCGTTCGAACTCAGCGTTTAATTCAATCTATGCCAAGAAGAGTCGGGGCTGTGTTACAAGCAAATGGTGGACATACCAGATATTGACAATTTATGAGTGATTTATTGACAATATGTGACAAACTGTGATATTCCAAGGTAAAAGAACTCATGAACAAGAAGTGTGCCAATTTTTGCATTCCTGTGTAAATTATTTATATCATAAATTATGAAAATAATATATGAAGTAAATTTCCTATTTTCTGTATGTTGCGTTTCTTTTTTGAGAGAGTATTTCAATATATCATGTATATCGCAACAATATGGCATGTAAAAATGAATTAATACTTGTATTTTAATGCTATTATATTGAAATTTCGAATTTTAACCTTTTTTATTTCTTCAGAGCTGTAAATAACGAAATTTTAGATACATATCAACTGAAATCATTGGATGGTTTTCTGGAGTATGGAAACCTAGAGGATTACAAAATTGTAAAAACGATGGAAGGATTATATTTGACTGATAAGGATGATCTGGCAGCTAAGATCTGGGGAGAAGTAGAAAATGATCCTTTGAAAAGACCATACGATCAGATTATAAGATGTCTTGGATTTCGCTTCGATTCTTCCATATTTTCGAAGTAGGTAATATTGCTATATGCTCTGTTTGTTTGTTTAGTTGGGGTTTAACGCCGTTTTCAGCACATTTTGACCATTTCGCGGCGGCCAGTTTTTATTGGTGGAGGAATCCGGAGTAGCTATATGCTTTGTGAACACTATAAATTTTGATATTTCAAAGCGAAGTTCAGCTAAGGCAGCATCCATTTGATTTTTAGGGGGTGAAATTTGATATAAAAAGGCAAGACCACGATTTTGGCAGTATAAAAAGCCAAAATCTCTTTAAGTGTGAAATGCGGGACCTATGTCAACCAGTATTTGTTTTGTTTTTTTGGTTTAAATGATAATAAAAAATATTTTTGCATGACAAAATGAATTTTTTGCCATAAATTGACAAACTTTTTTAATTTATTTAAACATAAGTTGCGTTAACAATGCTGTTAACATTGACCAAAACGTTAAAAAAATTGTAAATTTGTTCATCATTGTACTGCACTTAAACATACATTGTATTAATTTTAATTTTCCAATAGGCAACTTTCTGCAAACTGTGAGGGAAAATATCCACCAATCAGTGCTGACTATCAGTCTATAGAGGTCCCAGGGATATATTTTGTAGGAACAGCGACGCATTCACTGGATCATAGGCAATCGGCAGGTGGTTTTATACACGGATTTAGATACACAGGTATTCTTTTTCTTCATTTGGTCAAGAAACATAATCAAAAACGCTTAAAAGATCAAAGTGAATTAAAAGTAAAAACCATCTATGGGTCAGACTATTTGTGTTCGGAAAAATTACTGTCTGTTACGAAAGACTTGATATTATATATTTATATAACATGTATAAATCATATGTCGATATCATATAAAATTCTGTCTTCAGATAAAAACAATAGACTTTTAGGAAGGAAAAAAAATAACTTAGGTTAAATCAAGATGTATAAATGAAGAAAGAACCTTTGATGCTGAATCAAATGTTGCTCATACTGTAATTTGGATTGGTTATAGAGGTAATACCGGTGTATTAACGTATTATTACCGCTAATATCATCTCCGTATTTTGAAATACTTTTCCTGATTTATTGCCGAATAGCCTGTTTCTATTTATAGTATCGGAGTCAGTTTTCTAAAAATGCTTTACTTGGTATTTGTTTTTATTGTAGCGAGAGCATTAAATAATATTTTATCGTGGCGGAATCATGGAGAAACATGGCCGAAAAAGACTTCAACTATTGATGGTTTGGTGTCTGTTACTGTAAAGCGACTTAATGAGGCTTCAGGAATCTATCAAATGTTTGGACAACTTGCTGATATAGTTTTATTAAACGGGTAAGGTAAGATTGAGAACATTTTCATAAAAAAAGCTTTATAACAATCAATAATTAACCAGTAAAAAATATCAGTAATTAAAAATGAATTCACAATGTGAACAAATTGTAAAAAAATGTCTTTTTATTGTTCCTTTTGAAATTTTCAAGACATACAAAAGCGTAATGGTCCTAGCTGGTCAGGCTCATATAGATATAATCAAACAATCCTCAGCTATATTTATTTCAATAAAATAACATGACAGTTTTGTTTGTTATGATGGCTTGCATATAAATCATTTGGTACAGTTTATAACATGAAAAGATATATGACAGTATAGATCTTTGGTGTAGTCATTTTATGCAAAATGTGGATTTTGTGTTTTATTTTCAAGTAGCTGTTTTATTTTGGTTTTTTTTAAATAGGTCCGAGAAATGACAGATCAATTGTGAGCCATTTTGCTTAGCGTTAATTAGCACTTTCCGGACCTTTTCAGACGATTTCATTTTTTCACACCATTTAGGTTGAAGTAGGAGTAGGGCCACTTTCTCCTGTATTTGTTTCACTCATAACCATTGATTTTTTAATCTTAAATATTTACGTAATTTTTATCAGAAACCATTTTATGCAGTGCAATTTTATGTTAAAAAACAGAAATCTTATGCTTAATCATTAATAAATTCAAATTTTCTACTCACAAAAGTCGTGCATAAAGGCGATTCTGGTCAGTTTGTGACACTTTTAGGAATATGGCCCAGAAGAAAATTCAGAACCAAAACCATAACTGTCATATCAAAGGAGATAAGCTGACTTAGGGAGCAACCATTTGATTTTTATTGGGGGGGCATTTTTAAAGGGTTATAGCAAAAAAATTTTTATTTCATATTCCAATGTATTTCGATTAGCTTTACATACTGACAAAAAATTAGAAGACTGTAGGATACTTTCAATTACTTCGCCTTGACCTTAAAGAAGTTAATTTAGCAAATTTATGTTCAAATTGTCCCAAAAGCGATATTCAGGTATGTAGAAAATTTTTGGTAACTTATCTGTTTGTTATTATGAGCAAATCTTTAGAGACCTCATACTAGACAATACCCACAGAAATTTTGAAGGGCTTCAGGCGACTTTTTGAAAATGGCCCTAGAAATGAAATAAATAAAGGCCAAAGTGGCCAAACTTCTTAATGAAACTAAAATAAACCTAGAAATTATTTACATTTTCGAAGTGAATGATATCGTTAATTAATTTAAGGCCCACTGATTCAAAGGTTCGCCACTTTTTTTCTATTTAAAATACTTCATTTGTTAAGCAGTATTTTTATATTTATTTCTTAGATACTGCAAGTTATAAGATTATAAGCCTTAAAGTTTTACAAAATTTTCAGCTTTAAGACACAAACAAATAATTGAAAAATTGAAACTTAAAAATGCTGAGTAACTTTCTTGGGGTTTAATTTATGATAATTAAAAAATTGAAACTTAAAAATGCTGAGTAACTTTCTTGGGGTTTAATTTATGATAATTAAATTTGAGTTGAATCCCGGAAATTCGGTTGCGTGGAATGACTCACGTATTTCTTTCATTTCTAGATAAAAGACTTCAACTACAACGCTATGACAACATATGACGTTACAACGTAAAGTGTGAATTCAAATGAATAATCAAAAATAATTCAAATCCATGAAAAGTTTAACGTAACATTACTGCCAGATTTAGTTATAAGAACTGATACTTCTTTGAGTAGTGTCATAGGGTTGTAAGTGCGTTGACCGTGCGCACATTTTTAGGACGAAGCGCTTCGGTCAATGATTTTACACGCTAATGACGCTACAAATTTATTAAATAAAACACGTTTAAAGTTATTTTGTATGACTTTGGTGGTCGATGATTTACAAATTTGCAAGTAATAGTTACCAATGTTTTTTTAGAAATACCTTTGAATATTTCGAAGAATTTCCTGTAAATTTAATACGCAGATTTGAGGACACGTCCGGCGTTTCTGTATCAAATAAAAGCATGGTAGTGGTAGTCTTAGAATATGGAAAGGATTACCATGGACCATCAGAGGATGTGTTCAGGGAAGACAGAGCAGCGACAGAGCCGAGATACGCACATTTGTCAAATTTCTTACATCCGGTTTTATACTATTACCAAACTCCAGATGGTAAGTTATCTTTCATAGGAATTACACTTGCATTGACTTGAGAAAGTTTAAATTAATAAACAACTAAAAATATAACAGCAAAGGTCAGCAATTACCCCCATACAATCGACAAACTTTCAGAGAAAAATTTACATAAAAAGCACAATACACATATATCGAAACAACAGACTAGTCTGACTTGCAATTGGTACATATACTGTTTTTGTTAGGGTTAACGGGGTTTATGGGTGCCCAATCCTCACCATGAACAACACCCGCTAGTGTATATAACAAACTTTAAAGCCAGTACAGTTTGATTTCTAACAGGGTTAATACCAATAGGCATGATAGGTAGAAATGTAAAAATCGGTTGGAGTGTACATAATTAAGATAACATGATCACAATTTGTTCGTTTTAACTGTAAGACTACAAAAGTTCTGCTAGTAAAATATACTCGCTTTCATTTATGATTTATAACCTTTGGCGACAAGGCTTGTTCTTAGTTAGGGTTATACCAAAACGATACCAACTTATTCTTAGTATTTACTATATAAAAAGAATAAAATAGTATTCGGGGACATACAAAGTACCTACCAGATTTTGTGCAATTCCTTTAGTCACACATGTATAGATTAATTTCATGACCTTTTGTTGCTAAAACAAGATCCAGCAATGCTATCTTTCTTCGGTACAGATACAAAAGTGAAATAAAGCAAATAAAACTCCAGTTATTTGAAATATTGATCCTTTAAAGCAATCCATTCTTTTCTCTAACAGTTGTTTCGAGCTTAAAGGAGGCATACTTTAAAAAAAAAACAAATTGCATCGGCCATAATTTCCTTGAATGACGGTAGAGTTAATTGTATCTGATTTATAGTCTCCTACTGGCAACACCGAAAGGGACTATTGTTTTGCACTCCGTCCGTCAGTCACAGTGACTACAGTTTTCCGGACTTTTTTCAGAAACAGTTTAATCAACTGGTATGTGACCTTACAATGATGAGTTACAGATCAAGTTTGAGTTTCACGCTGATCGAATAATTATTGTGAGAGTTATCGCACTTGGAAATAGGAATTATTAATAAAATAATAGTTTTCCTGACTTTTTCAGAAATCGTTTTACCAACTGATCTTATTTTTGGTATATGAGAATAGATTGAGTTTCGTGCTAATCGGATAATTATTGTGAAAGTAGTTATTTCTCTTTGAAATATGAAATATTGTCAAAATAATAGTTTTACTGACATCTTTCAGAAACCGTTTAATCAACTGATCTTTTTGAGAAAAATTATTGTCAAAATATTAGTTTTCAATGTTTTTTCTGCAAATCGTTCTACCAGTTAATATAAATTAAAAGTATGTAGGCTTATAATGATGAGCTTACAGATCAAGTGTGAGTTTCAGGGTGATCATATAATTATTATCTACTCCTTACAAACATAGTTTTAGGAATTTTTGGAATCAGCCTGTCCATACGTCTGCATCCGATTTACATAGTCAAGGAGTATTTGGTGTGTTTTCTCACAGCTCAAGCCTGTATAGGGGACATTGTATTGCGCAGCAATACTTTCAGAATGCTTGTTATTTACTAGTAATATACATATTGATTAGTTTCGAAAAGTATTGTTCCATCAAATATATTTATTTCCAATCGATGCCTACATGGTGTTCTGATATTAACCTTCCAATATAAATTATCCCTATTACTTATGGTAGGACGCATATATATACAGATGTAAAATTTGATCATTTGTTAAAAGCAGTGCAATTGAGTGATTACTGATCATTGACTACATGATAAAAACTGTGAACCGCCAAGATGCTAACTTTGTGCAGTTTGAGTATTTAAGGTTTAAACGCTGAATTTCAAAAACATCGACGGTGTTATCTTGCTAAGTTACATATTCTAATGCAACGTTAATTGTCATTGATAATGTTGAATTCTCTCACAGCTGCCGTGACGTCACGTGCAAAGCGTCATTTCTGGGTTTCAAAAATTAATAAAAATTTTCGATTTTCATTTGTATTGTGTTTTGTTGCAACCCACAAATATCCGTCTAATGCCACCGCTAACGTGTCGCAAGCTCAATTCTACAACTGATGCATGCAAATATTAATACACAATACAATTATCTCGTAATATGAATAAAAAAGATTATCCTCAAGTCTGACAAAGATTTTTTAGGTGTCCGTATTCTTAAAACTAAGTTAAGGAAAAAATGCATTCGTAAAGTATCTTAAGAATTACCGTAACTAAGAAATACTTACAATAGGGAACTTCTCGAAGTTCAGTTGGTTACATCAATTATAATTGAAATATATTTCTTTCGTGAATGCTTAATATTAAGAACGAGTTGACAATGATTGAATAAGACGATTGGCAGTTTATCTGAATTAAATCCTGACCACCTTATTTATCCCGTGTTTTAAATACACAAAGGGAGTTAGAAAAACAAAAGAAGAACATTAAAGGACCAGTAGAAATGATTAATAAAAAGTACAACACGGTCTGTTTTTGTTTCTGATTTTTTTTTTTTTTTTTTTTTTTTTTTTTTTTCATTAATCGGATTTGTCAAAATGAACTGAAACCATATGTAACATTAATGGAAATGGCTCTATTTTAAAGAGCTCAAAATTTGCCCCAGACAAGTTACTAACATGATTTGTATTGTATCAATCATGCGTACAAATGCAAGTAACGTTTAAGGCTAGTAACACTTTCTTTTTTATCTTAAACATAAATATATGAGGGACTTATATTTCATTCAAAGTCTTTTTATTATTACAACTGAGTCGATGCCTCTGCTAATGGACTCCAAATCCCCGATAGTATCGCCACCTCATTTCCTAGTATTTTTTGTACCAACTAATGTAACTTCGTGAAAACAAAGGTGCATCTTCCTCGTCATATATATACATCTGTCCTTACATTGGATATCTTTGTTTATTTTCATATTTCAATATGCTCTTCGACTATTCGGCTCACAACCACTTTCGACCTTTCCTCGAAAAATGCATACCTTGAATTGTACAACAAAGTTTGTATCAATGAATATTTGAACAGGCTGACGATAGAAAGAGACCATCAAGATATGGTTAAGACTTTTAGATTTGAAATATTGAAATTCATCTTTTTAGAAGTCTCGGTTTTATAATTATAAAAAGAATCAATTTTTTTTTTTTGCACATATAAAAGGGTATATTTCCCGAACGGCAACTAGTCTAAAAAACTTCTAATTAAACAGGGGATTAAGAGCTAGGTCCACTTAAGGGAAATATCTATTTACCTGTAACTTTACCGTAGGCGAGCTTTCTAATTGAAAAGATTTAATAAAAAATCTTACAAAAGTTGAATAATTTATTTATTAAGTTCAATCTAATTAAAATTAGTTCGCCGCACTTGCTCCTTATTTTCGTTCGGTTGTTTATATGTCGCGCGACATGTCTTGAAACAACCGAACGAAAATAAGGAGGACGTGCAGAGAACTAATTTTAATTAGATTGTATTAAGTTAAGAATATTTATTCAGCATGAAATAGATCACTACAAAACAATTCATTGACTAAATATCATACACAAATTTGTAAATTTACTGAGTTTTTTCTTCAGACAAACTCATATTATAAATATATTTTATTTATTATTTTACTTAGAGAATATTAGTCTTTTTGTTTAATGGGTATTCATTATCTTGGTAGTATAGAAAATTAGTTTGAAATTTGAATAATATTGGCAAATAATGTTTAAAAAATTGCGGACAGCCACAAATATAATTAAAATACTAATAATCATAAATTAAATAAATAAATACATAAAATAAAAAATATTATATTGATATCAACCTATATATTGATACATAACCTGTATATATTAAACTTTAACATTTTATATGATATAAATAATAAATAGATATTATATTTATTTATAACTTATATTTAAACTAAATGCATTGTAATTTATTACATATATTCATAAAAAAATATTTTAATCCTTTACAAATAAAAAAATATATCCTTACTTTTTCCCAGTCCCAAAACAAATTTAAAAAAATACATATTGCAACTACACGTATTTTATGTACACTGGGTAGAACTAAATACTAAAAAGCAATTTGTGAGGGAAGAAACTCCGGGGCATAGGAAGGAATTTGAAAAGAAGGTAGGTTAAAAATGTCAAATGTTAGGATAGGATAGGATATCACCTTCAATAAAAAAATGATATAATTAAGACAAAACGTTGGACGCCTTTGGACCGAATATAGCTTCCCCTCCCACTCTTAAAACCATCTTAGTTTGTCCTCAAATTTCATTTATTAAGTTCATCCACCGTACCTATTTTAACTATACTCTTTTAAAAAGTATATATGAAACATAAAAGAATTTGCTTTGATGAATATGAATTCATTTTAATTTCCTTTGTTTCGTTTCGTTTTTGCCCCGTTTCGATGTGTTTCGTTTCGCTGTGTTTCTTTTCTTTTTGCTGTGTTTTGTTTCTTTTTGTTTCGCTGTGTTTCGTTTCGGTTCCGTTTCTTGTTTAGAAGTTCCCATTCTTTGAATACCCCTAAAGTAAAATAGGCTGAGTTTCCTTGGTAAAATCTTAAGTAGCTTTATGAATATGCGGGCCTCATGATTGTACACGTAACAATTTTCTAACAAATGCATTGGAAAAAATGCAATGTTTCATAGCAAGTGCAAGTATTATAAAAACAGAAAAAGGAACGGAGATAAGTTTCCACTGGGGACTTAGGGCCCTCACGTTGGGTTGTGGTCATAAAGTAACAGTTCGCTGTGGGTTTGTCGAGATTAGCTTATATTCGCAGTATTTGCACAACTTATTAGTAAGAGTGGCCCCAGTGAAATAGGATCTCCAGTTTAGTTACAACCGCATCTGAATAAATATCTGTTGGTATTGGGTTTGAGGGTCGAAGGTTTGTAAATATTTACATATTGTACAAAACAAGTGCAACACACTCTAAAAACTGATACTTTTTTATGATTTACTTCTATAATTACTCATTTGGATTTATAGATTTTCTTTTCATTTGAAAGCGGCACCAATTGAATAATCTGATGAAACAATTAGAATATATTTTATTATTTCATTGCGTAATTCAAGTCCGATAATTCTATTATGATTTAGACGAACTATATATCAGAAAACAAACTAAAAATAGATTTAATCTCTGTGTGTTTTCGATCGGACATGAACCGATCAAGTTTAATCAACGAGGAACTTCAAACACATCGACAGTCTCAGAAAATCTTCAGAGAGAATCCGTTTTTCTAAAAACTATCCTGGATATCAAGAATCATGTTTTATATAAAAAAAAAAATATCAGAAGTTTCTGTGTGTGTGTGTGTGTTTGGGGGGGGGGGGGGGTGAACTCAGAATGAAATGCTATAATATGTACAAAAATTAGATGTTAAATATATTGCTGGTAAAATGTTACTATATATTTATGTGTGGCAATTTTGTTTCAGAATTTATCAGTTTAAATGAAGGTGACATTTTGCCAAGACCAGATAATCTGTTACATTTAGTGGAAGATTTTCATACAAACTGGCGTCATAACCATACCCATGTTCAACATCTGAAGATTTTTCTAGAAAATTCTATTTCACATAGACTTGATGCATTCCAGAACGAAGAATGTCTTTCTTTTGCCTTATCACGAAGAACTGTTCCAAGAACATGCTTGCCTTACTTACAAACATCACAGATATACGATATTTAAGAACAAGATTTTTATTGAGAATAATACAGAGTTTACGATCCGCCTATGATCTCCTTAACAGATTTCATTCGGCTAATCTGTGGGCCAGGAACGAAATAACCTGACTTGTTTTCTCTCTCTGAGAATAGAGCCAATGAAAAAACGACCGCCGATCTGCATGCATATTTGTTACGACATGAAAAACATTTATTTCTTCAAATAAGACATTATATAATATGTAAGAACACAACTGCTGACATCTAAATCCCAAATCCTTTAATTTAATTAGTATAGTTAGGACAATAAATCCGAGACGTGAAATTATTATTATTCATCTTTACCGGAAATGAGAATAGATGAAATAAATGAGTGAAGACAAAAGAAATTTCAATATGACAATAAATAACGAACTGTTAGTCATCCATTTTTTCATAAGAGCATAAGAATATTGCGTGGAATATAATTTTCCACACCTTGTCTCTCTTTTCGTTAGAAGAATCTAAGTTCATTTGCAATGTATAAAACTATGGATCTAAAATGCTTTGTCTAATTAAAATGTAGTAAAATTAGCTCATTCTTCCGTAAATGACCATTTTCAGTGCGAGATGACCGTTGAAGATCGGTTCAAGCGACCTCATCTCCCACTTCACGAGGCCTCATCTTCCACCGCTTTTAGACCAATCAAATCGTGCCGTTCACGAATGCACATACCTTTATTTAACTTCGTGGACTTACCTAGGTACAACAAATTTAAAAATCGAGTATTTACGAAAGAAATAGGTATTTATACTAGTTCAAAAGTGAAGAACTGGAAGATCTTAAACTGTTGTTTTTTTGTTTTTTTTTTTACGTTCAGCGTCTTTTCCCCCGTTCCGCTGCGCTCCACTCGGGAAAGACATGAATTTCAAATAACTTGTTGAACATTTTCCAGTCTTCACTTTGAACTCACGTAAGAACCTTTTATTGTTCTTCATTAGCAGTGAACTATATTTTTATCATGTTTATACGGCGATACAGATTTTCAGGTAGCTTAGGATATAAAACAGGAGTCATTTTAGCAATTAGCATTTTTTGACGGATTGCTAGTGAATTTCGAGAATTTCCCTTTTGGTTTATTCAAAGATATTACAGATATTAGCATGTAAAAAATATGCATGCTTATATTTGTGTATACCTCTGTCTTTTGTCTGTTGTTTGTCCTTCTTATTACTGAACCTTAATGTTTAGGTATGTCTAATTTATTGGATATATTTCCGGTTGATTTTTGCCATATAAGTATGTGCTGATTTGTTTAAACCTCTTTTATGTGTCATTCCCATTGCTATACTATCTAAATATTGAGGTTTTGTATTGGATATATTTCTGGCTGATGTTTGCTGTATGTCTATATTGTTTTATTATTGCCCTATTCTGTAAAAAGGGAAAGGGTTTGGATCCTGCACCGCATATTATTTGAGCCTGTCCCAAGTCAGAATATCTATCGTCTATTTAAATTCAGTCTTTAGTTACTCAGTCTTGCTTGCTGATTAGGTTCAAAGTTGTTTCAACAAATTTATACACTTGGTTATTTTATCAGGACCATTTAGGGTTCACAGCGGTGTATCCAAACATTATTTACCGAAATCATAAAGTTACAAGTATGCCTATGCGTATCCTAAGAGGTACTACAAGGTAAAACAGGAAAATTTAGACAGCAATACTTTTGGTATATAGCTTCAGCGGAATTACAATCCCCTACTCTATTATTTATGGGTGTAATAAACTTTCATTAAAACATATTTGTTGTTTTTACATTGCGTTTATATAAATACCTAATATTATATATACACTGTATACTAGACATATGAGAGTTTGTTTATATTTGATCCAGTAATTTATATTAACTGTAAATATTCTATTGTTTAAATTATCATGTTATTGTTTAAAATGAACAGTGCAAAAAGATAATTATCTGATATATTGTCTGTAACTCTGTTCTCCTTCTTTATACCAAGTGGACATTGGATCCAACAAAACTTGTTAGAAGTAAATCCAACGCATATTTGCGCCCGTCTCAAGTCAGAAATATTTTTTGGATTGCTGCACGGTATGTATCTTTGGTTTATCAGTCTTATTTGATGATTGTATATAGTGTTCTATCTCTTTATTTATCAAATTAGTTATTCTATAGTTGCAAATTATCTTGTGATCTTGTTATAACTTGCGCTAGTTTTTTTTTTAACATCCAATCAACAATGCCAAGCAACTCTTGTCTTACCTTTCAGAATTGTTTTCATAAAAATATTTATTAATTTTTAATAAAACATGAACATACAGATATTTTAATAGTTTCGGGCATTGTTTCCTTTCATCATCATACCAAACCCCGGACAGTGGATCACATCCGCCCTGGCACATATACATTGCGTATTTTCTCCATCTTAATCTGGTCCCTTGGATAGATTTTTTCGCTGCGCTAGCTTTACTTCAAATATAACCCCATGTGGGGGAGCACATCCTACTCTCTGTCATTGGTAGCTTTGTAGCCTGTCTAGCCGATTATAGACTTAGAGTAATAACTTTGAAACTAAATTTTACAACAGCAATCAATGGTACTCTAATCGATTGATACTGATTTCTGGGTGAGGGAGAAATGAAACCTATGCAGATGGTTGAAATAAAGCAAGATACAGCAATCAGTAATCCTTTTTTGGATTAGGATCTGGTGATAAGTTACTGCATTTTATTCCCTTTAACCATTACAACTCTTGGGAGAATCCAAGATGACCACTTCTTACCAGTGATAGTCCAGATTACACATCCTTGTTTTAGAATCCTCTTTACGACAACTATCCATATGATTTATGTTCATCCTGATTAAGTATGGAATATTTGCCACTATATATATACGTTAAACAAGTAGTGAGGTGAACTTCCTGGGTTAATGGATGACCCTCTGATGTTTCTTGAGGGGTAAGTGGAAATTGAAGTTGAATGGAAATACAATGTATATATCAAGTTCATTAGTTTTTGTGATTTCTTGTTTTAATTATGTTTTGTTTCCTAATGGCTATGTTTTTTTATCTTTCGGTTATGTCTTGATGCTATTTGTTTGATGTGATAATGTTCATACGGGTTCACCTTGTCTTCTTATTTTGGAATGCACTGGTATTCCGTTGCCGGCGTAAAAAGAATCCGATATTCAATGTTGGTGCTGAATTGGGTTTAACATAAATTTCCCCAGTCACGATTAGCATGAAAAATGAATTATTTGTTACACTCATTTTTTCTTGTCTGAGTTGCACTGAAAATCAAACTGAGTGATTGGTATATCATTGTTGACCTTTCCTTTTATCAATATTTTTGTTTATTAAACAGTTCCGATATTTAAAACATTTAAATAAGTCCTGAAAATAACATAATTGAAGGGGGAGCGGAAAAACATCAAGAATACAAATACATATACCTATATTTTTTTCTATTCTTGGATAGCCGAATTTTTTCCGCAGCAACCTTTATTTCTATGTGGCTACGAGCACAATATTTTTATTTCAACATGTGCAACTATTTGATTGCAAAAGATCATTTGTCATGCAAATTTTAGAACCTGCCCTTTTAACAAAAAATTGTTACCCCTGCCCCTCGCGAATAAATCGTAATGTCATACCTTCACAATTTAAGTTTTTTCATTAAAAGACAAATCACACATATATAAAATATGAATGCCTTGATACCAGGGCAAGCAACTCTCGTCTATTATTGGAAAATTCAAGGTACATGCTCGTTCACACTAAAAATTATTTCCATGAATTTTAGAATAACATTTCAAATCAGTTTTGTTGTATACTCTTTATCCCGTATTCTTGGTTTGTGTTCCAATTTGCATGGATATTGTTCAACAATGAAAAAAAATAATTATATATAGATTCTCCTTCAGGTACGAGTGAATTATGGAATTTCTCCACCCCAGATAGTTAAATTTTCAATTTTCAACACGCGAGCCTTTAGCGAGCGTGTTAAAATCTAAAATTTAACTATTGAGGGTGGAGAAATTCCATAACTCACGAGTAAATTGAAGGAGAATCTGTTTCTCCTATGATTTTCGACAAAAACCTCAAGAAAATGTCGTTGCTATGTAGTTTGTTCACATAGACGTCATTTCGGGACTTCTCTAGTTTATCGTTCTAATAACAGTAGAAAAAGGGGCGGTAATTCCCACGTAGAAATTTAATAACCGGGAAGTGGTTAAAGATATTATGTATTTTTATTCCATCGATTTAACACGTCAGGAATAGGACAAAACACATTTCATCACCTTCTTGGAAATATCAAAAAGTGAATACCCGCAAAAATCTGACTTTTTAAGTGAAAATACAAATAGATAAATGATTTCCGGTTTTCTGTCATATTTGCAGCTTATTTCTTGTTGATTATTGTGTTGGGCTTTCCGCGGTTTATACATTCATCACTACAGATGTCGACAGTTAATCGGAAGGAAGTATAAATGAATATGTTGGATATAATGTCTTGATATAAAATCCCTACATGTATTGGTATAATTGCTATCTTTGAATCATTAGTGTTTTTCGGTCACGCGTTGTAGATCTTTGGTATTCGAATTTCGAGATTAGTAATCCTGTTTATTACATTGACACATTCCGTGTATTCATAAAAGACCCCCGCCCCTAAAATTTAACGAGAAAATACAAGGGATTATGTTCTTATGCGACGGCTATTGTTACGTCACTTCCTAGAGTGAAATATGACTTTCGATTTCACTGGGTGAATTATCAGAGTTGATTTCACTCGGAAATCGCGGTATTTCACCACACTCAGTGTAATAATAATAATGAATTAACTTTATTGTAAATTATACCCATGGGGTTAAACAATATAACATAGAATGAACAATAACAAACAAATACATACAGATAAGATATAGTCTTGAAAAAGTAACTAATTAACTAACTTTGACCGATGTGGACCCATTTTTTCGCAGTTCCAATGACCGCTTTACAAACATGACAAAGTCACAAACAATTGGTAAAAGTTCGTTTTTTTGGATTAAGAATATCAAAACTTTGTGATACTTCATCTCGCGATAGAAAATTTGATTTATTTCAACTATATTTCCAAAAAGATTAGCTATTAACTGATTATGCAAGAAAAATGGTATTCACCATCTAGCACCTTGCATCCAGAGCAAAGTCTATTTTCTCTTGGAATATTCTTACATCTGCCAACTTCGATATTGAGAGAGTGATCACTGATTCGAAATTTTAAAAGTAGCTGTCTCAATGTAAAACTTTTTTTCTTTTCCCAAGTACTCTTCTAATTTTAAAGTGTTTTTTACGTTTACTGTATAAATATAACTCCCTTGTTTCTAGTAGAGTTTGAATAATAATTTACGCAAAATGAATTTAAATCTTGCACGCATTATTTCGCATTTCAGTTTTTAAAAGTTGTGATAAAAATAATAATTTTTTTGTTAATCTATAAGATTATAAGATACTACAGATACTGCCAAGTGTGCATCTTATCTTGGCCTTCACCTCAAAATTGATACAAGAGGAAGGCTGAATACAAAACTTTACGACAAACGGGATGACTTTGACTTTCCAATCGTCAACTTCCCATTTTTGAGCGGCAATATTCCAGAAGCGCCGGCGTACCGAGTGTATATTTCACAACTCATACGTTGAAAAACCCGTTTCTCAAATGAAAATGGACATGTTCCATTGATATTGTCCCTTCCTCATACCGAATTTGACATGGACAGGATGGCGGGTGTCCTGCAGGAGGCAGAGACTACTTACTCTTCCGGAGCATCTGAGTCTACCCTCGGTTTTTTTGGTGGGGTACATGTTGTTCATATTTTTTTAGCTTTTAAGTGTAGTTTTGTATTGTTTTGGTCTTGTCTTCGTTGTTCTCCGGATTTTGTGAGTTGTTTTCGATTTTCCCCTCCTTCGAATATCCCTTTGGTATTTCTTGACTTTACTATAACCATTTGAACATTAGAACTTTTGAAAGTAAAACTGATTTCCGATTTGGGAAAAAAATCGTGAACATCTTATTTTAAAATTCACTGTTATAAAATTATTAATGTTGAGGAATACACGGAATATCTAACTCGTACTGGACACTTATTTGATTAACAAGAAAAGACGGCTCAACAGAAAATTGTACACTGCAGGCATTCACTTTTTATAGAAGTAAATTATGAGCGTTGCTGAAAATAATTTTTGCCTACTCTTGCTTATAGAACTCTATCAAGTGCAATTCAGTTTTGGAATAATTTCGTCATTGCTTCACGCTAAATGAATAAGAGGACGGAGATAAAAATTCCACTGATGCCTATGGATCATACTTTAAGGGGGCAAGTTAATCATGTCCAACTATAGAAGTCATCACGTGAATTTTGGTGACGTCACACTTCACCTATACCATGCCCAAGTAAATTGTATAGAAATGCACTGGGGCGATCAGGAATGGAGAAAATAAACTACTTTTAGTTCGTGCTCAAAAAATGTTGGTACTATATAGTACTTTCTCATATATTTAGAAATATATTTATGCTATTTGGAAAAGTTTAAATTTTGGTCTTTTCCCTTCCAAATGCTTTTGAAAATTTGTCTTATTTTCTCGTTAAGTCTCCATACTGTTTAATCATCTAACTCTGATAAATTGGCTTCTTTGTCGTTTTTAAACATATAATTGCGATTTAACCAAAACTGATGGAAAATTTTTAGTGCTATGCACTAAATAATACATTCATAACTTTTCGAAATATCGTAATTGTAATAGTTTAAATTTTGATTATATCCCTTCCAAATTTATTTGAAAATTAGCTATTTTGAAATGTGTTATTTTTTACTATTATTATTCAAGATGGCGCCCATCCCAATCAGCTTCTACCTTGTCATAATAAAGTTAATATATATACGAGTAAATAGAATTAATCATATAATATGTCAAATGTTTAATATATAAATACCAAAAAGATAAAATATTAATCTAAAATAAATTAAAATGTTACTTATTTGACATTTGAAATTATATTTCATCTCTGCATTCTTTGTGATCCCCCCTTACACACACACACCTCTTTATTAAAATGTTGCATTAATTATAAAAAAATGAAGCGTTAAAAATGAAATCACGCTGTTTTTTGTCAGCAAACGGTTAACCTGTATACATACAATATACCTATGTACTTTAATTAAGGGTTGGAACGATAAACATCCGGACAGTCAAGGTATATATACATGTCAAACCGTTAATTAGCTATAATTACCTGAAACACACAGCCTGTTAATTGTGCATAACAAATTTCTGTACATGTAAATTTACTTCAGATAAACAGATAAATTTTACCAAAAAAAACAAGAGGCTCAGAAGGCTGAGCCTGTATCGCTCACCTGTGAGTCACAAACTTTTGATGTGATCTGATGGACTAGATTGTTTTCTGGAAACTTTGTAAATGACCTTCTATAAATGCTTCATACCAAGTATAAGTTCATTTGGCCAAACAGTTTCAGAGGAGAAGAATTTAAAAATTTGACCAATGAGAACATATAAAGGCTTCTGGTGGCCACTTTGTTTTACGGACTATGATAATTTATGCAAAGTTTGTAAAGGACCTTTCATAGATGCTCCATATCAAAATTTAGTTCATTTGGCTTTACGGTTTCAGAGGAGAAGAAGTTTAAATTTTCATCCAATCAGAAAATGTAAATGTTCATGGCGGCCATTTTGTTTCAGGGACCAAGATGATTTATGCAGACTTTGTAAAGGACCTTCCATACATGCTCCATACCAAAAATCAGTTCATTTGCCTTTACGGTTTCAGAGGAGAAGAAGTTTTAAATTTCAACAAATCAGAACATGTAAATGGTCATGGCGGCATTTTGTTTCACGGACCGGGATGATTTATGCAAACTTTGTAAAGGGCCTTCTATAGATGCTCTATACCAAAAATCAGTTCATTTGGCTTTACGGTTTCAGAGGAGAAGAAGATTTAAATTTGGACCAATCAGAAGATGTAAATGCTAATGGCGACCATTTGGTTTCACGGACCGGGATGATTTATGCAAACTTTGTAAAGGGCCTTCCATAGATGCTCTATACCAAAAATCAGTTCATTTGGCTTTATGGTTTCAGAGGGGAAGTTTTAGATTTGGGCCAATCAAAACATTAAAATACTAATGGCGGCCATTTTGTTTCAACGACCAGGATGATTTATGCAAACTTTATAAAGGACCTTCCATAGATGCTCCTGACCAAAAATCAGTGCATTTTGTTTTACGGTTTCAAGGGAGAAGAAGTTTTAAATTTCGACCAATCAGAATCTTTAAATGGTCATGGTGGTCAATTTGTTTCACCGACCAAGATGGTTTATGCAAACTTTGTAAAGGACCTGCCATTGATGCTCCACACCAAAAATCAGTTCATTTTGCTTTACGGTTTCAGAGGAGAAGTTTTAAATTTCGACCAATCAGAACATGTAAATGGTCATGGCGGCCATTTTGTTTCACTGACCAGGATGATTTATGCAAACTTTGTAAAGGACCTTCCATAGATGTTCCATACCAAAAATCAGTTCATTTGGCTTTACGATTTCAGAGGAGAAGAAGTTTTACATTTCGACCAATCAGAATATGAAAATGATAATGACGCCCATTTTGTTTGACGGACCGGGATGATGCAAACTTTGTAAAGGACCTTCCATAGATGCTCCTGACCAAAAATCAGTTCATTTGGCTTTACGGTTTCAGAGGAGAAGTTTTAAATTTGGACCAATCAGAACATGTAAATGCTCATGGCGGCCATTTTGTTTGACGGACCGGGATGATTTATGCAAACTTTGTAAAGGACCTTCCATAGAAGCTCCAGGCCAAGTTTCAGTTCAATAGGTCCAGAGGTTTCAGAGGTGAAGATGAAAATGTAAAAATTTACAGACGGACAGACGACGGACGACGGACGCCAAGTGATGCTTAAAGCTCACATGTCCTTTTATGACAGGTGAGCTCAAAATTCGCTTTCTCGCGGCTTAAAATTTTTTTTAAAAACTTGCACCATAACCCTTTATTACGTGTTATTATGTACTTTTGGAAGTTTGTATAAATTGGTGATAAATTTCATATTATTAATTATTGTCACAATCTCATATATTGAAATTATAATCCACGTGAAATGTTACTACATATTTCAAATAAAAAGTTTGTTAAAGTGAAGACGAGGAGTACGTGCTATAATCAATACAGAGTTACGACGAACGCCTGGCATGAACGGGACCAGTAGAGTCCCGATATTGGATAACAAGTTAATAAGTCTAAACAGAGTTACCTAACTTAATCATGACCGATATAGTTGCATGTCTGAAATTCATGTTATTTTACTTAAAGATTACCCCAGGACGTTATTGCAGGCCCCAGTGGGAAAGCATCTCCATTATAACTGAATGGGTGATTTACTTAAATAAGTAATCTAATTGGTCTTTATGTTTCTCAAATCTATTTATATTTACATATTACATAATTTAAATTGAAAATGGAAGTAAAAATGTTATCTTTGAAATAATTCTCGTTGCTGGTCATTTAAATATAAAGATTAGCTTGATTCTTAAAGAAAGAACTACACGATTCTTGTTGTTAAAAACGTTTATATTAATTGTGTTGCAAAAAATATTTAACTAAATGACAGTAACTAATGTCTACAAGAGAGTAGACGAAGATACAATTTCCACTGATGCCTATGGATCATACTTTAAGGGGGCAAGTTAATAGAACTTAAAGATTACTCCAGGTTGTCGTTGCAGGCCCCAGTGGGAAAGCATCTCCATTATATCTGTATGGGTGATTTACTTAAATAGGTAATCTACTCCGTCTTTATGTTTCTCAAATCTATTTATATTTACATATTACATAATTTAAATTGCAAAAGGGAAGTAAAAATGTTATCTTTGAAATAATTCTCGTTGCTGGTCATTTAAATATAAAGATTAGCTTGATTCTTAAAGAAAGAACTACACGATTCGTGTTGTTAAAAACGTTTATATTAATTGTTTTGCAAAAAATATTTAACTAAAGGACAGTAACTACTGTCTACCAGAAAGAAGACTTGCATAAACCTGATGATTATCTAGTCCTATAATATATGAACTCGGGGGCATTATTTTCTATTTCTATTTTCTTTTTACTGATTTTGCTATTTTTCTTCTTTTTTTTTTTATTATCAATGTGCCACCCGATTAAAAAAAAATAAAAAATGAAAATATCAGCATGAAAACGTTAAATAGTGAATATATAATGCGAAGGCATATATTATAGGACTAATGATTATCGACCGAATGTCCGTGTAATAGCCCTGTCAAAATGTCTGAAATTCATTATTGAAATCAATTATTAATATGTGTATATTTGCTTTGTTAATCTGCAATACACATGGTTTGTTTTGCTTAATCGCATACACTATAATCCTATGTTTACAACAAAAAATGCATGATCTCTACTTTATAACAGACTAGTAGAGCATGATTTGTCTCCCAATATTTAGGCTTTTTACTTGACGTTTGTCATTTAGTAAAGGGTAAACTTCATTAAATTAAAACACAAAATAGGAGTTGAAGCTATATGTATAGCATTGATTAGCAGTTGACCATTAAAAGATACTTATCTTAACAAAGTATGTTTCAAATTTTAACAAGATATATTGAGCACATCGAAGTCTACACGATTTTTAATTTACCCAAAAATTGTTAATTTTGTGATTTTTCGTGCACATTTGATTTTTTTACGGACAAGGCGACATAACTCCAGAACAACATCTGCATTTAATACGGAAACAGTATAGACATGATAGAGGAGCCTAAGGAAATTTCAGTCTAGTGAGTCTTTTTAGCAACTTCAAACTTTGATCACAGATACAAAGAACTTGGCAATATTTTGTAACCATTTTTCACCATTTTAGTAAGGATGATTTAAGTTTTTTAGAATAATTATGAATATTTACCCTGGAAACAATAAGAAAAATGTGTTCATGTACTTATTAATAAAGTTTCATTTTTTAAGTAGAAAGGCTACAATATTACCTACCGCACCAACCGGGGATCGAACCCGGAACCTTTGGTTCAGTAGTCCACCGCTCTACCAACTGAGCTAAAGGAGTACTCCACTAGCGCAGCTAATGGAGGGTGGTTATAAACCTGTTACGGTTCTATAACTTCTATATTAATCAAGGGAAGCCCGTTACACTTCTGCCAATCTAGGCACACCTCCAGAGTCGTGTCTATTGTTTACGCGCGGAAAATTTTACTGGTCAACAGAGAATTCCAATACTAAATCAACAACCACATGCTCACATATTACCATTAAGATACAGCGAAGCAGTCCACAGCTTTTTAGATAGAAAGCTAAAACTTGTATAATATTTTATTCTATTGTTTCGGTCCAGGTTTTATCCTGTACATTTCTACTTTCGTTTAGTAAGTGTTGACAAGTAACCAAGGAAATTCTAATATACAGAACCAATAGGTACGTGTACGATTGTTAATTACGGAAATGTTCGGATCAGTTGTTGCTATTAGATGGCAGAAACAAGTTTTTTTTCATTTGTGCGACAATATCCCCAGCAAAGAAATTGAAAAAGTTTACTCGAACCTTAGTTAGACGGACAATTTTTGTGAACTATTTTAACTGCTAAAAATAAACTCAACGACAAATATCCCTGAAAGAATTTATCGTTGAGTTTATACAACTGAAGTAAAATAGGCTGACTTTCCTGAGTAAAATCTTAAGTAGCTTCATGAATATGCGGGCCTCATGATTGTACACGTAACAATTTGGAGCATTGGAAAAAATGCAATGTTTAATAGTTAGTGCAAGTATTATATAAACAGAAAAAAGGAACGGTGATAAGTTTCAACTTGGGACTTAGGGCCCTCGCGTTGGGTTGTGGTCATAACGTAACAGTTCGCGATGGGTTTGTCGAGATTAGCTGCGAGAAGGGGATAAGTAATCAAAAGCTTAAACAGAGGGAACCAGTCTTTAAAAAGGACCAGAATAAGTCTCTTGGCCGTCCCAACATCATGAGATTGACGCAGGCATGATCAACGGCCTCTGATTGGTCAGTCAACTGGACATGCTGGAATAGCTGATCTGCGGATGCAACTCCGTACATTATTACCGAATAGCATCACTAAACATACGATATTTGTTCAGTTTACCGTAGTAAAGATTTAAACTTATCGCTTGGTGTCTAATAAAACACATAACTTCATATGGCGCTTTTAGTCTGTTGCCTTAAAGCGTGTTTCACACTGTCGTACCTGTACATTGTGCACATATGCATTCTATTAATAGACAAATAGCGGTCTATTTATAGACACACTGACTGAATACAGATCGAGATACATTTTTAGGAGAATATATCTGTATGGCAATTTTTAAAAAAATCAAATATTAAACGAGTAATGACTGTAACAGTGAACTTTTACGAAGTCTCCCAAGCGAAGTAACTGATATCTCGAATGCCTTTAGAACTTTAGAACTTTATTGGATAACACTCAGACACATTACAAATGTGTGACATGAGGACATGAATTTCTAGTATATAAATATACAACATGACAAAGTGAACTACTGCAGTATGAGACATCAATAACATATAAACAATACTGATAGATATAATTAATTACAATAGGAAGGAAAGTTTTCTAAGAAATAAAGACAATCTTTTATAAACCTCAACATTACAAATAGATAATAATCCTTCCATTTTAACAGTGTTTGGATAACTCGTATAATAATTTGGTAAATATTTTTTCCGTAAGTTTTGAACATTTTGATTTTTACAAATAAATAGGTAATGGTATTCATCTTCAATATTTTCACCACATAAATTACAAAATCTATCTTGAGGGGGTATATTTCTCCACCTTCCAGTTTCAATTGGTATTTTTAAATTACAAACTCTAAACTTAGTGATCCACATTCTAGAATATTCAGTAAGTCTGAGGAGATATTTTTCTATGCCAAATTCTTTTTTGAAAATAGAATAAAAATTACCACGTGATGAATTTTCTATTTCACTAAACCATTTTTGAATAAATTGGTCGCATAAAATAGTCTTTAGTAAATTTTTGTCATAAAAAGGAAGCTGATGTGTAAAAACATACCCCATTCCTGTATCATTTAAGATTGACTTTACACATCGTATCCATTTGAAAGTATACAAATTTTTATCTTTAACACAAAACATAAGTCTGTACAAAATACTGCTAAGTTTCACATCATTTTGAACCAATTTACTCCAAAAAGCTATCATTCTTAATTTAATATTAATCTCAAGGGGATATCTACCTAATTCACCGTACACCATAAAATTTGGAGTTGTATTTCTAACTTTAAGGATACGTTTGCAATATTTCAAATGAATTTGTTCAATTATCTTAGTATTTTCGTAACCCCAAATCTCAGAACCATACAACAAGATTGGCTCTATCATAGCATCAAATAACTTTAATGCTATGTCAACAGGAATAGACTCGTTTGAAATCAATTTATATAAACAATACAAAGCATTTTATGCTTGGTCCACTAACTTCTTTTTTGTATCAGAAAACGAACCATTATATCTAAAAATAACACCCAAATACGAGTAAGAGTCAACAATTTCTAAATATTTCCCGTCTAATGTGAATCTAAAATTTTCCATATTTTTTCTTTTGCTAAAAACCATAATCTTCGTTTTATTGACATTAACCTCTAATTTCCAAGTTTCACAATACGACTGAAAAATATCAAGAGCCTTTTGCATTCCATCCCTGGTTTCTGCTATAATAACCGTATCATCAGCATATAGGATAACAAACAGTTTATAAAAAATATCCAATTCACTTTCAAGTTTTTGACAAATATGTTATAATGAAAATCCTTCCAACTGTAAAAAGTATTCTTCTAAGTCATTTAAATAGACTGAAAATAAAAAGGGTGATAAATTTTCTCCCTGTCGTACACCTATTAAATATGCAAAAAAATCAGACATACTTCCATTATACTGTACACACGATTTGATATCTTTATACATATTAAATATGACTTTAAAACACTTCCCTTTAATTTCACTGTTTTTTTAATTTTTTCCATAACCCCGGGCGCCAAACTGTGTCAAATGCTTTTCTGAAATCTATGAATGTGCAAAATATTTTTTTTCCAAAACAAAAGTACAAATCTATCAATACATGTAGAACAAAAATATTATCCATAGTGGAATATCCTTTTCTAAACCCAGCTTGATTTTCCGAAATCAAACAAAGTTCGTTTGCAAAAAAATTTAATCTTTTGTTTATAATAGAAGTGAACAATTTCCCGAGGCAGCTTATTAAAGTTATCGCTCGGAAATTATCAGGGTCATTCGGATCACCTTTATTCTTAAATACAGGTTTGATGATACCGCTAGTCCAACTACACGGAATAATACCAGTATCCAGTACAACATTGAAAATTTTACAATAAATTGAAATTAAGGCTGGAGAGGAATACTTTAAATATTCATTAACAACTTTATCAATACCTGGTGCCTTATTATTTTTAAGGTCTTTAATAGCATCACACAACTCTAATTCAGTGATTGGACCGTTAAGTAAATCATCATAAACAATATTATCACAAACCTAATTTATATCAATATCTATTGTTTCATCATCCTCTACCATATTATTCAAGTTTTTAAAATATTCAAAAAATGTTTCTATATCAACATCTGGGTTTTGTTTTCGTGTATTTGAAAATTTGTGTAAAGTATTCCAAAAAGCTTTTGTGTTGGTTTAGATAAGTTTCTCAATTCTGTTGCACATTTGTCTTTGTGTTGTGTATAGTTTATGTTAAGAGTTTTCCGATATTCTTTTGCGGTTTTATTTAATGTGGTTTTGTTATCACTGGATTTACATTTCGAGAATTTATTTCTTGCCTGATTAAAAGCATCCCGTTTTTTCGAACATTCTTTATTGAACAAGGGCTTGTAGGTATTTTTTTCAGTCTTATGCTGTCCAAATGCAGATTTGGCAGTGTTTTTTAAAAGAATTCCAACATTCGAAACAATGTCATCTAAAGTATCGGAATTTACCGTATCTATATTTAGGTTGTCCAATCTATTGTTTATAGTTTGAATGACTTGATCCGTATCGGCTTCGAGCATTTGTTGAAACGTATATGAGCTTTATTTGAATTCCACGTGACGAAATTGTCATTGTTTATAGTATTTGTGTTTACAATTTCATGTGTATTGGGATTACTTTCACCAAAGCAAAAGGAAAATATTAACCTGTTATGACAGTCAGAGAACATAGGATTAAAATCAACAACTTGAAAATCTGTAACTATATCAAAGACATAAGGTGATATAATAAAATAATCAATTAAAGAAGCATCTTTACATGTATTTTTACCAATATATTTATCTCGAAACAGTCTACCATTTGCTATTAACAAGGAACACCTTTTACAAAACTCTATTAAATTAGTGCCATATTTATTTTTAGGAGTTTTATCTTGACTATATCGTTCTATAGGAATACCAAGTTTTACTAGTCTATGATAAGCCAGTGCATTTTGGTTAAAGTGTTCATTTACATCAATGTCTAAAATATCAAATAGATTTTCATCTATAAGTGCAATATCACTTAATTGTAATACCCGTTCGTGAATTAAAATCACCAGCAAGTGCTATATTATCAGTGTTTTTTGAAAATTTAATCATTTCATTTTCAATATCAAGGAATGTGATATAATGGGGAATTTAGTAGGTACTCGGAGAAAATAAAACTCTGTATTTAGATAAATGTTCTATTAACAAAACTGCATAAAACTATAACATAACACAAATAATGATTGTTCTAAATTCACTCGGTAATCCTGGTATATAGCAAATTCGGAAAATCCGTAAAGTCACTGTTTTTAGAAAAAAACCTACGTGATACGCACTTGTTCAATCGGTCATCCGAACTACTTGTCCCTCAGTTTTAGAATTGTTTTATAGTGAACATTCGTGGGAATTAACAAGTTCAAAATCGCGGTGACATGTTTGACAATTATCACTCCATTCTTCTTCTTCTTCTTTCGTAATTCCCTCCCGTTTAGGAGCACTCGGATGAGACCGATAAGTTATAACAGCAACAACATCTGTACATTAAAACACAATAAATCCACTGTAAAATATGTATGAACACTATCCTCCACCATAATAACCAGTGTATATACAACAAGTCGTGAGTTTATATATAAGCATTAATATAGGGACTTTAATGTAATGTTAAAATGGCAAGAGGTAAAAATAAATTACATGTTCGTAAGGCTTATGAGTCATAATACTAAGTAAGAGTTTTTTTTTTTTTTTTTTTTTTTTTTTTTTAAATGCAATATTAACATAAGAAGCATGACTAGTTTGGATGTATAGTAAATTTATTATTTGAATAGGCTTAACGTTGGTTTAAAATGTCAGCAGATAATATAATTGGCAAGTTCCTTTAGCGTAGGACGCATAATTATCAAGGTAAATGTTCTTAAGAGATGAAATTTATAAGATCTGAAATCATGACTTTGATATTTTAGTAGTATTGTTTTGATTGGTTTAATAAAGTAGATATGGAGTACTATTTTTAAAAATCAAGATATGAGACTGACTTGACCATGCACAGAGATATACCCCCTTATTCCATGCACAAGCTATACATTATTTGTGTTCATTCTTTTCATGTGGATTAGGTGGCAGTAGTCCCTTGATTTCATTTCTATTGTTCTTAGTATCATTTTGTTATTTGGGAGAATGTTCCTTTCAACAAGGCTTTGACAGTCTATCAATAGTTGTGTGATAGCCATTTTGCTGTTGAAATTGATTGTCCATACACTATTTCCAATTTTGCTAACAACATATTCTTTTATCTGTTGAAACGCTGGGCAGCTCGTTAGAAGGTGTTGAAGATCTTCAGCTTCAAGCTTACATATTGGACAGGTAGGATCTATCTCGACTTGATTGAATTTTACTTTTAAGGTTTGAAGCATGTATGTTCCAGTTAACATGCGTACTTTTGTTGCTGCTTTTCTGACATCTTTAACGGAGCTCGATATTGTATTCCATACGTTGTGAGTTTGCCCAATATTTAGGTTTCCTTTAGATAGTAATTTGAGTGTTGATTTTTCTTCACAATCTGCTTTGAGTTTAATTGTCCAGTGAGATGAAATAGCTGTTCGTACGATGTTTTTCCAGTCTAGTTTGTTGTAATGTTGATTCATTATTTCGTTGAATGATGGGAGCTGATACATGTCCAGTATATCATTTATTCTTTTGAAGAAGCTATTTGGTCGACCTGCTGTATGTTGTCTCCATGCAATTTCACGAATTGAATTATTGTGACTCATTGCTATTGAGTGTAACAGACTCAGCTGTCTTTTGTGGAGCTCAGCAGTTATTGGTAGTGCTCTCAGAAGCAAGTAGACTGCTGATGTAGCTGTTCTATTTGGAAGTGATTGAATATGCTTCAGAGTGGTAAGATGAAAACTGCATAGTGCTTCTGTGTCTTTGTTTTGGAGATTTAAGGTTTCTAGGCCGTATAGAAGACGTGGAATGACGTATACTTGGTAAATCTTGCATGAAGTTCTTGGGTTGAGTCCATTTGTACCATGAACGCCAGTCTTGATCAGGGAGTATAGTATTCTTCGTGCTAGTGATATCCTGTCATTGATATTAATTTTAGTTTCCTCAGATGTTGTTCTTTTAAGACCTAGATGTGTTGTTTCTGATTTAAATTCCATAATATTATCGCCTAAAGTAAAATTTTTTGTTGTTTGCTGTATTCTTTCACTAGTTCGTTTGTTTACACATTTAACTATTGTATTGCTTTTTACTGGATGGATTAAGAATCTATGGTCGCTTGAGTAATCATACACTGTGTTGAGCATTTCTTGCATTTCGTCTTGGTCATTTGAAAGTAGTACAATATCATCTGCACAGCTAGGACACCCTGCATATGTATTCCCTATAGATATTCCCAAGTTATGAGCTTCTAGTTCAGAGAGTAACTCGTTGATGTATTGTTTGTATAGATGTGAAGATAAGATTCCACCCTGTCTTACTCCCTGGTCAATACTAAACGAGACATATAACAATAGGCAAAATAGAAATTGTTTTAACAAAGAATTAATACTAATCTCATTAATTTGTTCTAAGTTGATATTATAATTTTTTAACACCATGTATGCTAATTGTTCAAAAATGTTCCTAAAAAATGACACTTTGTTTTCAAACATATAATTGTCAAATTTTACACCATGACAACTCTCCTCTGCTCCGACAAGACTCTGACCCAGAGTCTAGTAAATAGTTAATTTCCCTCCGCGACAATGACTAATGACTCTGCCTCTTTCATGTCTGTGTTTCCCAGAACCGCGACCTCGATTTGGTGGATCGTAATGTTGTATAGTAGATAGGTTCACATGATCGAATGCTTGTTGTTTTAAATTTTCCCTTGTTTTGTTTTCTTGTAATCTTTTGTAATGTTTCACTCTGTCCGATAGACTCTGATTTTCTCTTAAAACTTTATTGTGTTCCTCTATTAGATTGCTGTTTCTAATTTCCAAAATAGCCATATCTCCCTGAATTGCTCTCTTATCCTCCTCTAATTGTTCCTTTTCCTTCAAAAGTCTATCATGTTGTTGTTTCAAAGATTTAAGTTGTTCCTTTAAATTTGAAATTTCTTTCACTAATCCGTTTATATGGGCATCAGTGTCGTCGGTTTCATTCATATCGTCGATACAATCGTTTAAATATTGGATTTCTGTCTTTAAACTCCGAATTTCGAGTCTGGGTCCAGATTGAAATCTTGATACTGATCTCCAGAATTCTGAATCGTCCAAATTGAAATATGGAAAGTTTGAACACGTTTTCCTTCGAATAAAGTTTTCTAAGCGTAACTTGTCTCGTGCAAGATTTTTCACTGATTTTTGTTTCCTTGTATTCGATTTACAATTTCTGACGTAATGTCCATTCTTTCCGCATCTAAAACATCTAATAAACGAATTTCTGTAACTTGGATTAAATCCACAATATTGATAAATGTAATTTCTTTGATCGGGTATAAACATACGCATATCAGGCGAACACTGCTCATTAAAACTCGGTATTCCGAAATGTCCGCTGTTCATTCTGCAGGTTGATGTGTACGCGGGATCTTGCAACGCAAATAGCTATAAATGAAAATAGCTAATGCTCCGGATTCTGCGCCAGTTGATATAATGGGGAATTTAGTAGGTACTCGGAGAAAATAAAACTCTGTATTTAGATAAATGTTCTATTAACAAAACTGCATAAAACTATAACAATATAACACAAATAATGATTGTTCTAAATTCACTCGGTAATCCTGGTATATAGCAAATTCGGAAAATCCGTAAAGTCACTGTTTTTAGAAAAAACCTACGTGATACGCACTAATTCAATCGGTCATCCGAACTGCTTGTCCCTCAGTTTTAGAATTGTTTTATAGTGAACATTCGTGGGAATTAACAAGTTCAAAATCGCGGTGACATGTTTGACAATTATCACTCCATTTATGACATATAACAATAGGCAAAATAGAAAAACGTTTTAACAAAGAATTAATACTAATCTCATTAATTTGTTCTAAGTTGATATTATAAGTTTTTAACACCATGTATGCTAATTGTTCAAAAATGTTCCTAAAAATGACACTTTGTTTTCAAACATATAATCGTCAAATTTTACACCATGACAAATGCTTCATCAGATGAATATTTTGAATTCTCTGGAGGTACATATACACACCCAAAAAGAAGATTACCTTTCAGACTAGAATCAATTGAAATATCTTTTGAAAATTCAATCCACTGAACAAATTCTGAATCAGACTTAAGAAATTGTATATATTTTGATAAAATTTCTTTAAAAATAACTACTATTCCGCCAGATTTTTTTTCAAATTTTTTTCTATGTTTTGCAAAATAACAAAATCCTTGGGGTAGTTTTAAATTGTCAAATTCATCTGTTTTAGTTTCTACAAATACAAGAATATCATAAGATTTGATCAATAATTCAAAATCTGGGTTTAAAAGTTTAGATTTCAAACCGCAAACATTCAAAAAAGTAACATTTACTTTATTTATGTGATTTTGTTTATGTCCAATATTTTCGTCTGATGTGTTGTCCTAACTTTGACCAGGTTGTCCTAGAATTCCAGTAGGGGGATCTTCAGAATATTGTATGCCATCAACATATAACTTATCATACACAAGTTTGACATGGTGTTTCCTGCGTTTAAGCTCTTTCATTTTCGGAATAAGTTTTTTCCTCCGATCATATATTTCACGAGGGAACTGCTGATATACGGAATATTGTGGTTTCAGTTTGAGTTTCTCAGCAGCCGCCACCCTGACCCTTTCATGGTCTGCGTATCTAGCGAACCGTGCAATGATACTTCGAAATTTACCATCCGGTCTTTCCCCCAACCTGTGGACATTTTGAAATTCAACATTATCTGCCTTACATTGTATTATCAATAATTTATTTGTTTTTCCGAGACTGAAATTTGGAAATTGTTCCTATAAAGTTTATGTATAGTTAATGGAGAGGTTACTTGAAAATCGTGATATGGGTTTTTTGTGTTACCCGATTTTTACAGTCATACATGGCCCATTTGATCAACTTTTACTTGTCGACATGCTGCATTGACAGAGATATATCCCAATATATCTGAATCGTTTACGAGAACTGATTTTATTGTATGGTGTTATAAAATGCATTTGGTTTCATTAAATAAAAAAGACTTCTTACTTGCCATGATAAGTCCTCCCAACACCAAGTCAGTGTACTAAGTTTGAATCATATTTATATAAAATGATCAATTGCAACACAAGAAATTTTGTTAATTTATGACCAAGCAAATGAAATATCTATTATTACATATTATGTCTGACACATTGATGTCTTCCTTGTATCAATATTATATTAAATCTACAATATGATATAAGGACAGAAAATAAAATAATTAAAACACCACATTAATAATAAAAAGTATCTGAGTTGCATATATATTCAGCCAATAAAATTAAATCCGTCCGTCACACTTTCTTGTGACATCAACTCCTCCTTCATTTTTGGGTCTAGGAATTTAATTTCTATATAGAATGGTTGCATATCATCTGTAGATGCACAATAAGGTTTTAGAATTTTGATTTTTCTAAAATTGGGGCCCACAGAGGTCGAATTTCGAAAAACTGTCAATTTAAGCTTGTGACCTAATCTCCTCTTTAATTTTACAATTTATGCATATTATTTCTATACGGTATTGTCATACACTATACGCAGATGCGCAATAAGGTTTTAGATTTTTGATTTTCTAAACAAGGGGCCAACAGGGGTCGAATTTTGAAAAATTATTAATTTAAGCCTGTGACATAAACTCCGGTTTTATTTTTTAATTTATGTATTTTATTTCTATACAGTATTGTCAAAAACCATATGCAGATGTGCAACAAGGTTTTAGAATTTTATTTTTTTTAAATTTGAGTCCACATGTGTCGAAATTTGAAATTTTTAATTTAAGCTTGTGACCTTAACTTCTCTTTCAGTTTTATTATGTATAGTATTGTCCTACACTATATTTAGTTGCAAAATAAGGATTTAGAAGATCAATTTTTAAACCAGGGGCTCACCCAGGCCAAATTTTCAAAATTGTCATTTTAAGCTTGTAAACTATAAGGTTTTTTTTCATTTTTCATTAGGTTTATTGATTTAATTTCTTTACAGAATGACTTCATACTATTTTTGGATGGGAATAAGGTATTATATTTTTGACTATAGGTAAGTGGCCCAACTACTTAAAGGGGGTGCGGGGATCACTGTCGATTCCGACAGTCCAGATTTCTAGTTTCTTTTTAAAACAACACCACCTACAAAAAAGGGGAAAAAAACAACTGGACTGTCATGATCCCCGTCCAGGAGCAATACCCTGCAAAAAATGAATTTAAATTTGAGATGGACGTGCTTACAGTTTTAAAAATTGCGCTATAACACAACCGCGAAATCATATTTTGGTAGATGTCATCCTGAAACAAAATTTCTTCTCTTAGTAAGTGACCTTGTCGACCTTTTACCCACTAGGGCCAATAACAACATGATTTTTGTCTTCCGTTTTCATTCATTTGCGAAAGGGCGAGGCAAAATTCAATATACATATAAAATGTAAGGATATGTGGTAAGCATCAATGAACTTATCATGGCCCCTTTGACCCTTTTAATTTGAAAACGGTGAAAGATACAAAGGAAATTCTGCAGTAGCTTTTGTTGGTTTTTCGTGAGGAATCATCTAAATAAAATCATCAAATCCGATGAAGAATTAAAAAGTTTCAAAAATTAGCGCGTCGCCTTATATCTCAAAAACGGTAACAGATATAAATAAAAATGTACGCACGCTGCTACCTGACCTATTCCTCTTGTCATTCTAAGTCTTGCAAAGATGCCATTCCTAAATCTCAGTTTCTTAGACTTAGACGCATCTGCAGCAATGAAGAGGATTTCAGACAGCAGTGTGACAAGATGTCCACCTTCTTCCGAAGGAGAGGTTATCCCCAAACGGTCACTGACAGGGCATTTGAATCTGTTTCCAATGTGACCAGACCCAACGCCTTAAAGTCTAACAACAAACGTGTTCCACTGGTCCTTACTTATCATCCCCATAATGTCGCCATCCGTAACATCCTAATGAACAATTTTAACAACATCTATAATAATAAATTTACGAATTAGCCGAATAGGCGGCAAAACGCGTGGTTCAAAATAAACGATGTATGGTTCAGATTATAAAGGTTATTATCGGATTTGACAATCTGCATTTATAAATTTAAACTGCAGTTTTGTTTATGTGCAAATGGAATTTGTATCCACTTATCCGATATGAATTCTCCCAACATATCCCTAAGAAGGTTCTCGAATGCATACTTTTAACACGTTGATTTAAATAAACAAGTATGCACATATTTTAAATGTAATATTATTTTTGTTTGAAATTACGGAAGAAGAATAAAACAAATTAAAAAAAATCTCCTTCGAGTGGGATGTTTCCGCTTCATGTATTCAGGATTATTTTTCTACAATAACGCAATTTCTCCTAACTGTAAAGGTTATGAACTTTGAAGATTATGAAGAAGTAAGGTAAAGTTCAGAGAAATTCCTAACTTAGTTGTTTTTTGGATTGCTCGGATGTTTACCTTGCACAAAGTGATAATACCAACCATTATCTATTTTTACATTATTTGTCATGTGACCTGTCTAAATATATCTCTACCATACAATTCCCTAGATAAAAATATTTTTAAAAAATGGTAATCTTTAGCATTAATGACGAAATTTATCTCGGACATCTTTATAAACGTGGACAGCACACGCAGCCACACACTAAAAATGCTTTTATCGTCTGATTATTGGATATATTTGTGAAATTAATCCTCGCTTGCCCTGTCCATGACGACAATGAAACAATTGGAACAATTATTTTCCCAAAATATGCTCTACCTTACTCACGGCATCTTTTGAAAAATTCATCCGTCTCTAAGGAAATGTTTACATCTACAATTTAATTTTCATATCTATTCTGAAGGAAAAAGGTAATGCATTATGAAATGTGTATTTAATGAAAGCTTTTCATCAAGTTCCAGTTCAGAATTAATTGTAACAATAAAAATATTGACAATTTATGTGGTTGTGTTTTCATCATAGATTTTGACTTTGAGGGAACCTTAAGGTTCATTTTGGTAATTCTACGTGGCACACAGTCTACTTCATCAGTGGATACATCTTCGGTAGTAACGAACAGCCATATGACAATAGGGTCACGTTGACCTAAATTTCACGCTTCATTGACTTTGGTTAAAGTTTGCATGACCATCCATTGCTGGAATACTACAGTATATATAGACATGAAACTATCAGTTGATACTACCTACTTGACAGGAAAGTTTATAGGAAGCCTGCCACAACATCCATATTGAGTTCCATGAATGACATGGCCGTAATAACTTTTTAAAGTCAATATGGCCACCAAAAAAAAATGCTTATTTTCCCGCGGGTTCAATGTCTAGTAGTGATGAAAGATCCGTTGATGTGCAAAATTTTTGAGGCTGTTCCCATCACTGCTTACCGTAAGGGGAAAAGTCTAAAAAAACCACTTAGTCAGTAGTTCGATCAAGTCGAACATTACCTCAGAAAAAATTGACTACCGGGGAACCAGGCCATGTAAAAGGTCCAGATGTGTGACATGCCCCTACACCATGGATACTAAAGAGATCTTGGGCCCTGACAACAAATACATAATTCAAAATGGGTATATCTGTACCGATAATAATTTGGTTTACGCAATCGTCTGTACGAATTGTGATAAGGTTTACATCGGAGAGACATGTCGTCGCCTTGGTGACCGCTTTTCAGAACACTTGCGTTCTATAAAGAATGGAACTGAATGTCCAGTTGGCAATCACTTTCGATTGCCTGGTCACAGCTCGTCAGACGTCCGCGTAACCGTTTTAAGGACAGTTAACGGAGGAAGACAATACAGACAACGCTTTGAGCAGAAAATAATTTTTAGACTGGGGACACTCCGACCCCGTGGAATCAATGTAAAAAATTCTTAATTTCTATTCATTTACCTAGTATGCACACTAACTTTTTGCGGTACAGTTATCTTATATATGGTACTTTTTCTATACATCACAACGTCCAATATATTATTTTACTTATTTTTACTATACAGTTTTACTATCTACCTTGCCATTTATGTATTTTCTATGAAGTACGTTTACTGAAGACACCAACGTCAAATATTTAGGTCTTTCCACTTTCCGTGGAAAGACCTTTTGCTTTTGTTCTGATTATTTTTTTTTTTTTTTTTTTCTTCTGCCATCTAGGATGTTTTTTTGTTACTTGACATATCGAAAGGATTTTTGGCCCATGATATCGTACAGTGATTGCGATTTCACCATTGACCCTGTGTAACCGAACTCTTTTTTTTATAGGAGTTATCTCCCGGCGTCCTCCTTTTCTTGTTATCGCTATATCTCTAAAACCGTAAAAGATATCGACCCAAAATCTCTTGCAATGTCTTCAGTGTATCAGTGCGCAACTTTGTTCAATTTGGTCGGAAGGGATCTGACGACATTTCATAGGAGTTATTTCCCCTCAAACGACTTTCACTTTTGGTGTATCATACAAATTGTTATTTAGAGTTGAGATATCAACATGAAACTTTGTATTTAGGGTCCATGACCCCTAACAAGTAAAATGAGGTCAAGGTCAAAGGTCAAGGTCAAGTTCTAAATTTTGACTTTTGCTTGTTATCGCTTCTCCTCTGAAACGGTAAAAGATAGCTGATAAAATGTAATGGAGAAAATGTTAAGGACGTTGAGACCTAGATTTGTTACATTTGCATAAAAGTTGTATGACGTCATTTTATAGGTGTAATTGCCGTTAGAACGTTTAAATTTGCGGTTTTTCGTTTATTTCTCAACAATGGTACATGATAAAGGCATGGGGTCTTTTGTTTTGACATCAAGGATTGATAACCTTCAAATTGGCATCAAGGTCAAAGGTCAAGGTCAAGTTCTTAATTTTGACTTTTGCTTGTTATCGCTTCTCCTCTGAAACGGTAAAATATAGCTGATAAAATGTAAAGGAGAAAATGTTAAGGACGTTGAGATCTAGCTTTGTTACATTTGAGAAAAAGTTGTATGACGTCATTTTATAGGCGTAATTGCCCCTAGAACGTTTAAATTTTCGTTTTTCGTTTATTTCTAAACAGTGGTACATGATAAAGGCATGGGGTCTTTTGTTTTAACATCAGGGATTGATAACCTTCAAATTGGCATCAAGGTCAAAGGTCAAGGTCAAGTTCTATTATTTGACATTTGCTTGTTATCACTACTCCTCTGAAATGGTTGTAGATAGCCAAGGAAATGTAATGGTGGAAATGTTTAGGACATTGATGCGCAACTTTGTTACATTTGAGTTAAAGTTGTATGACGTCATCTTTTGAGAGTAATTGCACCTAGAACGTTCAAACTTAAGGTTTTTCGTTTATAACTTGACAATGGTACATAATAATGGCATGGGGTCTTCTAAAATGACCTCAACGGCCAATGACCTTGAAAAATGTCACAAGGTCAAAGGTCAAGGTCATGACCTATATTACGTATTTTGCATTTTTTCACACTTTATAAGTTTTTTTCAGATTTTTAAAGCAATTAAAGGTATTGAAAGCGTGAAATTCAGGCACTACTTTTGATGACGTCATTTCTGGCAACGTTATTATTTCTGTAGACGTTTTTAGACGTTTTGGATATATTGGAATGTTAATTAATGTGACAATGTTACAACCCATGAAAACGTCTAGAATTGTCAATTTATAAGGTCACATTAATGACGTTTTTGATGTTTATAGTGCAAAACAGTATAATTCATCAAACATTTAGTTAACCAGAAATAAACATTTTTCTTAGTTATTCAAACTAGCAGTCCATATATTTTTTTAACAATTGTGAAATTACCTATCATATCAAACCAGAAGTGATATTTGTAATACGGTAGGTAGCATAATACCTCCCTTATTTCAGTACATAGAACCATATATCCTTGAAATCACTGAAAGTTTAGCTATGCTCTAAAACCAACAATTACATTTTAAACCTCATTTTTTTTATCAACAAATCTGCAATTGAGGTGGAAAGACCTTCAATTGTTCTCTGAACAATTGGTTTTTAATATTGTAAATACAATTCTTCTTAGAAAGTTCGGTAAAAATCCACGCGGGACCCCATAGGAAATGTTATCGTATCTCCTCAAAAAGTACAAATCGTACAGGGCTGATATTTGGCAGACAGCTAGGGGATATCCAGGGCTTTGTTTATGAGAAAAAATTATGACCCTAACTCCAACCAATTTCCTGAAAATAGCGTTCGCGCAGTGCAGTAATAGAAAGCTATTTTCCGCCATAAAACACAAGATTCGTCCAAATTTTACCAATTTATTGCATCCGAATGTCAAAATTTCGCGTCAAATTAACAGTACTTTATTCACGAAAATGTCGTCTGCTCAACATGGCACCGGAAATCTAAATAAATAAATCGTGAGATCAAATTTCTACATGAATCTTCATTCTGACATAAGTAAATGTGTACACGTACACTCCGTTTTCTATTTATGACTATTTCCACATCAAACAGCAAAATGCATTATCCTGTGCCATGTTCATCCGACGACGTCCCCTCTCGAAAAGAAAGAAATAAACTAAGTCCAGACATATATCAATGGACGTCACGTGACATACACAACGTCATCCAATCCAGCGTCCCTGAAATAGAAGTAAACATTATAGTAGAAATGTACTTTTTACTGTCACTTGTGTATCTAGAGAAATAAAAATACAATGCCCCCCCCCCCCCCTTACATGTATTCAGCAATCCTAGGAAAACTTGCTATCTACAAATAAAAAAATAATTAATAAACAAACAAACAAACAAAAAAAGGCCCGTCCCGCCTTCAGAAAAGAGATATTGCTACTTCATTATTTTTTTTTCTTTCTTTCTTTTTTTTTTTTTTTTTTTTTTTTTGACAATTACTATTTGGAAAAATACATTAAAAATTTAAGAGATTTCAAGAGAAAACAGAAGTAGCAATATCTCTTTACTGAAGACGGGACGGGCCTTTTTTTTTTTTTTTTGGGGGGGGGGTCTATTTTCTTTATTTCCCAAGAGTTATGCCCCTTGCCAAAAATAGAGGGGCAGGGCCTCTTTATTGCAAAACTGGAAACGTGTTTAAGGAAAGACCTTATCATTTGTGCTAGGCACAAATGACCTTTTAATGTGTAAATACAGCCTCCCCCCCCCCCCCCCCCCCCCTCCCTTTTCAATTTGATTTTTACTGAATTTACATGTAAATGCATATAAAGTACATGTACATGCATTTAAAACCTTAATGCACGTGCAAATTACAAGCCAATTAAGACGACCAGAATCACCTGTGTGATTTAAATCTACTCGATTGCCATTAATTAAGGTCTTTCCCTTTCCAAAGGGAAGACCTTATTGTATTTCTTCTGATTATTATTATTATTATTATTTTTTTCTTCCGCCAGAAAAACGTTTTTGCCATTTCGCGACATATCATTTCGAAACTTGGTGGGATATGTCGTATTCAAACACCGATTTCAAAAAACACCCTCCTAAGCCGAACTCTTTGTCGTTACAGAGTTATCTGCCCGGTGTAGCGAAACCTTGTTATCGCTTCATCTCTGAAACCGTAAAACTTAGATGCGAACCGAAAGGTGGAAAGTGTTCGGTTTATCGACTGCATGCTTCATGACACAAAACCGAAAGGATTTCTAATGTCGTAATAAGAGTTATCTCCCCTTAATGAAAAGCAGTTTTCGCTAAAATTTTTTACTCGAAAACTATGACTTGTACAGGCATGGGACTTTCACTATTGGTCATAGGACGAAATAAGCTATTGAAAGAGGTCAAGGTCAAATCTCAATTTTGACCTTGACCTTTGACCGCAGACCTTGTTATCGAAATAGCTCAGAAACCGCAAGAGATAGCTGATTAAATATATTGGGAAAAATGTTTATCTTGTCAAGATCTAAATTTGTCTCATTGGAACTGAAGTTGTACGATGACTTCTTATAGGAGTTATTACCCTTGATGCATATTTGTTTTATACTATAGCTCGAAAACCATTATAGATATGAAGAAAATGTTAATACAAAACAAGATCAGTTTCAAAAGATCTACATTTTAGTACCAAGGTCAAAAGTCAGATATCAAGGTCATCAAAAAAGCCCTTAGCAACCGACGGAAAAGTACCTAGCAACCATATATATTTATGCTCAGGACCCTATTATAGAACTATAGAGGTAAAAATTGAAGGTCAAGGATCAAGGTCATTGAAAAAGTCCTTAGCAACTGATGGAAAAGTACCTAGCAACCATATATATTTATGTTCAGGATCATATTATAGAGCCATAGAGGTCAAAATGGAAGGTCAAGGGTCAAGGTCATCGAAAAAATCCTTAGTAACTGATGGAAAAGTACCTAGCAACCATATATATTTATGTTCAGGAACATATTATAGAGCCATAGAAATCAAAATGGAAGGTCAAGGGTCAAGGTCATCGAAAAAGTCCTTAGTTACTGATGGAAAAGTACCTAGCAACCATATATATTTATGCCCAGGACCCTATTATAAAGCCGTAGAGGTCAAAATGGAAGGTCAAGGGTCAAGGTCATCAAAAAAGTCCTTAGCAACTGATGGAAAAGTACCTAGCAACCATATATATTTATGCTCAGGACTCTATCATAGAGCCTTAGAGATCAAAATGGAAGGTCAAGGGTCAAGGTCATTGAGACAGTCCTATATTTTGACTAATATCCTTAGCAACTTAGGATTAAAAGGTCAATTTGACTAGGGAAAGACCTTGCAATTGTTCTCTGAACAATTGTCTTTCTAGTTGTTTTTATTTTTGTTTACATTTTATGTACGGACTCAGTCTTGCTCTGGGTTTCAAAGAGTCAACACCTATTTATTTTTATTTTTTATTTTCACACTCGTGATCAAGACCATATTGGTCGAAACGTTGAGTATTTTTTACTTTTTACTTTTTAGTTTGTTGTTGTTTTTTACGATTTTATATTTGGTTTTATTCGACTGGTGTATTTTATACATTTTAGTCGTCTTACGCCCCTTTTGACAGCTCACCATTTCCATTTATTTTTCTTGTTATACATAAAAATGGATCGAAAGTGGATTTTTTTTCCAGCAAGGAACATAATAAACAAGCCCCATAAAAATCAGTCAAAAAATAAAAAAGTTAGACAAATACAGTTTAGCATAAAATATTATTGGAGAATTTTTTATGATATATAACAATTTATTATCTTCCGGCAGTATTAAATTATCCCCGCGAACATTACCAGTTGCGCATTCACATAATGGTTAGTTTAAACATATTTATTCAAATAAATGTTCATACGTATGTACAATACAGACTGAGCATAACAAAATAGGATTCAGAAACAAGCTGTAAGCTTATGTAAATCTGTTTCCTTGTTTCACACAAACAAATAATCAAGACGAAATGCTCGTTACACAAAGAGAAACTATGCATACATAACATTATTTATATAATTCATGACTGTTATATTTAAAAAAAAAAAAGAAAGAAAAAGAAAAGTGATGTATCAAGGTGTAAATCTTTTACTCTTTATGATAAAGTTCTGAACTTCGACAAAAACTTTCGCATTTTGTTCATCTGAAATACCAGGAGAACCAAAAAGCAATAAATTAACGTTTATAACAATCGGAACAAAATTCAAAGCTGCAAACAGGTTCTGTCTGTGTAAAAAATATCTAGGACAGTCAAAGAAAAAGTGTGATGAAGATTCTATTGAACCACATACACAGTTAGGGGAATCAACAAGATTTCTCATAAAGAGATTCAGGTTTAAGGAGCTACAATCCATACGAATTCTCGTATGTATAATTTGACCCAACCTACTGCCAACATAGAAATATGGTGGTACTTTGTGGCTACTGTTAGTAATATTCTTCTTAAACAGGCTTAAAGAATCGCAATTCTTAATACTAGCGGGAAGTTTATTCCACTCTTTAATAGTAGAGGGTAAAAAATAATCGGAATATAAATTAGTTCTGGTCCTTATCTCCAATAAACTGCTGGATTGACGTGTATTATGATCATGCCGATCAGAAACAGTATTAGGAACTAGACTGCTTAAGTAATCGGGAGTCTTTTTATTTATCATCTTATTAAAAAGTACAAGTTTATGCTTTTTCCGTCTGTCGGTGAGTTTTTCCCAGCCAGTTTCATCGTATAACTTGATATGTGACGTCAATTTAGTACCCCCCGTTACAATTCTTGCGGCGTCTAACTGTACGTTTTCTAACTTATTGATTAATGTCTGATTTTGTGTGTCCCAAATTACGTCAGCATACTCCAGAATAGGTCGAATAAAGCATAGATATATTTTTCTAGAGAAAATCTATCTAGAGTCGTCCTCAATTTACGAAGAATATTGACTCTATTATAAGCCTTCTTGACGATATAATCAATGTGGTCATGCCAAAAACCAGAGTTAGAAATAACAACTCCGAGATGTTTGTGGTTATCAACTGTTTTAAGAATCGTGTTGTTCATAAATAAAGGCGGGTGAACCGGTTTATTAATCTTCTTCGATATTAGGAGAGATTCGGTCTTCTGAGCATTAAATTTTACCAACCACTTCTCAGACCAATTTTGAATTTTCTCCAGATCGTCATTTAGTATATCAGCTGCACTCTGGGGGTTATCAACCACTAAATACAAACTAGTGTCATAGCAAATAGTTTGATATCAGCGCTAATATCTTGAACAATGTCATTAATAAAGATAATAAAAAGCAAGGGTCCCAATATTGACCCTTGCGGTACTCCGGCCTTTATAGGTAACCACCCCGAATTACATCCATTTATAACAACCCTTTGAAAACGCCCGTCTAGATAATTTTCAAACGAATTTAACAAATTCCCACTTATCCCAATTTGCTTTAATTTGAATAAAAGCCCTTTGTGCCAAACTCTATCAAAAGCCTTACTTATGTCACAGAAAACGACCCGCACCTCCTTCCCACTATCTAAAGCTTTGCCAAATTCATTCGTGATATTTACCAACTGATTTACCGCCGAATCTCCCTTCGTAAATCCAGACTGATGTTTAGATAGAATGTCGTGATCTAGTAAATAGTTGTGGATGTGTTTATATACGCAACGAGCAAAGCATTTAGAAATAATACTGAGTAGGGAAATAGGTCTATAATTCTTTACTTCGTTTGGTTTATTATTTTTATATACTGGTGTTACATTAGCTTTTTTCCACTGACTTGGATATATAGCTTTCTGTAACGATAAATTAAATAATTTACATAAAGGGAACTTGATAACAGAGGCAGCTTCCTTAAGCAATCTGGGATTAATCAAATCCGGACCGGAAGCTTTGTTCGAATTTAAAATCTGTAGAACATCTTCAATCTCATTTACTGTTAAATGAATATCATCAATACAATGTTCAAATTGAACCAAATTGGGTAGAAAACTATCGGTATCATCAATTTCAGACTGTTCAGCAAAATACTTGTTAAATGCATTTGCTTTCTCTGTTTCGTCAAAAACGAGTGTATCATACACTAACAATGGAGGTATACCGGTTTCACTACCTTTAATTCCTGATACATGTTTTACAGTATTCCACCAGTTTTTTGATGTTGCAGGTTCGTTTACTAACTTTCGGATTAGTTCATTACTATATTCATCCTTTGACTTACGAATCAAGGAAGTAACCAAATTTCTAATTTTACGGAATTTATTCCAATGAGCCGGATTATTAAAGCGCTTGGCTTTACGGTGACATCTATTCTTTTTTCTTATCATCTTCCGAATATGGGTGGATAACCAGCGTGGACCTTCTTTCCTAACAGTAATAATTCTATGCGGTATAGAAACTTCCGCTGCGTTTAAAATGGAATCGGTAATATTTTCCGTTATCAAATCAATATCATCCGATTGGAACAAGTTATCCCACGTATTATTTGACAAAATAGTTTTGAATCTGTCATAATCACCACGGTCATATAACCAAATCTTACGCTTAAACGTTTTAGCATGTATTTTTGGCGAACTAAAGAAGCCAATTACCGGACAGTGATACCTCGTTTGGTCTAACAAAGGCGGTCCGACCCCGCAATAAGTTAGAGCATTTACATCGTTGGTCAATATAAGATCAATAAGAGAGGACGAATATTCCGTAAAATGTGTCGGCTCGTCTCCCAATTTGTCTGGACCTCTATCGTTACGAAAAGGTTCATGAAAATTTAATAATTTCAGACAATCGTTAGATTGAGAATTATTCAGCCAAGTCTCGGTGAAAGACAAAATATCAAAATCCTCATATTCAACAGCAATTAGTTCCAACTTTGGAAGTAAGCTTTGAATGTTCAGATGTAAAAAAGAGACTGACGACGATGACATATCACATATGTTTGAAGAACTGGACGAAATGTTTGAATCGGTATCAAGAGATGAGGAATTTGGACCAGGATTACTTTCAATGCCTGCCATAACTAGAAGAATACTCGTCACAGTTAACATAAAACATATGATAAACAGTACCATATGCTCACATATAATTTTAAAACATTTTACAGAAACATTTTCATGCCTTACAAACGAGCTATTTTTCAGGTTAACACGAGGTTTTACATGCAAATCAGAATTTAACGTTGATAAAAAGAAATGCAACGTTATTAAACATAAAGCATTTGCTTTGTTTGGCGAAAAAAATATCAAACACACATATAAAGATTCTTGTAAGTTAATACAATTGTTCTTTCTGCGAAAGTTACAATTAAAAAGACCCACTCTCATTCTGTATTCATCTATGCCTACAGGCATTGTTACATTACGTTACACCTGACTGATCTCTTAAGTAATGAGAGTGGCCAAAAGAACCATATATGATCAAAACTGGTTTATAAAAAGTCCTTGATACAAAAATGGAAAATATGTTACAATAAATTTCATGAAGGTGAAACATAATGGTTATCCCGGGCAGCAGTTTCGAAGCTATTCAGAAACACTGATGATACATGTCTTTTGTTGGTTTTTTAGGAGGGAATACCCCCATTCCCCGGACAATGTGTAAAATCATTTAGTGCGTCCCTTATAGGCAATTAGAAATAAATGTGGTTACGGAGTATGGAGTTTTTGAGATTTGAACATTGCGTATTAAAATGTGTTAAAGGGATAAACATTTTTACGGATTTTAAAGAGCGAGGTATGTGTCATTTGGTGCGTCTTACCATGAGGAATAAGAAAATATATGGTTTAGCGTGGGTATTTTAACGGTTTTTGAGATAATTGAACATTATTGATTTTATGGGAGTGCTGATAACCCCCTGGGGAAACGAGGTATGTGTCATTTGGTGCGTCTTACCATGAGGAATAAGAAAATATATGGTTTAGGGGTGGGTATTTTAACGGTTTTTGAGATAATTGAACATTATTGATTTGATGGGAATGCTGATAACCCCCTGGGGAAACGAGGTATGTGTCATTTGGTGCGTCTTACCATGGGGAATAAGAAAATATATGGTTTAGGGGTGGGTATTTTAACGGTTTTTGAGATAATTGAACATTATTGATTTAATGGGAGTGGTGATAACCCCCTGGGGAAGCGAAGTATAAGTCATTTGGTGGGTCTTACTATGGGGAATAAGAAAATCGATGGTTTAGGGGTGGGGATTTTAACGGTTTTTGAGATAATTGAACATTATTCATTGGATGTAGAGTTTTTCGATGAAAAAAAAATTTCCCATAGGGTCCTATAATAAGCCCCTAGCCTCTTTGAACTCAGGGCCTTATTATACATCTCAGTGACCCCCATCAAAAAATGAATAGTATAAGCACATCTAGAAACTTTGATCTTTCCTCATGGAAAATCTCAGATCCATATCTATGACGGTTATTGAGAAGTCAAACGAACAAAATCGGAGAGGAATAAAAAAAATAGTAAGAGTGGCCCCAGTGAAATGGGATACAGCGGCATTTGCATAAATATCTGTTGGTATTGCACATTATTTTTCAATGATTTTTTGTATGTTTTCAAATCGGCAACATTATTTTTTTGAATAGCATATAATTGAATTTTAACAAGAAAGTAAAGTCTAGAAGATATATATATATCTGCTCATAAAAAAGTAAATTATGTTGGCGTCCATGAAATGCATGTCTGTCCTGTTACCGGTGCTAAATTTGCAGAGCAATAATTTTTGCCTGCAAATACGAATATCTTCTATGATGAAATCAAAAGTACAAATATTTTCCAAATTACAACCAAAACAATAGAACGTTAGAAGAAACAGAAGCGAAGTTATAACCAGAAGAGTAAGCCAAATTGATAGCGTACCCTTTTAAAATGTCTATCATGTTACCAACAAATTTATACATTACTACACCCATACGTTCTCAAAAGGGTCACCAACTGTTTGGAAACAAAGAACGCTAACTGAAAAAACCATACACCGATGTAACGGGAGCTGTTATTTCGAAATATAATCAATAAACATATAATTTTGTCCATCCTGTTACTGTCTATCCTGTTACCTTGAATAAAGTAACAGGATAGACAGATTAAGTATAAGAATAAACAACTATGTATCTGTAGACATTATGAAATATTTGAAAATGAAATGAAACATTTGATAGTCTACATATCTTTAAGAAAAAACAAACAATTATGCAAGGGGAGCTGTTGTTTTGCAATAGAATCAATAAACATATAATTTTGTCTATCCTGTTACTGTCTGTCCTGTTACCCCAACTTGGTAACGGGATAGACAAATATGTATATGTAAACCTTTGATGTCCGTTCCTGTTACCATAGAAAATAGCGTTTTACTAAAATTATATGTAATCAAAGAACTAAGTGATGGATTGATTCAAAAGTCCAATATATGCCGAATATAAGGAAGTGCTTCAGTTGGTTTTGCGTTGATTGTAGCAATTTTTGCAGCATTTGAAAACCTATTTTTAGATAGTTTTTTCAGGACACAATATTAAGTGATATTTTTATCCCATTAATGTAAAGAAATTAAATATTCTGTTATTGTTTTCTGAAGCACCACTAACGTACCTTTGAGAAATAATCAATACGTTTTACACATTTTTCCTGTTGATAGTAAAAAAATTCTCACAAATGTGGTAACAGGATAGACAAAATTTTGCACCATCAGTGGAAATTTGTCAATAATATTTTTATCTTATGTCATTAAGATTGCATATTTGAGTATTTTGTTCAAGAAGTATCATATATTTTGCAAGTTTAATAAATATGATGATTCAAGCAAATTGTTTTTTCTCAATTTTGCAATGTTGAAAATGCACATTTTTTGAAAATGACCCATACAATGATACATGTAGTAGTTAATAGTATTTGTAGTATTTACTACATTACTATGTTTTTTATCTATGTTTATGATCTCATGACCATGATGAACAAGTCTTTAGCTTTTGGTTTTACTGATTACCCCTAGTAATCAATACATTTTTTAATTATGACGCCATCAGACAAACTCGTCATTTAAGTTCACCCTGATGACGTCATTTAGCAGTTTGATAGGACAGCATGTATACTGGGCACTATCCAGCTAGATCAATCAAACGTCAAATTAATGTTCCAGTGTCGAATGTAATTCTAAAAAAAATGGTATTAACATTACCATCGAAATAACCAATATATATTGTCTATAGAATGTTGATTACTGTAATATTTTGCATATGAACTTCGGTAATATCGAAATGGGCATATAACTGCAATAGTATTCCCACGTTCCTTTAAACGGGTATTTACGTCGTAATCGGGTAATGTAGAAATCGTAGTCAATATTGCGTTTGATATCGTTTTCCTAACGCGGACAATACAAAACGTTTGTTGAAATTAACTGGTTTCACATTTATAAATCATTAACAATCTTAAATAAATGGCATTCAGTGTAATGATCATAATAATAGGGTCTTGTAAGGTTATATGCGAAATATTTGCCTGGTCTGAGTGACATATTAACAGACCCAAAAACATTATAAAGCCAAAACCAGGTAAGGATAAAACAGAGGTAAGTTTTCCACTTAGGGCATAATAATAGAATCATTATTCATACTTATTGCTTCACTTGTCGTTGGCTTTATTGAATTAGTACCTCCGGAGTTCTTTATATATATAATTTATTTCATATAAATACTAGGTATTACATATTGTGACCGATGAGAATTATATTTGTATGTAACACAGGTTTGGTGCGTTAGGTTTTAACAAGGTCATTTCATTCAGTAATTCATATTAGCAGTTAATTCTTTTTTTTTAAATATTATGTACAAATTGTTTAAAATGAATAAGTATTAAACAGTACAAAATAATAGTTATCTTACATATTTTTATACGACTTCTAACAGAAGGAAAGTAAATGTTTTGCTTTTGCTATGCCAAGAGAATTGGACCCATCAAAAGTAGTTTTAACTCTACCACATTTGGGCCTGTCTGAAGTCAGGAATACTTTAGTTAGTGTTCGATATGTATCTTTGGTTTCTCAGATTTTAATGGTATGGTTTTATGTCTCACGGGTTTGATTTACCAATCGTTTTATTTTGTAGGAGTCATAGGTCGTATCACATAGAACAGGAAGAACACTTTTTTGTTACTTTTCTTGATAAAGTAAAGTACCCCTAGTTCTGTACAAAAAAAAATATTTTAAAGTCCGTAAAAATTTAAATCCAAGAGCAAAACAAACCTTTGAGAATTGAACATTACACTTTGAATGAATAAAAAAAAACGTTTTTACGCGTTTATGTATCTCGTATAGAGCTCTGATAGATCGTCTTTTCATAGAGATCATTAATAGAATAAAAGATCCCAGATTTTAAGGCTTGATGATGAACAAAATTATTCCTTATGTTATAAATTCAGTATAACATAACAAGGTACAATGAAAGAGAAATGGAAAAAAGAAAAGTAACAATCATTCTAAGAGTATTGAATGGCAATACATACACCCCTACCGGCTTAAAACTCATTGTACTGGAACAAAATGCAAACTTAATCGGTAATTTGTCTTATTTTCTATATTCCAAAAAAATAAAGTCCAAATATCTAGTGGTGCTAATATTGAACACTAAATCTGTTTATATACATTTGCATAAGGCAGAGATACAATTTACTAAACTGAAACCTCTTTAAGATTCAATGACAAAACTGAGGTTCAAACTACAAAAAATTATCAGAATGTAACTTGTCATGGTAAAACTATATACAATATATCAAATCAAAATCTTGAAGCATGACGAAAAAAAGTGCTGGAAACTGATTATTTGCGTAAATTTTCTAACTTCAAGGACCATAACTCTGCAAGGACCATCAGACCGGAACAAAACTTGATCTGTAACCGGTCATGATAAAACTACATACCAAATATAAAGTCAATATCTTCAAGCGCAACTGAAAAAAGTGCGGAAAACTGATTTGCCGGACTGATGGATGGACAGATGGACGAACGGAAAGAGACGGAGTGCAAACTTAAAGTCCCCATAGGCTTCGCCGGTATATATGGGACAAATTAAATATATAAACAGACTTTGTATAAAAAAAAAACTTCGTATGGAGGCTACATTCTGGAACATAATGAACTCTACAAAAACAATTTCGTTATAAAAGTGAACTTTACATGTCCTTTCCTGGGCAAATAGTCGCCTGCAGGAAAATGTATAAAGTTTGTATATCCTGTTATTATATAATTTGGGGAAATTTCATTTTCATACTTCATACGAATTCAGCACAACTGATCGGACATATTTTTTGAATTTTATGGAATGAAAAGAGATATATTATTAACGGAATCCAAAAGGTAAAAAGAGGTCCTTGTGCAGCATTCATCATGGGTAATTTTCAATAAAAAAAAACGTGAAATAAAAAGACATGCTTCCAAAATCTAAAATACATAAACAGCATATATAACTAGACATCCAAAAAGGTAACAGAGATTATTTCCCACTAGTGATTGGTGCCCCCATTGGACGGGGTATAGCAGCCCCATTGAATGTCCAAGGGGGTCTTTGTCCGTTCTGGACAGCATTGCAGTGCTTTATGTTCGCCTAGAGTGGCTAAATCACCAGTAGACTATAACCTCCAGAAGTTACCATTCTGCATTGATATAAATATCTGGTGTGCTATGATTTGACGAAAGACAGTTTGTTTATATTAACATATGAAACGAATAAAACTGCAGCAGGGTGTGGATAGTTATTTGATTAATCGACCTTTACCGTTGTAGTTTATCTTTTGATTTAATAGAATGTAGTTTTTTTGAAAGGAAACAATTATCAAAATTTTAATAAAAATTACAAGAAAATATTTTAAAAATTTATGTACTTTTCAAGACTTGTAACTCTATTCTGCATGGCTAGCCTAGAATAATAGAATCTATTAAAAGAAAGCAAAGTATTTAAACAAATCATTTCATTCAAACAAACATTAATTTCGACGATTTCAAAATATTGTTATAAGTTTAGTTTATTCCCACTTTCACAAGTTAACGTAGGATTCAACATATCGAAATTTAGTTACAGATACTTCTTATAACATCAATTATGTCATGGTGATCGGAATCATAAAACCTAATTAAAATACATCTCCGAAGATCCCCCGACCCCATTTCGTTCGTCCTTGTTGTAGAAATCAACAGAACTAATATCTTTCCTTCCAGCTGAACTTATTCAAATAAAAAGATATAATAAATTATTTTTTATCTGTGTACATTTATGAGAGATGTTGAATAGTTTTATATACCTGGAAGGTTTATCCATGAGAACCCGGTAGGACAAGTACTACTTTGTGAACACAGAGTAGAAGTTATTTTTCAGGTGACATTATATTTAAAATACTATCGAGCTAAAGAGAGAAGCAAGAAATCCAAGTCTCAAGCAGATGTACTAACGTATATTGATAAAACACCTCTTGAAAAAAAATCATCTAAGAAATACACTTGGGACAAAAAGAAATTCTGCAAATATAGCCGTAAGGTCAGAGATGGAAAGAGAACACTAAGTGATATTAAAATAGTTATATCCTTTATAAAACAGTCATTAGAACTATCATAACAATTAATTTTTGTGTGTGATGGTGTGTGTGTGTGTGTTATGAGTATATTGCATGCTTATATCCCTAATGGGATTGTGTTTTGCATTAATAAAGTTTATAACAATTTTGCGGACAAATTCAGACAAGATTAACGGAAAAAACTTGTACTCGCCTGGTGTACAACGAAAATACTGTCATTTGTGTTGAGGTGTCAGCTGTAAATAATTAAAGGACCCATTCAAAGTGACATACTGTGGATTCATTATTATTCGTTGAATACCAATTTTCGTGCATTTAGTGGTCAGAGGGAAACCACGAATTTAAATGTATAACAAATTACTAATTTTCTGAAGGAGTGTATGCAGGTCTTTGCAAAACCACGAAATTATATATCCACGAAAATGCAAGTTTTCTTTAATCCACGAAAATTGATACCCTCGAAAATAAATGAATTCACAGTATTTCTTGAATATCTCAATTGATGCTTTGGTCATATTATTCAGAATGAACATCAGTATGTATTCACAAAAAAAGGCAAATTTCGAAAGACCTCCCCTAATTTCTCTGGATCTCATTTCTAGAACTACGCATATTAACATGAATGGTTTGCCGGACTGAAGGAAGGACGGATAGACGGAAAGACGGACGGAGTACGAACCTTAAGTCAACTTCGGCTTCGACGGTATATAGAGGACTAATAAAATGTATAAACAGACTTTGTATAAAAAAACTTCGTATGGAGGATACATTCTGGAACATATTGAACTCTACAAAAACCAGTTCGTTATAAAAGTGAACTTTATATGTTCTTTCCTGGGCAAATAGTCGCCTGCAGGAAAATAATAGAGTTTGTATATCCTGTTATTATATAATTTGGGGAAATTTCATTTTCATACTTCATACGAATTCAACACAACTGATCGGACATATTTTTGGTATTTTATGGAATGAAAAGAGATATATTGTTAACGGAATCCAAAAGGTAAAAAGAGGTCCTTGTGCAGTATTCAACATGGATCATTTGCAATAAACAAAATGTGAAATAAAAAGACATGCTTCCAAAATCTAAAATACATAAACAGCATATATAACTAGACATCCAAAAAGATAACAGAGATTATTTCCCACTAGTGATTGGTGCCCCCATTGGACGGTGTATAGCAGCCCCATTGAATGTCCAAGGGGGTCTTTGTCCGTTCTGGACAGCATTGCAGTGCTTTAGTTCGCCTAGAGTGGCTAAATCACCAGTAGACTATAACCTCCAGAAGTTACCATTCTGCATTGATATAAATATCTGGTGTACTATAATTTGACGAAAGACGTTTGTTTATATTTACATATGAAAAGAATAAAACTGCAACAGGCTGTGAATAGTTATTTGATTAATCAACCTTTACCGTTGTAGTTTATCTTTTGATTTAATAAAATGTATTTTGTTGAAAGGAAACAATTATCAAAATTTTAATAAAAATTATAAGAATATCTTTTAAAAATTTATGTACTTTTCAAGACTTGTAACTCTATTCTGCATAGAATCTATTAAAAGAAAGTAAAGTATTTAAACAAATCATTTCACTCAAACAAACATTAATTTCGATGAATTTCTAAATATTGTTTTAAATTTAATTTATTACCACTTTCACAAGTTAACGTAGGATTCAAAATATCGAAATTTAGTGACAGATACTTCTTTTAACATCAATTTTAAAGGTAATGGTGATCGGAATCATAAAATCTAATTAAATTATATCTCCAAAGATTTGCCGCTTTGTGAACACAGAGTAAAAGTCATAAGCAGATGTACTAACGTTTATTGATAAAACACCTCTTGAAAAAAGAAAAAAGTCATCCACGCTTTTGTAGAAATACAATTTGGTCCCAGTAGGAACGCATCTCCACTGAAACTTTCTGGCTGATTCATTTGTTTAAATAAGCAATCTAATGTTTATAAAATATATTTTTATTTACATAATATTATATAATTCAAATTACAAAATAAATTAAAATGTCTTTAAAATCATTTTTATGAGTGTATAGTCATGCTCATCATTAAGAAAAAACTACACGATTCTTGTTGTTACAAATGTTCATATTGTGTGGCATAAAATATATTTTATTTAAGGCGAGCAACTTTGAGAAATATAAAGATATCTAACTCAATAATTAAAGCCGATCATCGTACACTGCAGGGATTCATCTTAACTTTCAGTAGAAGTACATTACGAGCATTCCTTAAATTAATCTATCAAGTCAAATTCAGTTAAGAAATAATTTCATCATTGCTTCACCTGAAAATATACACCTGGAAAAAAGCTAAGCACCCCCGTCTTTTTTTAACCCACCTATATTCAAAGTTTCACTATGTAAAATTGTCATGTGTTTTTTGCTTTCTGTGAACTACTTTGGATAATATTGATCATTATGTGTCTGAATAAAACAATGTCATAAAAAAATAACAAAATTTTATTAACAAATGATATCATTGAAATTCATATGACTTTTTCACAATATCACAGTCCTTCACAAGTATTGTCATACAGAGTTCATAAACACTGAATTTAATTTATTTTTCACTTCAGTAGATCAATTATCATCAAAACAAAATTCGTATCACAGATAAATGTCAATATCGGGTGTATCCGCCATATGCCTGGATAACTGCTGCAACCCTCCTACGCATACTGCCTGTAAGCCTTCTGATCTGCTGCTGCGTTATCCGTCGCCATTCCTGATGTAACCGAGCCTCTAATTGCTGCACATTTTGTGCTGGAGGTTCCATGGCATAGACACGCCTACCCAATTGATCCCATATGTGCTCAATTGGGTTAAGGTCAGGACTCCTTGCTGGCCAGGGTATGGTGTTCACGGACTCTGCCTCCAGATACGCCCTTACTTCCCGAGAACGATGAGGTCTGGCGTTGTCATCCATGAAGACAGGTCTTGAGGCTAATGCATGGTTCTCGAAATGAGGTACAACAGCAGGTCTGAGCACTTCCTGGATGTATCGAGCCCCTGTGAGATTGCCGTGAATGGTCAGTAGGTCCAACTTGCAATCATGTGAGATGCATCCCCACACCATAACGGATCCACCACCAAACGGAACTGTTGCAGAAATGTGCCTTTGGGCATAGGCAGTGTTTCTGCGTCTCCATACACGCGTTCGCCCATCTGTGACGTGGAGAAGGAAGCGGCTTTCATCTGACCAGTGGATTTTACGCCAGTTTCTCAGGTTCCAATTCTGCCTTGCTCTACACCAGTTCAGTCGCTCTCTGCGGTGGCGATCAGTCAGCAGGGGACGTCGGATGACCCTTCTGGACCTCAGACCATCATCTCTAAGGCGATTTCTCACGGTTCTTGACGATATCTGTCGTCCGGGTAACCACTGCTGTTTCAGGTAGGTGCTGTTGGCAAATGGATTACGCCGTACCAGTCTACCAAGGCTTCTGTTCTCTCTGTCTGTGGTTACTGTAGGTCTGCCAGTCCTTGGGCGGTCTCTAACATCTTGTGTCGCTGTATGCTTCCTGACCAATCGGCTGATGACTGTGTAGTGGTACCCAATCTGACGTCCAATAGCTTTGTACGACATACCAGTGGAGTGCATACCAATAATCTGCCATTTCAGCGCCTCTGACAACCGTCTTCTTGCCATGCTTACGTACAATGAATTTGCATTTAAAAAAATCGGATTTAAATACAGTAAAAATGCGCCATTTCAAACTGCATGTTTTGCACGGACGAGGTCGAGATTTTCATGAGTATGATTTCGCGGACTTTTAATTGAATTTCATACCTGAATGCTTTCATCCCTTTAACAATATTGTGAAGAAAATTTGAAACCTAAAATTATAATATTTTGGAATCAAATGCAAAAAATAAACGGAAAACAAATAGGGGGTGCTTAACTTTTTTCCAGGTGTATATAAAACGAGATTTGAAAATGAGAACGGACAAATGACGGAGATGCAGTTTCTACTGTTGAGTGAGTATCGCACTTTAAGGGGCTAGTAACTGCATAGAAATTGATTTTTTTTACTGCTTAGGTCGTTAAGACAAGCTCTTTAAGGGGCTAGTTACTGCATAGAAATTGATTTTTTTTACTGCTCAGGTCGTTAAAACAAGCTCCAGCGGGAAGAAATCTCCACTTTAATTATCATTATTAATTATTATTTAAATAAGTAATCTAATCCGTATAAATGTTTATAAAATTTATTTATATTTACATGTTATATAATTTAAATTGCAAAAGGAAGTAAAATAATGTCTTTACATTAATTCTCTGAGTATATCGTCTTGCTCATCATTTGAGATAAGCTTGATGCTTAAAGAAAGAACTACATAATAATAAGGTGAAAATCAAATTACTTGGGAGAAAATGGAATGGAACATAATTCTGCAGCATTAGAATTGTGTTACATTGTATATTGACAGTTTTTGGACGTTCCATTTTCTCCAAAGTAATTTGATTTTCACCTTATTAATATAAATGTTGTTGATACAAAATTCTGATTTAAATGTTTTCTCATCATGAAACCATGTGAACCCATCCTTAAGTCAACTTTAAGGACTATCTTGATATCTTTCTGTAAGATATCAGTTTTAAAGTATAAATTGCTTGTGTATTTGATTTGTATATCATGTTATAGTACTGTATTGGTTAGATGATACCAGAGTAATTAAGTTTTTGATCATGTGTTGAATACTTTTTATACAATATATGTAACATGCATTAAGTAGTGTTATGGAGAATTGTTGGGAGGTTGCAAAATCTATAGTTTGGGACCTCCTTTCTAGACGAGTACCTGGAATCAGAACAAAAAGTATATTTTCATTTCAAAAGATTGCACATCCAACTTGAATTTTCTGGCAGGAATAAGCACATATATCAGTAAAGAGGACCATCATATGTTCATTGAAACAATAAAATAAACTGTTAACAAAAGATAAGTCTCGCCTGTCGGGAGAAAATTTGAAAAAACAATCTGATGGACAGCAACATTGCTAATTAATTCAAAGTCGCCGACATGAACTAGGGGGCAGGGCCTCGTAATTGTCGACAAACTGAGATGTACTGATAGTAATGTAAAACTTTATAGAAAATATCATTGATATAAGTACAGTCATTTCGGGTAATTCTGCGCATCATCCTATTCGGCACATTAACATGAAAATGATTTGAATGCACCGAATTAAATGCTGCGCTGAATTACCCGACAACATAGTCATTCCTATCAAACTAACAATTGAAAACTGCTCATTATTTGAAAGTCACTGGACCATGACCGGGGGGCGGGCCTAAAATGGTCGACAGAAAACTTAACAATTGTGGACGTTGTCGATGTCGCCAGAAAATGGACACCTATGTCTCCCCTTCCGCAATTTTCATCGCAGGTGATACAAAAACACAAGTGCTACTTTAATCTTCAATTTGGCTCCTGACTTTTTTTTTCAATGTAAAACATGTTTAAAATATTTGTGCATGTCTTCAAAAACTTTAACTGATAAGATAAATGAAAGATTTATAATTAAATATAATTTAATGTTCAAATGGCACTTAAACATATACATATCACAACTTTATAACTGATTGAATTTTCGATGTGTTTCTTGGTTCTTTGGTACATATAATATTTATGGTTTGACATACAAGATGTTTTAACCATATAAAAGTTTTCTTAACAAAGTCATTACCCATGAGTTCAGCTGTAACTTAAGAACAAAATACTAAAATCTAATATTTTGACGTATTTGAAATCCTATCATCTTTACTGACTGACTGCAAATAATTTGTGGCAATGTGATTTCAAAATTTGAAGGCTAACCACCCCCTTGTAAACCTGATTCAAATTTGCAGGTTAATAAACCGAAGAAGGAAATTAAAATTGATGAAAAACAAAGATAGAAACAACACACCAATTTTGAAAAACATTATTGACCTAAAAATGAAGAACCTTTTCAAATGTTTTTTTGGAGAGAAACAAATGAATTTTTATAGTTAATAATGATAAATTTGTACAGATATCTAGCCAAATCATCTGGACCTTTTTGACTAATTCTACCTGAGAGTAAATCCTCAAATTTATTTAGAAAATTGGATGAAATGAAAAAATAGTTAGATATATCCAGTGTTTTTGAGTATTTAGATTGTATTTCAGTGTATTTTTTGATAATTTTTTTTTTACTTAAATGATATGAAATAAATAACATTTTACAATTAAAAATATCTTTTTGTTTTAGCTTATAAAATAAAGGAAAACTGTCTTTCAACTGACTAATATTTACAAATTTATAAAATAATACATTAAACCCAATGAAGCCCTCCTTTCTGAAGGGGAAAGTTAAGAACTTAATTGTTTTACAATGCAGTACTTTCAAAAGCGTTATATATCCACCACAAAAAAAAATAAAGCAAGATATTTACCCATCACTTGAATACATGTTAGAAAATAGAAAAGAGACTCAATTGTTCAATTATCAAGGTCAAAATATTACTTTGGTCATACAAAAACATGTTCAGTATATGCAAAAAAATATCTACGAACTTACTGATTTAAATGAGATTCATAAAACTCCAATCAAAATCCTGAGAACATGGCCAGATGTAGCAAATATCTGCTACTTGTACTTTAAGAGAAAAAAAACATCTAAAAATTGTTATCAGGCTACAACCCCACTTAAAATAAAACTTCCAAAATCAGGACAATACAGAGTTCAAAGCATCCCTCAGCTACACCATCCAAGTAAACCTTCTCAACATGATAATTCTAATATAAGTGATGTGAATTAGTGTGGTAGTAAAACATTAAAGTGAATGAAATAATAGTCAAACACTTTTACAATAATGAAATGTTGTGATATTTAAAACGTGATCCAACAAAGTACCAAGTTTAAATGGGATTTGCTAAAAGACTTTATATGAAAAAAATATTGATATCATGTAGTCTATGTGACTACAGTAATGTTAACATACTTCTATAACTGTTTTTAGTAGTTATAATGAACTACCTACACCAATAGGCCAACAAATTTGTGAGATAAATCAATATCTGATTATTTCTATCAAGTTGTTCAAAAGCAGTTGCATTAAAAAATTCATGTGCAAAGACACAAAAAAGATACTACATTACAAATGGTGCAGTTTGATTCATGGGGATCCCTTCGTATCACAATGATAGCAGCAGTTAGTATTAAAAATCAACTACAAACACACTTTTTATCAAATTCAATACTTATACATTTGTGTAAAAGAAAAAGATCAAATTTGTGACATAGTGGTATGTGTACTGATGTAAACTCTTGTATAAAATTTACATGATGTATGGGAGCTACATAAATTACATGACGACTGCAAATATCATTTCTGATCAATGACTCTGAAAACAGTTCCGTCTAAGGAATGCTGTTTTACTGGGGCATACCTTATACCCTTTTAATTTTGTATTCATTTAATTACCTCCTTTTTAAAAAAATCTACATACAGGTACATGTTTTATGTCTGTTCTTTATAATATATTTTACATTATTTGTTTCATATTATACCACTAGAGAACTAATTCATTTCTTTAACAAAATAATAAAAAAAAAATAATTATGACTAGATTGCGGACAATACAACAAAGTGAAAAAATATGTCTATAAACAATAATTATTTTCAGTTTTTAAAAAACAAAACACTTAGAAATCATTTATTCAAAAGATTTCTAAAAAAATAAGTTAATTAATTTATAATTTCCAATGTGAATAAAAATATTTACTTTGTGACCGGAAATTAACAATGGTCTAGTGGAAAAAATCAAAATCTAAATCAATTGCATCTGTAGTAGAATCACAAATTAACTTATGTATTACTGGCTTTAAATCGACAAAAACAGTCTTTTCAATACAGAATCATTAACTTGGTAAATTTCGAAAAACCCTTAAATCAATACAAAATCGGCAAGTTTGTAACTCTTACAAAGAAAGGGCTTTCAAAATACAAAAAAAATATTCAGTTTATTCTTGTCTTTTTTAAGCTGATGGGACAAACCAAAATAACTTAACAGTAAATACAATGCACAACAGTGTAAAACATCTACCTTTTAAACCAAACAAGATTACTACACGTAGCCATATGTCCCCCACCGCAGAGAAAAGTTGAAGCCCCACAAGATATAAGAAATGTGTATTATTGAAATGGTGGCATAGGATCAAGTACATGTGATGACTAACAATCCTACAAAATTTGAATGAAATCTGATCAGCGGTCTCAGAGGATTTGCATCCACAAAGTGTTCCTATAGTGTCACATGCACAAAAACGTTAAAAGTCCCATAACTCCCATAAAATTTGTTGAATCAAATTGCGGTGATATAGGATCAAGTACAAAAGGTGACTAACAATCCTACAAAATTTGAACGAAATCCGATCAGCAGTCTCAGAGGATTTGCATCCACAAAGTGTTCCTATAGTGTCACATTCACAAAAACGTTAAAAGTCCCATAACTCCCATAAAATTTGTTGAATCAAAATCCTGGTTCCCTAGGATCAAGTACATGTGGTGACTAACAATCCTACAAAATTTGAACGAAATCTGATCAGCGGTCTAAGAGGACTTGCGTACACAAAGTCTTCCTATAGTGTCAAATGCACAAATTGTTTAAGTCCCGTAACTCCCCTAGAATTTGTCGAATCAAAATAGTGGTGCAACAGCATCAAAAAATTTAAACGAAATCTGATCAGCGGTCTCAGAGATGTGTCCACAAGTAATGTGATGGACGGATGGTCGGATGGACAGACAGACACAGACCATTACTAAGTTCCCCCCTCCCACATTTTCGGACATGGATAAAAGAGTCTGGGATTACAAATCAACTGAATTCAATATAATATATGAGTTGATAAACATATTGAAAAATTACTTTTGTAATAAAACTTCATACTACTATCTATTGTCAATTTGTGTTACTTAAATATTCTTAGTTGAAGTCCAACTAAAAATTGAGTTTGTTTGCTGTAGCCTGAATACCTCTCCATAATTTGGTCAACCCAAAAATTTTATTGCGCTTTGCAAGTGAGTTTTTTTTCAATGTCTAATTTCAGAAGAGTCACATAAATTATATTTGTTCAACTGAGTTAATGATTTTAATAATCAATATTATTTCCAAAAAAAGTTCCCTACCAACCCTCTAAAGTATGGGTCACACTACAGAGTTCATTTGAAACACTTTAACACATGTGAAACATATAAACATATAAAACCACAAAATCTCTGCTAAAACATGAGTATAACTATTTTGCTCATATAATGCTGATAAATCTCTAATACTTGTAGAAAAATACATTAATTTTTTATAATTTACCTTTGTCCATAATTTTACTAAAATTGTTTTGTGTTATCAGTCAAACACACCTTACTTAAAAAATAAATTGCAATCTAATTCATTTAAAAGAAAATAATTAATAAGTTAAAGACATCATTCCACCAATTAGGTGGCATTCCTTTCACTTACATAATGAATAAAAAGTCAACTGCAAAATAAACAATACCAAAAAATCAATTGCAAGGTAAATTTGATCAATAAAGTATAAAAATCTGAGGTTAAAAAAAGGCAATCTCTTCTAAAAGTAATTGCCTACCTTTTAAAACATCACAAAACATTCCTAAATCTAATTAAATACATACATACAAAAGGCCATTTCTTTGACAAGTCTCAATATTATATAGTAGAATGCCACTCACTCAAAACACTTATTAGGGAATGACAGAAAATTTTGCATTTTAATTACGAAAAAACAAATTAATTTGAATTAACCTATGGTTTTCTAGTTTCTCGGATATACGTGATCCAAGTTTTACTGTAATTAATAAAAATAACACATGTATACAAATACATTGTAGTGCAACAAACTGTGAAGAATTTTCCTTGCCCAAAAATTTGCACAAATAAATAAAATTTGATAAACTGAATATTTTATATTTGTGCACATCATTTTTCATCATTTAATAAGAATTAATTGTTTCCAGGATATTTAATTTTGTAATATTGGGATAATTAAGACACAAAATTTGTGAAATAAACTTCATTGAATGCTTATATTTATGATACTGCTGCATCCAACTAAAAACAATGATTCTGCACAACTTATTTTATTACCTTTGATTTAAGGTAACTTAGTGTAAGTTATTCAACTTATCCAAAAAACAATAAAAAAAAGTAAACATTTTATATTGAGCAAACCAAAGAAAAAGATATTGAAAAAACCAAACAAAAGAAAGTCAAACTTCATGATCCTTTTCCTTTAGTATTACCACAAATGTTAACACTTTAGAAACACAGCAAAGTCATTAACAAATATCATCAACAGTCAGGTATATAACAAACAGACAATGATCAACAAGGTATCATTAAACATTATTGATTCATTATCAATTAAAACAAAAAATAACAAATAATAAGACTGACTTTCAACAAAAATCATCAAAACAAATATTTAATTGAGACTCTTCTTTTCTTCTGCTGCCATTTGTCTAAAAAAAATTGTGAAAACTGTCTCATTAATAACTTTGCTCTTCAGTTTTCATTAGTAGTAACCCAATCTAGCATTACCGCCAGTTTCTAATGAAGAATTAAAATAATACACATATGCAACAATTTATGAATTAGCAGTATAAATACATGAAAAAAAACTGTGTTTCTAAGGCCCTCTTTTTAAATTTGGTGTGGGTGGGCATTTTTTGTTATTGTTTTTTTTTTTTTCGCTTGGTTGTATGCATGATCTGTAAATCCCTTATTCATTGTTATTACATGTAATATTTACATTGAAAAAAATGTTTGTTGTTTCTCCCAGGCACAGACACTTTGGGTTACACAGGTTAATTACCATGAACTAGCATGTTGTTTTGATTTTGTCTTGGAAATGTACTTGCAGACTCTCGACAAGTGTTGTTGGACATTTTTTTTCAAAGAAGATAAGGGCAGATAACTATAATTGATCATAGTATTACGTTTTACAGAATTTTGAACGAAAGAAAAGGGGAAATTAAGGGAGAAAAAATGTCAATGTGGGTGGAGCCCGAGAGACACACAATTTTTTTCCATGGCCTAATGGAGGAAAAAAAATTAATCATCCATACTGTACTGCAAAAGTCATTTGTTATCATCTACATGTATAATACTAAAATTAAAGTATTTTTGGGCCTTCATCATGTAACAACTGCTATAGATACAATTCCAATCAGAATTTGAATGATTGAGGATGAATGTGTTGTCTGAAAATTTCACACCTTTCGGTCAATACATTTCCTTAAATGCTGGAATTATGGATAAGTTAACACCATCCGAACCAACCCGACATGTTTCCATGTTTTTTCATTCGTTCTAAGGATAAATGTTCCGCTATACGGTGACCAGAGGTAACCGGACATACAACCAATATGCACAGTAATTATACCGCAGATAATACTTTCAATAAAGTACTTTCCCTTCTAAATATTGAAAGAGCAGGTGGTTTTGACATGTTATATATAAGCAATGAGAAGGTAAGACAAAGACATAGAGATTATGCACTGAATATTTTTACTCAACATGGACTAATAATGGAATTATGAATATAGAAAACTTTATTTCACACTTGGATAAAACATAAGACAAGCTATTCCACCTTTTTATGATACCTGTGCTTGCATGGGTAGTTACCTAGTTTCTTAAATAATGTTAAAAAATACTTAATAAAATTACCAGGGAAAGCACCTTAATCTGAACAACCATCAATCAAAATTAATCTCTTTTTTATAGGCCATCATGGTATTCTTTATCAGCATTGCTACAGTCATTGGTCCCATACCACCAGGAACGGGTGTTATATAACTAGCTTTCTTTGATACTTCTGAAAAATAAAATGTTTAGTGTAATCATATCTTTTCACACAAGAGATAGTGAAGCCACACTGTTGAAAAAGTATGATACACAATCATACACCATTTTTCAAAGAGCAATCCTCAATTTTTTTAAGATAAACTTTTCTGTTTAATTCTTGTTCCCTTTCACAATGTGAAGTATTTGTAGAATATTCTAAAACCCCATTTCCAATATATCTGGTGCTGTTCTGACTTCTTTCTTAAAAGTGAAATATCCAACGTCTGAGATCTGCTGTTTTCAATATGGTCATTTGGGGGAAAAATTCAACTTGCATACAACAAAAAAGTTGCTGTAAATTTTTCTTCATTATTGGGTGCAAAGTATAATTTTTGAAGAATCAAAATGTTATGCATGGCAAAAACATTATTAAGAATCAAAAACCAAAATAGAAAAATTCTTTTCAGATTGTGGTGATCTACGATTAAGAAAAATTATGTCAAAATTTCAATTAAATTCATTTTAAATTTTTTTTTAAATATTTACATTTTATTTTTAGTCCAAAGGAATAAAGTGGGATGGTACGCTTCATTGTAGTTGAGAAAAATGAAGATTTTGAAAGTGAAAAACTTTCATATATACAGTCAAGCACCATTTTTTATACAGTACTTACTCTATTTATTCGACACTAAAATACACCTATTTTTTAGGAAAATTGGAAAATCATCAGAAAAATAGAGTTTTCATATTTCCGTCCACATCGTTGTCATTTTTTGACTCCATATGATCGACATGGTCAATGTACTTAAAGAATAGGCAATCAAAATAATGGTTCATACTTGTGGTATTGTTATTTGATTTGGCTTTCATGATTTATCGTTTTGTACCATCAAATTAATAGTTAATTTAATGTTGAAGAAGAAAACAGTAGCAAACTTCAAATGACCCGTCATGTTTTTGACTAATATGTGAACATCTCACAAATTATTTTTACGATCTGGGTTTGCAGCATCTCACAAATGATTTTTACAACACATGTTTTGTTTGTAGTCTGATCATCTTTTAAGAACATTTTATAACTATTACATTTAAATGTCTTATAAACAATGATAAAATGATTTGTTCTGTAGAAACATTATTCATTTCATTTCAAATTTTTTAAATTTATTTCTCTGAGAAACGCGAATATGCAATTCCTTTCCGAACTCGTTTCAGATTTTTTTTCAAAAGTAAACTTCCAGCTAGGAAAACTTTAATAAAATTTACTTAAAAATTGATCTTGTTTCAATCAAATTTATTAAGATAGATAGTTTAAATGGTTTAGAAAGACGAGATAAACACTCAATGAGGACTGAAAGTAATTAACTTACCTAAGAAGTTAAAATTATTGACTGTCACCAAATGAGAACAATGATGGTAACTTTGAGAATTTTGAAATCATCAAAAAAATACAGTTATCAAAAAATTCAATTTTCCTTGAATTTTCAAAGGTATCGAATAATTAGGCTTATTACGGTACAAGCCTTCTATTAAAGCTTTCGTTTTACGGAAATCGGTTCAAATTATCAACAAGTACCACTCTTGGTTTGCTAAGATTTAGACAAGATAGAAATCTACGTTTCAAAAGTTTGCAAAAGCATAAAAATATAACTTGTAAAATTTTTGTGGTGCGTAACTTTTGGCAGACTGTATATATTAGATTTTTATGACAGCTTCAATGCTTATTATTTTACCTTCAAAGTCTACATCTCCCACAAGCTTTGTTTTTCCAGTTTTTTCATCAACAATTCTATTAATACCAATATCTATCACAGCTACTCCCTCCTTCACCATATCTGCAGTTATCAGTTTAGGTATACCAGTAGCTACTACCAAAATATCAGCATTCTTGGTAAAAACTGGTAACTGTTCTGGAGGTGTGTATCTGTGACATATTGTTACTGTGGCATCACCTGAAAAAATAAATCTTTTCAGTATCAGTATCTTATTGTTAAAAAATAAAAATATTACATTTTTCATGAAAATTAATTACTTATCAAATCCTATTATTTTTAATTTCAAAATTTCAGATTTAACGTGACAAATGGAGTAGGATATTTACTTAAGTAGATAGTCCTAAATAGTGAGTGATAAATGTTTGTTACGGTTCCAAATCACAATTTCAAATAATGGTCAACAAGTATATATGTGTCCATTGGACACTGCATGCCAAGCCAATGATGTATTTAGAAAATAGAATTACATGTGTATACTGTTGACTTTGAAGTCCCATAATGATAGGGTAGATGAAAGACTATCTCTCAGAGCTTCATGAAAAACTACCTGCAACCTGAACCTTAACATGGATTCTAATATTGAAATTGTATAAAGACATTCAAAGTTGATGACCCATGACCTCAAGGAGACAGCATCCGTTTTGCATAAAAATACTGCTGTTCATATTAAAAGCTATCCATGTACAAAGTTTCAGGATGATACCATAACTCCTTCATGAAAAATTACCTTAACCCTGAACCTTAACCTCATACGGACGAATGGAAGAACAGATACACAGATCAAAGAACTATATTCCCGGCCTGCCATACAGGCAGGGCACAATAAAAAAAACTTTGACAGCTCAATCTTGAAGATTTTAATCATCCTAATAGCATAAGCTTACTCTTCATGACAAGAACCAGTTCAACAATTTATCAAACAATTCAATTAGGGGTGGGGCAGGACAGAAAAGGAAACCATTTTTGACTCCACGGGAGAAGGGTGGATGGATGGGTAGAGTCAGATCATTAAGCCTTCTATATCGGCATTAGCCTACTTTTTTTTGAAAATTATAGAAGGGATCTATAGCATGCAGGGAGTGTGGCATTCTCCAAACATGTTACTCACTATGGTCCTCAGTCAGGCTTTCCTATTATGACCTGACAACCCCAAACAAGAGGGTCTCCCCTATCTGCCACCTGGGGATGCACTAGGTAGCTCTGTGGGTTGAGCTCCCATGAGTCATCACAGCTGTCTAGCAGTGGTATATATAGATATGTATCTTCATTTTAATTAAAATTTTTACACTACCTGCTCTTGTTTCATACTTCCCATCAGCATGCAACAACATTGCTGTTGGCATACCCACATTTTTGGATCTACCACAGACTACTGCATTCTTCCCAAATGTCTCTATTCCTGTAAATATGATTTCAATTTTCATTTATGTAAAGTCTTTGAACTTGATTGTTATTGTTTGTTTGCTTTTGTTCTATCATGGAACCTGGAATTAGGCAAGACTGATGAGTACTCATAACCAAAAATATGGAAATAGGAATCCAAATTTCAGCTAAAAGGTTCTACCTTGTGCAATACAAGGAATGAACCCTTAGTATTTCTATTATTTTTGAATTTTGTTGAATACTGGCAATTTCTGTAACAAATCAATGAATAATCATGTCAGACAAGTCTGACGACTGGGTTGGCAAATACCCTCAGGGACCTAGGGTCCACCATGCAGTTTAACCAATCAACATTCTAGCTTTTATGGTAACAGTCTGCAGGTCCTTCCCTCTTACTCCTAAATTCATAGAATTAGCAAATACCAGTTTTAAAGTCTTTGGTTTCATCAGGCATTCTACCAAATTTGAGGCAATTATACTATCACATGACTACCAATTTGGTAAATAGCTACTGGATAATACATTTCAGAACGATCAATGTTCTTTTCGGTGGTGGACTCTTGTCTATGATGTAATTATTTTAATATTTTTGTGATTTTTTATAATTTATGAATTTTTGACATCAGTAAAACATATTTTTAAAGTTATCTATTTTTTGTCTTCTGGTTTACCTGTCCTTCGTATGACTTCCATTACACCTGCTGGAGTTGCTGGAATGAATGTCATTTGGTCTGAACAAAATCGTCCAACATTTATCACATTAAAACCATCTACATCTTTACAGGGAGTGACCGCATTGCAAACTTTTCTCTCAGTGATATGTTCTGGCACAGGAAGTTGGACAAGAATGCCATCTATACTATCATCTTTGTTCTGTTTATCAATAATGTTCAATAACTCTGCTTCACTAACTGTCTGTGGTAAAATGATACTTTCACTTTCAATACCTACAACAATCTGATAAACTTTTATAAGATCTAAGCATACAGCAGTAAAAAATCATCAACCAAATAAAACCTCTAAATCAGATAATCCCACTGTTATAGACAATATAATTTACAAAGCTAACAAATCATGTATCAGGCACTGTATTTAAAAATTAAATTTTCTTTCATCTTAGCTCACATAGAGCTAGTTACAGAGAAGATAATTCTATTGGAAAATATTTCTATTTTTAGTATTAAACAGTGGCTCCAAAGACCCCATTGAAATTCTGAATATAGACCACCAAACTTTGTTCTCAACCAATTCAGTAATTTCAGAGTTTTTTTTTCAAATTTTATACTTTTAGTAAACAGAAACCATTTTGGCCACCAGGTAAACTTAATTGTTACATGTAGCTGCACTAAAAACCCAAATATCATTGTGAAGACATGTATGTACAGTCTACTGTTACATGTATTAAATTTTAGCTGTTCTCCTACACTGCCAAAGCACTTTACTGTACTTCAGTGCATTTATTACCTGTATATTCACATGCTTTTATCTTATTTTTCACATAAGTTTTACTGGCAGGATCCTCTCCAACTCGTATAACCATCAATTTTGGTTTTCTTCCACCTTTAGCCACTATTTGATCAATTTCAGTTTTTACTTCATCTTTAATTTCTTTTGCAAGAGCCACGCCATCTATAATCTTTGCTGACGAAAGTCTAAAAAATGCCAAAATTTTTATTTAATGAATAATTCAATAATAATTTTGTGAAATGCAAACAATATACAATATATATTTAATTTCATTATATAAACATCAATTTTTCTATATCTTTGCTGAATTATTCTGAAATACTAAATTTTGAAGGAAAAAAAAACTCTATTTGTAAAGAGAGTTAGGCCAAAATAATTCCAAAGTTATTTTCAAAACATCAAATGCAGTAATTTCATTTGCTAAAAGCAACTTCTGGAAAAAAGTTTAAAACTTGATAAATTCCTTTCATGATGTCGTGCGTATGAATATGTATGCATGCAATATAGTGAATGAGGAAAATGTTAATTTCAAATGCAAAACGTCATATTTCTGCATTACTTTGGAATTATAAGTCATAAAGGTTATTTTTACAGAATTTATCAATGTCTTAACTCGGGCTTATCACTCACAAACTTTGCATAAAGTCCTTCAGACTTTATATAGTTTGTGAGCGATTCGCCCAATTTAACACATTGATAAATTCCTTCAAAATAATCTTTATTCAGTGTTCTCCCCAGAAATTTTGGATAGCACACCTCAAAGGAAATGATCTTGAACATCGCGTGTCACAAAATATGTTTAGTTAAAAAAGCGGTGGTTACTACTAAATGTAATGTGGCAGTGCCAGTATGATATATAATATACATCAGGTATTTTAACAGAGATCAACACAACATACTAAAACTCATTAGTGTAATTGTTCTGTTTTTCATTTGACCAAATGTCTTTACACATGATGAAAAGCCAAGCTATGTCAACCTAGGCTAATATAGAGGTGGCCACCACTTATTGCTTCTTGGTAGATCTGTGTTTTTTTTTTTTAATTTCAGAGTATGCTTTACTAGCTAAGTACATGGTTGACTTGTCAAGATTCAAGACCCATTGTTTGGTTTCATGTTAAATTTTATGCAACATTTCAACAGCTTTCCTTGCTTTTATTGTGTAAAGATGAGCCATATATATGCTTTCTGCCATTCAGGGTCTATCTAATTGCCTAACTTTGGAAGCTAAAGGGTTTTACAAAAGTCATAAAGTACTTTGGTCATGGAAATTGTTATCACTTTTTGGACTTTTATGATCTAGTCTTGTTAACCCGTCGACATAAGGAATTATCTGTTGTTCTCCATCGTTTTGCATTTGGTTCTGACACTTCTGAGTTCCCTCAAATACCAAGTTAATATGAACAGCTGATGAGAAACTATCTAAGACATCTTTACGACTTTTCAATGTCCTTGACCTAACTATTATGGAAACAACATCGACACGCATGATTTATCTGAATATCATCTTAAAATTACAACAAAGCCACTAAGGTGACATCAAATTTATGATATAAATCTTTGATTTCTCACTTAAAAACGTAAAATAAAAGACGCCAGCATCACTAAAATTCAGGTATATATGTTTAAACATGTCCAAAATGGATCCTTGATGAACCATTTATGTTAACCATTTAAAAGTTTGGTTTAAGATGCTTTTTTAGATGTATTTTTCCTGAAACAACAATTTCTAAAAATCTTAAATCATGTATAAAGAATTTCATTTGTACGGTTGCTAGAACTTAAAATATTGGATGGACGGAACATATAATTTAGATAGCAGGGTCAGAATGTGCTCGTTTTAACTGTTAAACTAGAAAACTACTGTCGAAATCGACAGTGATCCCCATAACCCTCGCAATTAGTTGGGGTACTTACCCAAATTAAGAAAACATAAACATTATTGCCCATTTAAAGATGTTATGCGATCATGCTATTTAGAAATTAATCACTAGATCCAATGAAAAATGAAAACAGTTTAAGACACAAGCTTAAATTCATTATTTTTAAAATTCTTCCGTGTGGGGCCCAAGTTTTAAAAATCAAAATTCTAAAACCTTATTGCGCATCTACAGACAGCTGTTCATTACAACAATTTGTGCGGAACACTGATTTGTAATTTGAGAAAATGACTAAAACCAAATGAATTTGGTTCAAACTTTATATATTAATAAAAAGAAAAGTAACGTTGCATCATCTATCAGCTAACAGATGCCGTGTGATCATGCGAAATATGTTGTGATATTAAACAGTGGAAATTTTTTCGGTTTTAACGATTATAACAATCGTAAGTTTGATATCGTGAGATTTTTACCTGTTACATGTTCGGAAGAATCGTTTATGTACTGTAGTCTGTCTACTTTTAGTCAAGATTTTGTAAAAATTCAGACTTAAAGTCAAAGATTTTCCAGACATGTTCTTTTAGCAGACATCAAAAGGTCACCGATTTGGTTCACTGAGCACAAGATAACATAAAGTTCGGATCAGAAAAGATATGAAACTGTTACGGAATTCGGAGGTAACTTTAAAATTTACGATATAAAGTAATATTGAACATCAGTTTAGCCGGTTAGCACTAGTGCGTATGAATAATATATCCCATGCGTCCTCAGCTGTGATGTCTACTTCTTCTTCTTCTTCTGTACGTATTTAATTCCAATTATGGAACACCTTCTCATTGGAATTATTTCCAGATGAGGAGTTATAAAAATTTGTTGCACACATAAAAGTTTCTAGTAAATCAATTATATACACTAAAATCCAAAGTTCACGGATTAAAATATAAAAGGAAATAAAAATTAAAAAAAAAAACAAATAAGAACAGGACGAGATCACTTAAGCTTTATACAGTAAAAATAAAGGGGACACCCCTGCCTCTACCTTATCATATATGTGCAAACAGCTCATATCACAAATGTTCATTATATATGGTTTTAACTTTATATACAGTTCATTGGACGGATTCACAATTTCTGCAGAATACAAGTTCTCTCGGTATGCAATCTATAGCACATATCGGTAGACATTTCAGTCTGAATTTTGTCTAAATCGGTACGACTGTTAATATCAGGCAACACTATGATGAACGTACTGTCAATAATCAATTTAACGATATCTACTTGATTTTTAAATCTTACAGTCCAACCTGACGTGCCTATAATAGAGATCACTAAGGTCTTTAGATTAGAGAATAATGCTTTTCTCTACTGATGTAATGCCGGACAGAGAAGTAAAACGTGTGTTATGTCCTCATTTGATGTTCCACATAATCTGCATAAGGAAGACTCTTTTCCACCACTAAATTTATGTTTATTTGATTCAAAAAGGTATGTTCCAGTTAAAAGACGAATTTTTACTGCTCCTTTCTTAACATCTGAGATTGTAGATGATAAGCTGGTCCAAACAGGGTGTACTGATCCAATTTTTAAGATAGTTCTATCCAGGTGTATCAAAGTAGTTTTAGATTCTATTTCTTCCAGGAAAAATTTTGTCCAATATTTTTGAAGAGCCGTTTTTACCGACGCTTTCCATTTAAGTTTGGATGGAGGCTGTTGCTTTAATGACTCAATGCTTGGCAAATCATACATAGCTAACGTACCTGCAACCTTACAGAAGAAGCTTTGTTGATTATCCATATTCATAATTAGTTGTCTGTCTACCAGATCCAGAATTGTTGAGTTGTCGCATGAGACAATGTTATAAAGGAAGGAAAGTTGCCTTTTATGGATTTCAGCCTCAATTGTAAGAGCGCCTAAGATGAGATATACAGCTCCAGTAGCTGTTCTTGCGGGCATTGACTGGAAATTTCTTAAATTTTTCTTATGAAAGCTTGAGAAGATGTCCATTTGCTTCTGGTTAAGTGGTAGAATTTCCATGCCATACAAAAGCCGTGGAATGACGTAGCTCTGATAAATTTTATAAGATGTTTGCGGATTGAGACCATTTGTGCCATGCAGACCAGTGTTCATCAGGGAATACAACGTTCTTCTTGCAATGCTGATACGTGATTCGATGTTTACTTCATTTTCCTTTATTTCTGCTCTTATTAGACCGAGATGTGTGGTATCTTCTGATGGATATATATATAGTTTTTGCCTAAGGTCCATTGTAGATCAGACCTGTTAATGCTTTTAGGTTTATTTAAAATGACTGCCTTTGTTTTTGAAGGATTGATGGTTACTCTAGATTGGTTGGCATGGTGATTAGATACAGAGAGCATACATTGCAGTTCCTGTTCACAGTTGCTAATGAAGGCTACATCGTCTGCACATGTTGGGCAGCCCACATATGTAGTGCCTATTTTAAATCCTAAGCTATGTGATTTAAGATCTTCAAGGAGATTGTTGACATATACTTTGTAGAGAAACGGAGAGAGGATTCCACCCTGGCGTACGCCTTGATGAATTTCGAAACTATTGCCAATGTTTCCTTTCCATTTGACCTTTGAGACTAGACCACTGTAAAAGTTTTTTACTATTGTCCACATTGAATGGTTTTGTGTGTGTTTATGTAGCTCATCCAGCATTATAATATGATCCACTACTCAAATGCTTTCTGACTGTCAACAGTAATTAGGTACAGAGGTTCAATTGTGCGATGTTTAACTTCTGCTCTAGCCTCAGTCTACTATCATTTAACACATTTTTTTCACTGTTGATTGTTATTGTGTTCATGGTGTATTTAAGTGAGTAAGAAAAATTTTAAGAGTCGGCACATATATGTACATGCAACAAATAACATGAGGTATATAAGCTCTTTCAACCGACTATAACATATATATATATACAAGACAAGCAAAATAAATAGCAATATTAATAAGCCATGTTAAAAACTGAAGCACATGAAAATAAAACAGACACAAGCATATATTTTATAAGACTGAGTAAAACATTTAAGCATTAATAATAAAAGAGCAAGCAAACAGCACTAGAACAGCACAAGCAATTGTAAAACATTAAGCATACTAAAAACAGCATAAGCATTTATATTACCTAATAGTATATTAAGTATCTTTCTATTAGTGATATTTTAGTTTTAACACATGTTTAATAGAATAGAGAATGGAAACGGGGAATGTGTCAAAGAGACAACAACCCGACCAAAGACGGCAGAAAACAGCTCAAGGCTACCAATGGTAAATATGATTGGTCAATTACGTCTATCGGCAATAGAACGACGTTCTATTGCCCGGTGTAGCGTTCTGTTGACCGCGACCTTTTGAAGTTTTAAATAATTGTATATTGTCAACTGTTTTGATAAATACAACTTAATAACTTTACTTTTATCTCTCTATCCCAAAACTTTGAAAATACAAAAATGTGCAAATGTCCCAAAACTTCTATCAGGTAATAAAACAGTTATTGAATGTGTAGCCAGGCAATAGACCGGAAAATTGTTCCCTCGGTAATAGGAACGCTCAAGACAGAAACTTAACCATATATATAATGCCATTGTGCACCTCTTATTTTGTTTTTTTTTTGTCAGAATTATTTTAGTAGTTTCCCATGCTAAACTGGATTTTTCATTGGCGGTGGTATAATTTTGTGAGTTCTGCTCACAGTACCTTTAGTTTTATTTACATTATTGCACACTTTATCCTACAATTTAAGGCACAGACAATATTTTCATCCTATCTTTGGAAAAGTTATATTCCCGTCATGTCCAGCCCAGATCATTTATTTTCAAAATCCTCCCCATCCCCAGAATATCAAATGGTGGTCCCGTAAGTAAATTCATCCATGATCACCTTATTGCAATCATATCGGATATATCAGTAAGCTTAGAACAGGTTTCTGACATGAATTACTGGATTTGTGACCCTTGAAGATATAAATTTCTTCAGTCTTCTCGGTGCGCTTGCAAATTCATGCCTTGGAAGAATTCACCAAACTCGTTCACAATTTCAACAGAAGGGGCGACTTATAGTGATTAGGGTGTGTCTATCTACATGTATATGTTTTACCGTCGGTCTGTCTAATCGATCTTCTTTCCCACTAGTCCGAGATTGCTCTGACATCTGACGGCCTTTTCTGTGATATGCTGTCCCACTTTCGCTCCAGTTTTGCTAGACATAATTTCGTGGAACTTTCATAGAAGTTTTTTACATGATGTAGGTTTGTACTTCCTATTTCATTTCTTCATATCTGAATAATTTTGGGGGTTAACCTTGTGTTGACATGGACCTCGTCATATAATAAAATAAGCGTTGATATAAGTATCCACAGCTCCTCTGTAACCCCCAAATCTCAATATCTTTATATAACAAAGTTTGGGGTGCATAGGAATTCACCTTGTCCGTCTGTCTTTCCGAATTTAATCCGTTATCACGAATTACCAAAAAACTGTGATAACTATTTCTACAAATTCGTGATAACGAATTTAATTCGTAATTACGAACAACAAAAACTGTTAAAACTGATTCCAAAAATTCGTTTTCATGAATTTAACCTGTTATAACGAATTCTTCAATTCGTGATAACAATTAAATTCGTAATTTCGAATTCAAATTTATATTTTTGGTAGGTCTTAAATGGGCTTCCGTACAGCTAGGCACTCTCATCTGTCGGTATCTGTTTTACCTAGATTCATGTTAGTTCCTTTTTAATATGTACCAACTTCTGTCGTACAAGAAGGTGTGGAATGCATTTAATTCTTTAGAACTGAGAACAGGGGACTCTTAAAGTATTGACTTGTTTAAACAGGTCTTTACTTTTATTTGTTTATTGTTTGTCACATACAAACTATGTATAATGACTAATAAATTTGATTTGATTTGATTTAATACTGACAGACATATATATATTATGAACGGATTTTCCCATCCGCTATCGTTTCTATTGTTATATTGTGAATATATCATATATCGTAGAATGCAAGGAACCAATTCGGTTTCTATGTTAATCTCCATATGGGGGTACCAAGATATGAAAGAAAATTTCATAAAAATAAAAATTAATTTCTTGAAAAATAACAGCACCTCAATTAAGTGGAAATGTATCCGATTAATTTAATGCAACTAAAATAGTACGTTCCCATGGCTTTTCATGCCGAAAAATGAGGCTCAAAAAGGGGGGATAAATTTTTGCTAAAAATCGGGGGGTACCCACTAAAATCATTGAAATTACCCACATTCTTAAAAGCTAGTTTGAAATTGTTTTATCTCATATGTTTGGAAGGAAGAACCTCTGCCGTTTAAAATTATTTATTATTTAATTGAATATTGACCAATGGGCAGCGAGTCTCACTTTCATTTCAACGCTAAATGTTCCCTTCACAAGATGTCTGCGCCCAGTATTTTATGAATTGGTACATTGTATCCTATACGGACTTTTAGTCACTTCAGAATTTAGTAAAAATTATATTTTTAGAGTTGTTATTCAATGGCCAAAATTCTATATCAAAAGAAAAAAATTGCTAACAAGGGTGTGGCGATTTTTCACATTTTTATGAGGCCACCCCATTCAAAACCAGTCGTTTTTTAAGCACACAATGTCCCCTCTGGCTGCCTGTATTTTTTTAATCCGCAGTATGATTTTCTTTTCAAATGGCTTTTTGTAATGCCTCTAGACATTATTATTTCCAAATTACATCCAATTGAGTTTCTTCATTATGGTCTCCGATAAGGCCGAGCGAAAATTCGCTTTCTGGGAATTTACTGTTATTTGCTTTTTTGAAACAGACTATAGCCTTCCAAGGCAACCATATTTCTATATTTTTATATGTTCAATGTAAAGTCAGTGTATTTGAAAAAATACTAGTGTATAATGTTTTGATGCAGCGTACGAATAATAGATGTGGCGTTCGAATAACGAGCGAACGGACTTGGACAATTTCGACCTTAAAGTTAAAGGTTTTGTAAATCCAACAGTACAGACACAATTGAGTTTTGAAGGGTAATTTTACGCTTGAGATGAAGTTCCATACTAGTTTTATAATAAAAATATAACTAAGTATCATTTACTTTGAAAAAGGTTATGATGGGCTGGTTTTCTGAACCCACCCAAGATTTTACCTTAAAATCGACATTTTTCAGAAACAGACTATAGATCGCCCAGCGAGTGATAAAAATAACAGTTTCATTAGTATTTCCTCATTTGAAATCGAATAACACCATTTTATGAAAGATTTGCTGAATAAATCAAAAATTTATAAAAATCACCCCTCATTATACGGACTTTTAGTCACTTCAGAATTTAGTAAAAATTATATTTTTAGAGTTGTTATTCAATGGCCAAAATTCTATATCAAAAGAAAAAAATTGCTAACAAGGGTGTGGCGATTTTTCACATTTTTATGAGGCCACCCCATTCAAAACCAGTCGTTTTTTAAGCACACAATGTCCCCTCTGGCTGCCTGTATTTTTTTAATCCGCAGTATGATTTTCTTTTCAAATGGCTTTTTGTAATGCCTCTAGACATTATTATTTCCAAATTACATCCAATTGAGTTTCTTCATTATGGTCTCCGATAAGGCCGAGCGAAAATTCGCTTTCTGGGAATTTACTGTTATTTGCTTTTTTGAAACAGACTATAGCCTTCCAAGGCAACCATATTTCTATATTTTTATATGTTCAATGTAAAGTCAGTGTATTTGAAAAAATACTAGTGTATAATGTTTTGATGCAGCGTACGAATAATAGATGTGGCGTTCGAATAACGAGCGAACGGACTTGGACAATTTCGACCTTAAAGTTAAAGGTTTTGTAAATCCAACAGTACAGACACAATTGAGTTTTGAAGGGTAATTTTACGCTTGAGATGAAGATCCATACTAGTTTTATAATAAAAATATAACTAAGTATCATTTACTTTGAAAAAGGTTATGATGGGCTGGTTTTCTGAACCCACCCAAGATTTTACCTTAAAATCGACATTTTTCAGAAACAGACTATAGATCGCCCAGCGAGTGATAAAAATAACAGTTTCATTAGTATTTCCTCATTTGAAATCGAATAACACCATTTTATGAAAGATTTGCTGAATAAATCAAAAATTTATAAAAATCACCCCTCATTTTAGAATGCAAGGAACCAATTCGGTTTCTATGTTAATCTCCATATGGGGGTACCAAGATATGAAAGAAAATTTCATAAAAATAAAAATTAATTTCTTGAAAAATAACAGCACCTCAATTAAGTGGAAATGTATCCGATTAATTTAATGCAACTAAAATAGTACGTTCCCATGGCTTTTCATGCCGAAAAATGAGGCTCAAAAAGGGGGGATAAATTTTTGCTAAAAATCGGGGGGTACCCACTAAAATCATTGAAATTACCCACATTCTTAAAAGCTAGTTTGAAATTGTTTTATCTCATATGTTTGGAAGGAAGAACCTCTGCCGTTTAAAATTATTTATTATTTAATTGAATATTGACCAATGGGCAGCGAGTCTCACTTTCATTTCAACGCTAAATGTTCCCTTCACAAGATGTCTGCGCCCAGTATTTTATGAATTGGTACATTGTATCCTATACGGACTTTTAGTCACTTCAGAATTTAGTAAAAATTATATTTTTAGAGTTGTTATTCAATGGCCAAAATTCTATATCAAAAGAAAAAAATTGCTAACAAGGGTGTGGCGATTTTTCACATTTTTATGAGGCCACCCCATTCAAAACCAGTCGTTTTTTAAGCACACAATGTCCCCTCTGGCTGCCTGTATTTTTTTAATCCGCAGTATGATTTTCTTTTCAAATGGCTTTTTGTAATGCCTCTAGACATTATTATTTCCAAATTACATCCAATTGAGTTTCTTCATTATGGTCTCCGATAAGGCCGAGCGAAAATTCGCTTTCTGGGAATTTACTGTTATTTGCTTTTTTGAAACAGACTATAGCCTTCCAAGGCAACCATATTTCTATATTTTTATATGTTCAATGTAAAGTCAGTGTATTTGAAAAAATACTAGTGTATAATGTTTTGATGCAGCGTACGAATAATAGATGTGGCGTTCGAATAACGAGCGAACGGACTTGGACAATTTCGACCTTAAAGTTAAAGGTTTTGTAAATCCAACAGTACAGACACAATTGAGTTTTGAAGGGTAATTTTACGCTTGAGATGAAGTTCCATACTAGTTTTATAATAAAAATATAACTAAGTATCATTTACTTTGAAAAAGGTTATGATGGGCTGGTTTTCTGAACCCACCCAAGATTTTACCTTAAAATCGACATTTTTCAGAAACAGACTATAGATCGCCCAGCGAGTGATAAAAATAACAGTTTCATTAGTATTTCCTCATTTGAAATCGAATAACACCATTTTATGAAAGATTTGCTGAATAAATCAAAAATTTATAAAAATCACCCCTCATTATACGGACTTTTAGTCACTTCAGAATTTAGTAAAAATTATATTTTTAGAGTTGTTATTCAATGGCCAAAATTCTATATCAAAAGAAAAAAATTGCTAACAAGGGTGTGGCGATTTTTCACATTTTTATGAGGCCACCCCATTCAAAACCAGTCGTTTTTTAAGCACACAATGTCCCCTCTGGCTGCCTGTATTTTTTTAATCCGCAGTATGATTTTCTTTTCAAATGGCTTTTTGTAATGCCTCTAGACATTATTATTTCCAAATTACATCCAATTGAGTTTCTTCATTATGGTCTCCGATAAGGCCGAGCGAAAATTCGCTTTCTGGGAATTTACTGTTATTTGCTTTTTTGAAACAGACTATAGCCTTCCAAGGCAACCATATTTCTATATTTTTATATGTTCAATGTAAAGTCAGTGTATTTGAAAAAATACTAGTGTATAATGTTTTGATGCAGCGTACGAATAATAGATGTGGCGTTCGAATAACGAGCGAACGGACTTGGACAATTTCGACCTTAAAGTTAAAGGTTTTGTAAATCCAACAGTACAGACACAATTGAGTTTTGAAGGGTAATTTTACGCTTGAGATGAAGATCCATACTAGTTTTATAATAAAAATATAACTAAGTATCATTTACTTTGAAAAAGGTTATGATGGGCTGGTTTTCTGAACCCACCCAAGATTTTACCTTAAAATCGACATTTTTCAGAAACAGACTATAGATCGCCCAGCGAGTGATAAAAATAACAGTTTCATTAGTATTTCCTCATTTGAAATCGAATAACACCATTTTATGAAAGATTTGCTGAATAAATCAAAAATTTATAAAAATCACCCCTCATTTTAGAATGCAAGGAACCAATTCGGTTTCTATGTTAATCTCCATATGGGGGTACCAAGATATGAAAGAAAATTTCATAAAAATAAAAATTAATTTCTTGAAAAATAACAGCACCTCAATTAAGTGGAAATGTATCCGATTAATTTAATGCAACTAAAATAGTACGTTCCCATGGCTTTTCATGCCGAAAAATGAGGCTCAAAAAGGGGGGATAAATTTTTGCTAAAAATCGGGGGGTACCCACTAAAATCATTGAAATTACCCACATTCTTAAAAGCTAGTTTGAAATTGTTTTATCTCATATGTTTGGAAGGAAGAACCTCTGCCGTTTAAAATTATTTATTATTTAATTGAATATTGACCAATGGGCAGCGAGTCTCACTTTCATTTCAACGCTAAATGTTCCCTTCACAAGATGTCTGCGCCCAGTATTTTATGAATTGGTACATTGTATCCTATACGGACTTTTAGTCACTTCAGAATTTAGTAAAAATTATATTTTTAGAGTTGTTATTCAATGGCCAAAATTCTATATCAAAAGAAAAAAATTGCTAACAAGGGTGTGGCGATTTTTCACATTTTTATGAGGCCACCCCATTCAAAACCAGTCGTTTTTTAAGCACACAATGTCCCCTCTGGCTGCCTGTATTTTTTTAATCCGCAGTATGATTTTCTTTTCAAATGGCTTTTTGTAATGCCTCTAGACATTATTATTTCCAAATTACATCCAATTGAGTTTCTTCATTATGGTCTCCGATAAGGCCGAGCGAAAATTCGCTTTCTGGGAATTTACTGTTATTTGCTTTTTTGAAACAGACTATAGCCTTCCAAGGCAACCATATTTCTATATTTTTATATGTTCAATGTAAAGTCAGTGTATTTGAAAAAATACTAGTGTATAATGTTTTGATGCAGCGTACGAATAATAGATGTGGCGTTCGAATAACGAGCGAACGGACTTGGACAATTTCGACCTTAAAGTTAAAGGTTTTGTAAATCCAACAGTACAGACACAATTGAGTTTTGAAGGGTAATTTTACGCTTGAGATGAAGTTCCATACTAGTTTTATAATAAAAATATAACTAAGTATCATTTACTTTGAAAAAGGTTATGATGGGCTGGTTTTCTGAACCCACCCAAGATTTTACCTTAAAATCGACATTTTTCAGAAACAGACTATAGATCGCCCAGCGAGTGATAAAAATAACAGTTTCATTAGTATTTCCTCATTTGAAATCGAATAACACCATTTTATGAAAGATTTGCTGAATAAATCAAAAATTTATAAAAATCACCCCTCATTTTAGAATGCAAGGAACCAATTCGGTTTCTATGTTAATCTCCATATGGGGGTACCAAGATATGAAAGAAAATTTCATAAAAATAAAAATTAATTTCTTGAAAAATAACAGCACCTCAATTAAGTGGAAATGTATCCGATTAATTTAATGCAACTAAAATAGTACGTTCCCATGGCTTTTCATGCCGAAAAATGAGGCTCAAAAAGGGGGGATAAATTTTTGCTAAAAATCGGGGGGTACCCACTAAAATCATTGAAATTACCCACATTCTTAAAAGCTAGTTTGAAATTGTTTTATCTCATATGTTTGGAAGGAAGAACCTCTGCCGTTTAAAATTATTTATTATTTAATTGAATATTGACCAATGGGCAGCGAGTCTCACTTTCATTTCAACGCTAAATGTTCCCTTCACAAGATGTCTGCGCCCAGTATTTTATGAATTGGTACATTGTATCATATACGGACTTTTAGTCACTTCAGAATTTAGTAAAAATTATATTTTTAGAGTTGTTATTCAATGGCCAAAATTCTATATCAAAAGAAAAACATTGCTAACAAGGGTGTGGCGATTTTTCACATTTTTATGAGGCCACCCCATTCAAAACCAGTCGTTTTTTAAGCACACAATGTCCCCTCTGGCTGCCTGTATTTTTTTAATCCGCAGTATGATTTTCTTTTCAAATGGCTTTTTGTAATGCCTCTAGACATTATTATTTCCAAATTACATCCAATTGAGTTTCTTCATTATGGTCTCCGATAAGGCCGAGCGAAAATTCGCTTTCTGGGAATTTACTGTTATTTGCTTTTTTGAAACAGACTATAGCCTTCCAAGGCAACCATATTTCTATATTTTTATATGTTCAATGTAAAGTCAGTGTATTTGAAAAAATACTAGTGTATAATGTTTTGATGCAGCGTACGAATAATAGATGTGGCGTTCGAATAACGAGCGAACGGACTTGGACAATTTCGACCTTAAAGTTAAAGGTTTTGTAAATCCAACAGTACAGACACAATTGAGTTTTGAAGGGTAATTTTACGCTTGAGATGAAGTTCCATACTAGTTTTATAATAAAAATATAACTAAGTATCATTTACTTTGAAAAAGGTTATGATGGGCTGGTTTTCTGAACCCACCCAAGATTTTACCTTAAAATCGACATTTTTCAGAAACAGACTATAGATCGCCCAGCGAGTGATAAAAATAACAGTTTCATTAGTATTTCCTCATTTGAAATCGAATAACACCATTTTATGAAAGATTTGCTGAATAAATCAAAAATTTATAAAAAATCACCCCTCATTTTAGAATGCAAGGAACCAATTCGGTTTCTATGTTAATCTCCATATGGGGGTACCAAGATATGAAAGAAAATTTCATAAAAATAAAAATTAATTTCTTGAAAAATAACAGCACCTCAATTAAGTGGAAATGTATCCGATTAATTTAATGCAACTAAAATAGTACGTTCCCATGGCTTTTCATGCCGAAAAATGAGGCTCAAAAAGGGGGGATAAATTTTTGCTAAAAATCGGGGGGTACCCACTAAAATCATTGAAATTACCCACATTCTTAAAAGCTAGTTTGAAATTGTTTTATCTCATATGTTTGGAAGGAAGAACCTCTGCCGTTTAAAATTATTTATTATTTAATTGAATATTGACCAATGGGCAGCGAGTCTCACTTTCATTTCAACGCTAAATGTTCCCTTCACAAGATGTCTGCGCCCAGTATTTTATGAATTGGTACATTGTATCCTATACGGACTTTTAGTCACTTCAGAATTTAGTAAAAATTATATTTTTAGAGTTGTTATTCAATGGCCAAAATTCTATATCAAAAGAAAAAAATTGCTAACAAGGGTGTGGCGATTTTTCACATTTTTATGAGGCCACCCCATTCAAAACCAGTCGTTTTTTAAGCACACAATGTCCCCTCTGGCTGCCTGTATTTTTTTAATCCGCAGTATGATTTTCTTTTCAAATGGCTTTTTGTAATGCCTCTAGACATTATTATTTCCAAATTACATCCAATTGAGTTTCTTCATTATGGTCTCCGATAAGGCCGAGCGAAAATTCGCTTTCTGGGAATTTACTGTTATTTGCTTTTTTGAAACAGACTATAGCCTTCCAAGGCAACCATATTTCTATATTTTTATATGTTCAATGTAAAGTCAGTGTATTTGAAAAAATACTAGTGTATAATGTTTTGATGCAGCGTACGAATAATAGATGTGGCGTTCGAATAACGAGCGAACGGACTTGGACAATTTCGACCTTAAAGTTAAAGGTTTTGTAAATCCAACAGTACAGACACAATTGAGTTTTGAAGGGTAATTTTACGCTTGAGATGAAGTTCCATACTAGTTTTATAATAAAAATATAACTAAGTATCATTTACTTTGAAAAAGGTTATGATGGGCTGGTTTTCTGAACCCACCCAAGATTTTACCTTAAAATCGACATTTTTCAGAAACAGACTATAGATCGCCCAGCGAGTGATAAAAATAACAGTTTCATTAGTATTTCCTCATTTGAAATCGAATAACACCATTTTATGAAAGATTTGCTGAATAAATCAAAAATTTATAAAAATCACCCCTCATTTTACGGACTTTTAGTCACTTCAGAATTTAGTAAAAATTATATTTTTAGAGTTGTTATTCAATGGCCAAAATTCTATATCAAAAGAAAAAAATTGCTAACAAGGGTGTGGCGATTTTTCACATTTTTATGAGGCCACCCCATTCAAAACCAGTCGTTTTTTAAGCACACAATGTCCCCTCTGGCTGCCTGTATTTTTTTAATCCGCAGTATGATTTTCTTTTCAAATGGCTTTTTGTAATGCCTCTAGACATTATTATTTCCAAATTACATCCAATTGAGTTTCTTCATTATGGTCTCCGATAAGGCCGAGCGAAAATTCGCTTTCTGGGAATTTACTGTTATTTGCTTTTTTGAAACAGACTATAGCCTTCCAAGGCAACCATATTTCTATATTTTTATATGTTCAATGTAAAGTCAGTGTATTTGAAAAAATACTAGTGTATAATGTTTTGATGCAGCTTACGAATAATAGATGTGGCGTTCGAATAACGAGCGAACGGACTTGGACAATTTCGACCTTAAAGTTAAAGGTTTTGTAAATCCAACAGTACAGACACAATTGAGTTTTGAAGGGTAATTTTACGCTTGAGATGAAGTTCCATACTAGTTTTATAATAAAAATATAACTAAGTATCATTTACTTTGAAAAAGGTTATGATGGGCTGGTTTTCTGAACCCACCCAAGATTTTACCTTAAAATCGACATTTTTCAGAAACAGACTATAGATCGCCCAGCGAGTGATAAAAATAACAGTTTCATTAGTATTTCCTCATTTGAAATCGAATAACACCATTTTATGAAAGATTTGCTGAATAAATCAAAAATTTATAAAAATCACCCCTCATTTTAGAATGCAAGGAACCAATTCGGTTTCTATGTTAATCTCCATATGGGGGTACCAAGATATGAAAGAAAATTTCATAAAAATAAAAATTAATTTCTTGAAAAATAACAGCACCTCAATTAAGTGGAAATGTATCCGATTAATTTAATGCAACTAAAATAGTACGTTCCCATGGCTTTTCATTCCGAAAAATGAGGCTCAAAAAGGGGGGATAAATTTTTGCTAAAAATCGGGGGGTACCCACTAAAATCATTGAAATTACCCACATTCTTAAAAGCTAGTTTGAAATTGTTTTATCTCATATGTTTGGAAGGAAGAACCTCTGCCGTTTAAAATTATTTATTATTTAATTGAATATTGACCAATGGGCAGCGAGTCTCACTTTCATTTCAACGCTAAATGTTCCCTTCACAAGATGTCTGCGCCCAGTATTTTATGAATTGGTACATTGTATCCTATACGGACTTTTAGTCACTTCAGAATTTAGTAAAAATTATATTTTTAGAGTTGTTATTCAATGGCCAAAATTCTATATCAAAAGAAAAAAATTGCTAACAAGGGTGTGGCGATTTTTCACATTTTTATGAGGCCACCCCATTCAAAACCAGTCGTTTTTTAAGCACACAATGTCCCCTCTGGCTGCCTGTATTTTTTTAATCCGCAGTATGATTTTCTTTTCAAATGGCTTTTTGTAATGCCTCTAGACATTATTATTTCCAAATTACATCCAATTGAGTTTCTTCATTATGGTCTCCGATAAGGCCGAGCGAAAATTCGCTTTCTGGGAATTTACTGTTATTTGCTTTTTTGAAACAGACTATAGCCTTCCAAGGCAACCATATTTCTATATTTTTATATGTTCAATGTAAAGTCAGTGTATTTGAAAAAATACTAGTGTATAATGTTTTGATGCAGCGTACGAATAATAGATGTGGCGTTCGAATAACGAGCGAACGGACTTGGACAATTTCGACCTTAAAGTTAAAGGTTTTGTAAATCCAACAGTACAGACACAATTGAGTTTTGAAGGGTAATTTTACGCTTGAGATGAAGTTCCATACTAGTTTTATAATAAAAATATAACTAAGTATCATTTACTTTGAAAAAGGTTATGATGGGCTGGTTTTCTGAACCCACCCAAGATTTTACCTTAAAATCGACATTTTTCAGAAACAGACTATAGATCGCCCAGCGAGTGATAAAAATAACAGTTTCATTAGTATTTCCTCATTTGAAATCGAATAACACCATTTTATGAAAGATTTGCTGAATAAATCAAAAATTTATAAAAATCACCCCTCATTTTAGAATGCAAGGAATCAATTCGGTTTCTATGTTAATCTCCATATGGGGGTACCAAGATATGAAAGAAAATTTCATAAAAATAAAAATTAATTTCTTGAAAAATAACAGCACCTCAATTAAGTGGAAATGTATCCGATTAATTTAATGCAACTAAAATAGTACGTTCCCATGGCTTTTCATGCCGAAAAATGAGGCTCAAAAAGGGGGGATAAATTTTTGCTAAAAATCGGGGGGTACCCACTAAAATCATTGAAATTACCCACATTCTTAAAAGCTAGTTTGAAATTGTTTTATCTCATATGTTTGGAAGGAAGAACCTCTGCCGTTTAAAATTATTTATTATTTAATTGAATATTGACCAATGGGCAGCGAGTCTCACTTTCATTTCAACGCTAAATGTTCCCTTCACAAGATGTCTGCGCCCAGTATTTTATGAATTGGTACATTGTATCCTATACGGACTTTTAGTCACTTCAGAATTTAGTAAAAATTATATTTTTAGAGTTGTTATTCAATGGCCAAAATTCTATATCAAAAGAAAAAAATTGCTAACAAGGGTGTGGCAATTTTTCACATTTTTATGAGGCCACCCCATTCAAAACCAGTCGTTTTTTAAGCACACAATGTCCCCTCTGGCTGCCTGTATTTTTTTAATCCGCAGTATGATTTTCTTTTCAAATGGCTTTTTGTAATGCCTCTAGACATTATTATTTCCAAATTACATCCAATTGAGTTTCTTCATTATGGTCTCCGATAAGGCCGAGCGAAAATTCGCTTTCTGGGAATTTACTGTTATTTGCTTTTTTGAAACAGACTATAGCCTTCCAAGGCAACCATATTTCTATATTTTTATATGTTCAATGTAAAGTCAGTGTATTTGAAAAAATACTAGTGTATAATGTTTTGATGCAGCGTACGAATAATAGATGTGGCGTTCGAATAACGAGCGAACGGACTTGGACAATTTCGACCTTAAAGTTAAAGGTTTTGTAAATCCAACAGTACAGACACAATTGAGTTTTGAAGGGTAATTTTACGCTTGAGATGAAGTTCCATACTAGTTTTATAATAAAAATATAACTAAGTATCATTTACTTTGAAAAAGGTTATGATGGGCTGGTTTTCTGAACCCACCCAAGATTTTACCTTAAAATCGACATTTTTCAGAAACAGACTATAGATCGCCCAGCGAGTGATAAAAATAACAGTTTCATTAGTATTTCCTCATTTGAAATCGAATAACACCATTTTATGAAAGATTTGCTGAATAAATCAAAAATTTATAAAAATCACCCCTCATTTTAGAATGCAAGGAATCAATTCGGTTTCTATGTTAATCTCCATATGGGGGTACCAAGATATGAAAGAAAATTTCATAAAAATAAAAATTAATTTCTTGAAAAATAACAGCACCTCAATTAAGTGGAAATGTATCCGATTAATTTAATGCAACTAAAATAGTACGTTCCCATGGCTTTTCATGCCGAAAAATGAGGCTCAAAAAGGGGGGATAAATTTTTGCTAAAAATCGGGGGGTACCCACTAAAATCATTGAAATTACCCACATTCTTAAAAGCTAGTTTGAAATTGTTTTATCTCATATGTTTGGAAGGAAGAACCTCTGCCGTTTAAAATTATTTATTATTTAATTGAATATTGACCAATGGGCAGCGAGTCTCACTTTCATTTCAACGCTAAATGTTCCCTTCACAAGATGTCTGCGCCCAGTATTTTATGAATTGGTACATTGTATCCTATACGGACTTTTAGTCACTTCAGAATTTAGTAAAAATTATATTTTTAGAGTTGTTATTCAATGGCCAAAATTCTATATCAAAAGAAAAAAATTGCTAACAAGGGTGTGGCAATTTTTCACATTTTTATGAGGCCACCCCATTCAAAACCAGTCGTTTTTTAAGCACACAATGTCCCCTCTGGCTGCCTGTATTTTTTTAATCCGCAGTATGATTTTCTTTTCAAATGGCTTTTTGTAATGCCTCTAGACATTATTATTTCCAAATTACATCCAATTGAGTTTCTTCATTATGGTCTCCGATAAGGCCGAGCGAAAATTCGCTTTCTGGGAATTTACTGTTATTTGCTTTTTTGAAACAGACTATAGCCTTCCAAGGCAACCATATTTCTATATTTTTATATGTTCAATGTAAAGTCAGTGTATTTGAAAAAATACTAGTGTATAATGTTTTGATGCAGCGTACGAATAATAGATGTGGCGTTCGAATAACGAGCGAACGGACTTGGACAATTTCGACCTTAAAGTTAAAGGTTTTGTAAATCCAACAGTACAGACACAATTGAGTTTTGAAGGGTAATTTTACGCTTGAGATGAAGTTCCATACTAGTTTTATAATAAAAATATAACTAAGTATCATTTACTTTGAAAAAGGTTATGATGGGCTGGTTTTCTGAACCCACCCAAGATTTTACCTTAAAATCGACATTTTTCAGAAACAGACTATAGATCGCCCAGCGAGTGATAAAAATAACAGTTTCATTAGTATTTCCTCATTTGAAATCGAATAACACCATTTTATGAAAGATTTGCTGAATAAATCAAAAATTTATAAAAATCACCCCTCATTTTAGAATGCAAGGAATCAATTCGGTTTCTATGTTAATCTCCATATGGGGGTACCAAGATATGAAAGAAAATTTCATAAAAATAAAAATTAATTTCTTGAAAAATAACAGCACCTCAATTAAGTGGAAATGTATCCGATTAATTTAATGCAACTAAAATAGTACGTTCCCATGGCTTTTCATGCCGAAAAATGAGGCTCAAAAAGGGGGGATAAATTTTTGCTAAAAATCGGGGGGTACCCACTAAAATCATTGAAATTACCCACATTCTTAAAAGCTAGTTTGAAATTGTTTTATCTCATATGTTTGGAAGGAAGAACCTCTGCCGTTTAAAATTATTTATTATTTAATTGAATATTGACCAATGGGCAGCGAGTCTCACTTTCATTTCAACGCTAAATGTTCCCTTCACAAGATGTCTGCGCCCAGTATTTTATGAATTGGTACATTGTATCCTATACGGACTTTTAGTCACTTCAGAATTTAGTAAAAATTATATTTTTAGAGTTGTTATTCAATGGCCAAAATTCTATATCAAAAGAAAAAAATTGCTAACAAGGGTGTGGCAATTTTTCACATTTTTATGAGGCCACCCCATTCAAAACCAGTCGTTTTTTAAGCACACAATGTCCCCTCTGGCTGCCTGTATTTTTTTAATCCGCAGTATGATTTTCTTTTCAAATGGCTTTTTGTAATGCCTCTAGACATTATTATTTCCAAATTACATCCAATTGAGTTTCTTCATTATGGTCTCCGATAAGGCCGAGCGAAAATTCGCTTTCTGGGAATTTACTGTTATTTGCTTTTTTGAAACAGACTATAGCCTTCCAAGGCAACCATATTTCTATATTTTTATATGTTCAATGTAAAGTCAGTGTATTTGAAAAAATACTAGTGTATAATGTTTTGATGCAGCGTACGAATAATAGATGTGGCGTTCGAATAACGAGCGAACGGACTTGGACAATTTCGACCTTAAAGTTAAAGGTTTTGTAAATCCAACAGTACAGACACAATTGAGTTTTGAAGGGTAATTTTACGCTTGAGATGAAGTTCCATACTAGTTTTATAATAAAAATATAACTAAGTATCATTTACTTTGAAAAAGGTTATGATGGGCTGGTTTTCTGAACCCACCCAAGATTTTACCTTAAAATCGACATTTTTCAGAAACAGACTATAGATCGCCCAGCGAGTGATAAAAATAACAGTTTCATTAGTATTTCCTCATTTGAAATCGAATAACACCATTTTATGAAAGATTTGCTGAATAAATCAAAAATTTATAAAAATCACCCCTCATTATACGGACTTTTAGTCACTTCAGAATTTAGTAAAAATTATATTTTTAGAGTTGTTATTCAATGGCCAAAATTCTATATCAAAAGAAAAACATTGCTAACAAGGGTGTGGCGATTTTTCACATTTTTATGAGGCCACCCCATTCAAAACCAGTCGTTTTTTAAGCACACAATGTCCCCTCTGGCTGCCTGTATTTTTTTAATCCGCAGTATGATTTTCTTTTCAAATGGCTTTTTGTAATGCCTCTAGACATTATTATTTCCAAATTACATCCAATTGAGTTTCTTCATTATGGTCTCCGATAAGGCCGAGCGAAAATTCGCTTTCTGGGAATTTACTGTTATTTGCTTTTTTGAAACAGACTATAGCCTTCCAAGGCAACCATATTTCTATATTTTTATATGTTCAATGTAAAGTCAGTGTATTTGAAAAAATACTAGTGTATAATGTTTTGATGCAGCGTACGAATAATAGATGTGGCGTTCGAATAACGAGCGAACGGACTTGGACAATTTCGACCTTAAAGTTAAAGGTTTTGTAAATCCAACAGTACAGACACAATTGAGTTTTGAAGGGTAATTTTACGCTTGAGATGAAGTTCCATACTAGTTTTATAATAAAAATATAACTAAGTATCATTTACTTTGAAAAAGGTTATGATGGGCTGGTTTTCTGAACCCACCCAAGATTTTACCTTAAAATCGACATTTTTCAGAAACAGACTATAGATCGCCCAGCGAGTGATAAAAATAACAGTTTCATTAGTATTTCCTCATTTGAAATCGAATAACACCATTTTATGAAAGATTTGCTGAATAAATCAAAAATTTATAAAAAATCACCCCTCATTTTAGAATGCAAGGAACCAATTCGGTTTCTATGTTAATCTCCATATGGGGGTACCAAGATATGAAAGAAAATTTCATAAAAATAAAAATTAATTTCTTGAAAAATAACAGCACCTCAATTAAGTGGAAATGTATCCGATTAATTTAATGCAACTAAAATAGTACGTTCCCATGGCTTTTCATGCCGAAAAATGAGGCTCAAAAAGGGGGGATAAATTTTTGCTAAAAATCGGGGGGTACCCACTAAAATCATTGAAATTACCCACATTCTTAAAAGCTAGTTTGAAATTGTTTTATCTCATATGTTTGGAAGGAAGAACCTCTGCCGTTTAAAATTATTTATTATTTAATTGAATATTGACCAATGGGCAGCGAGTCTCACTTTCATTTCAACGCTAAATGTTCCCTTCACAAGATGTCTGCGCCCAGTATTTTATGAATTGGTACATTGTATCCTATACGGACTTTTAGTCACTTCAGAATTTAGTAAAAATTATATTTTTAGAGTTGTTATTCAATGGCCAAAATTCTATATCAAAAGAAAAAAATTGCTAACAAGGGTGTGGCGATTTTTCACATTTTTATGAGGCCACCCCATTCAAAACCAGTCGTTTTTTAAGCACACAATGTCCCCTCTGGCTGCCTGTATTTTTTTAATCCGCAGTATGATTTTCTTTTCAAATGGCTTTTTGTAATGCCTCTAGACATTATTATTTCCAAATTACATCCAATTGAGTTTCTTCATTATGGTCTCCGATAAGGCCGAGCGAAAATTCGCTTTCTGGGAATTTACTGTTATTTGCTTTTTTGAAACAGACTATAGCCTTCCAAGGCAACCATATTTCTATATTTTTATATGTTCAATGTAAAGTCAGTGTATTTGAAAAAATACTAGTGTATAATGTTTTGATGCAGCGTACGAATAATAGATGTGGCGTTCGAATAACGAGCGAACGGACTTGGACAATTTCGACCTTAAAGTTAAAGGTTTTGTAAATCCAACAGTACAGACACAATTGAGTTTTGAAGGGTAATTTTACGCTTGAGATGAAGTTCCATACTAGTTTTATAATAAAAATATAACTAAGTATCATTTACTTTGAAAAAGGTTATGATGGGCTGGTTTTCTGAACCCACCCAAGATTTTACCTTAAAATCGACATTTTTCAGAAACAGACTATAGATCGCCCAGCGAGTGATAAAAATAACAGTTTCATTAGTATTTCCTCATTTGAAATCGAATAACACCATTTTATGAAAGATTTGCTGAATAAATCAAAAATTTATAAAAATCACCCCTCATTTTAGAATGCAAGGAATCAATTCGGTTTCTATGTTAATCTCCATATGGGGGTACCAAGATATGAAAGAAAATTTCATAAAAATAAAAATTAATTTCTTGAAAAATAACAGCACCTCAATTAAGTGGAAATGTATCCGATTAATTTAATGCAACTAAAATAGTACGTTCCCATGGCTTTTCATGCCGAAAAATGAGGCTCAAAAAGGGGGGATAAATTTTTGCTAAAAATCGGGGGGTACCCACTAAAATCATTGAAATTACCCACATTCTTAAAAGCTAGTTTGAAATTGTTTTATCTCATATGTTTGGAAGGAAGAACCTCTGCCGTTTAAAATTATTTATTATTTAATTGAATATTGACCAATGGGCAGCGAGTCTCACTTTCATTTCAACGCTAAATGTTCCCTTCACAAGATGTCTGCGCCCAGTATTTTATGAATTGGTACATTGTATCCTATACGGACTTTTAGTCACTTCAGAATTTAGTAAAAATTATATTTTTAGAGTTGTTATTCAATGGCCAAAATTCTATATCAAAAGAAAAAAATTGCTAACAAGGGTGTGGCGATTTTTCACATTTTTATGAGGCCACCCCATTCAAAACCAGTCGTTTTTTAAGCACACAATGTCCCCTCTGGCTGCCTGTATTTTTTTAATCCGCAGTATGATTTTCTTTTCAAATGGCTTTTTGTAATGCCTCTAGACATTATTATTTCCAAATTACATCCAATTGAGTTTCTTCATTATGGTCTCCGATAAGGCCGAGCGAAAATTCGCTTTCTGGGAATTTACTGTTATTTGCTTTTTTGAAACAGACTATAGCCTTCCAAGGCAACCATATTTCTATATTTTTATATGTTCAATGTAAAGTCAGTGTATTTGAAAAAATACTAGTGTATAATGTTTTGATGCAGCGTACGAATAATAGATGTGGCGTTCGAATAACGAGCGAACGGACTTGGACAATTTCGACCTTAAAGTTAAAGGTTTTGTAAATCCAACAGTACAGACACAATTGAGTTTTGAAGGGTAATTTTACGCTTGAGATGAAGTTCCATACTAGTTTTATAATAAAAATATAACTAAGTATCATTTACTTTGAAAAAGGTTATGATGGGCTGGTTTTCTGAACCCACCCAAGATTTTACCTTAAAATCGACATTTTTCAGAAACAGACTATAGATCGCCCAGCGAGTGATAAAAATAACAGTTTCATTAGTATTTCCTCATTTGAAATCGAATAACACCATTTTATGAAAGATTTGCTGAATAAATCAAAAATTTATAAAAATCACCCCTCATTTTAGAATGCAAGGAATCAATTCGGTTTCTATGTTAATCTCCATATGGGGGTACCAAGATATGAAAGAAAATTTCATAAAAATAAAAATTAATTTCTTGAAAAATAACAGCACCTCAATTAAGTGGAAATGTATCCGATTAATTTAATGCAACTAAAATAGTACGTTCCCATGGCTTTTCATGCCGAAAAATGAGGCTCAAAAAGGGGGGATAAATTTTTGCTAAAAATCGGGGGGTACCCACTAAAATCATTGAAATTACCCACATTCTTAAAAGCTAGTTTGAAATTGTTTTATCTCATATGTTTGGAAGGAAGAACCTCTGCCGTTTAAAATTATTTATTATTTAATTGAATATTGACCAATGGGCAGCGAGTCTCACTTTCATTTCAACGCTAAATGTTCCCTTCACAAGATGTCTGCGCCCAGTATTTTATGAATTGGTACATTGTATCCTATACGGACTTTTAGTCACTTCAGAATTTAGTAAAAATTATATTTTTAGAGTTGTTATTCAATGGCCAAAATTCTATATCAAAAGAAAAAAATTGCTAACAAGGGTGTGGCAATTTTTCACATTTTTATGAGGCCACCCCATTCAAAACCAGTCGTTTTTTAAGCACACAATGTCCCCTCTGGCTGCCTGTATTTTTTTAATCCGCAGTATGATTTTCTTTTCAAATGGCTTTTTGTAATGCCTCTAGACATTATTATTTCCAAATTACATCCAATTGAGTTTCTTCATTATGGTCTCCGATAAGGCCGAGCGAAAATTCGCTTTCTGGGAATTTACTGTTATTTGCTTTTTTGAAACAGACTATAGCCTTCCAAGGCAACCATATTTCTATATTTTTATATGTTCAATGTAAAGTCAGTGTATTTGAAAAAATACTAGTGTATAATGTTTTGATGCAGCGTACGAATAATAGATGTGGCGTTCGAATAACGAGCGAACGGACTTGGACAATTTCGACCTTAAAGTTAAAGGTTTTGTAAATCCAACAGTACAGACACAATTGAGTTTTGAAGGGTAATTTTACGCTTGAGATGAAGTTCCATACTAGTTTTATAATAAAAATATAACTAAGTATCATTTACTTTGAAAAAGGTTATGATGGGCTGGTTTTCTGAACCCACCCAAGATTTTACCTTAAAATCGACATTTTTCAGAAACAGACTATAGATCGCCCAGCGAGTGATAAAAATAACAGTTTCATTAGTATTTCCTCATTTGAAATCGAATAACACCATTTTATGAAAGATTTGCTGAATAAATCAAAAATTTATAAAAATCACCCCTCATTTTAGAATGCAAGGAATCAATTCGGTTTCTATGTTAATCTCCATATGGGGGTACCAAGATATGAAAGAAAATTTCATAAAAATAAAAATTAATTTCTTGAAAAATAACAGCACCTCAATTAAGTGGAAATGTATCCGATTAATTTAATGCAACTAAAATAGTACGTTCCCATGGCTTTTCATGCCGAAAAATGAGGCTCAAAAAGGGGGGATAAATTTTTGCTAAAAATCGGGGGGTACCCACTAAAATCATTGAAATTACCCACATTCTTAAAAGCTAGTTTGAAATTGTTTTATCTCATATGTTTGGAAGGAAGAACCTCTGCCGTTTAAAATTATTTATTATTTAATTGAATATTGACCAATGGGCAGCGAGTCTCACTTTCATTTCAACGCTAAATGTTCCCTTCACAAGATGTCTGCGCCCAGTATTTTATGAATTGGTACATTGTATCCTATACGGACTTTTAGTCACTTCAGAATTTAGTAAAAATTATATTTTTAGAGTTGTTATTCAATGGCCAAAATTCTATATCAAAAGAAAAAAATTGCTAACAAGGGTGTGGCAATTTTTCACATTTTTATGAGGCCACCCCATTCAAAACCAGTCGTTTTTTAAGCACACAATGTCCCCTCTGGCTGCCTGTATTTTTTTAATCCGCAGTATGATTTTCTTTTCAAATGGCTTTTTGTAATGCCTCTAGACATTATTATTTCCAAATTACATCCAATTGAGTTTCTTCATTATGGTCTCCGATAAGGCCGAGCGAAAATTCGCTTTCTGGGAATTTACTGTTATTTGCTTTTTTGAAACAGACTATAGCCTTCCAAGGCAACCATATTTCTATATTTTTATATGTTCAATGTAAAGTCAGTGTATTTGAAAAAATACTAGTGTATAATGTTTTGATGCAGCGTACGAATAATAGATGTGGCGTTCGAATAACGAGCGAACGGACTTGGACAATTTCGACCTTAAAGTTAAAGGTTTTGTAAATCCAACAGTACAGACACAATTGAGTTTTGAAGGGTAATTTTACGCTTGAGATGAAGTTCCATACTAGTTTTATAATAAAAATATAACTAAGTATCATTTACTTTGAAAAAGGTTATGATGGGCTGGTTTTCTGAACCCACCCAAGATTTTACCTTAAAATCGACATTTTTCAGAAACAGACTATAGATCGCCCAGCGAGTGATAAAAATAACAGTTTCATTAGTATTTCCTCATTTGAAATCGAATAACACCATTTTATGAAAGATTTGCTGAATAAATCAAAAATTTATAAAAATCACCCCTCATTATACGGACTTTTAGTCACTTCAGAATTTAGTAAAAATTATATTTTTAGAGTTGTTATTCAATGGCCAAAATTCTATATCAAAAGAAAAACATTGCTAACAAGGGTGTGGCGATTTTTCACATTTTTATGAGGCCACCCCATTCAAAACCAGTCGTTTTTTAAGCACACAATGTCCCCTCTGGCTGCCTGTATTTTTTTAATCCGCAGTATGATTTTCTTTTCAAATGGCTTTTTGTAATGCCTCTAGACATTATTATTTCCAAATTACATCCAATTGAGTTTCTTCATTATGGTCTCCGATAAGGCCGAGCGAAAATTCGCTTTCTGGGAATTTACTGTTATTTGCTTTTTTGAAACAGACTATAGCCTTCCAAGGCAACCATATTTCTATATTTTTATATGTTCAATGTAAAGTCAGTGTATTTGAAAAAATACTAGTGTATAATGTTTTGATGCAGCGTACGAATAATAGATGTGGCGTTCGAATAACGAGCGAACGGACTTGGACAATTTCGACCTTAAAGTTAAAGGTTTTGTAAATCCAACAGTACAGACACAATTGAGTTTTGAAGGGTAATTTTACGCTTGAGATGAAGTTCCATACTAGTTTTATAATAAAAATATAACTAAGTATCATTTACTTTGAAAAAGGTTATGATGGGCTGGTTTTCTGAACCCACCCAAGATTTTACCTTAAAATCGACATTTTTCAGAAACAGACTATAGATCGCCCAGCGAGTGATAAAAATAACAGTTTCATTAGTATTTCCTCATTTGAAATCGAATAACACCATTTTATGAAAGATTTGCTGAATAAATCAAAAATTTATAAAAAATCACCCCTCATTTTAGAATGCAAGGAACCAATTCGGTTTCTATGTTAATCTCCATATGGGGGTACCAAGATATGAAAGAAAATTTCATAAAAATAAAAATTAATTTCTTGAAAAATAACAGCACCTCAATTAAGTGGAAATGTATCCGATTAATTTAATGCAACTAAAATAGTACGTTCCCATGGCTTTTCATGCCGAAAAATGAGGCTCAAAAAGGGGGGATAAATTTTTGCTAAAAATCGGGGGGTACCCACTAAAATCATTGAAATTACCCACATTCTTAAAAGCTAGTTTGAAATTGTTTTATCTCATATGTTTGGAAGGAAGAACCTCTGCCGTTTAAAATTATTTATTATTTAATTGAATATTGACCAATGGGCAGCGAGTCTCACTTTCATTTCAACGCTAAATGTTCCCTTCACAAGATGTCTGCGCCCAGTATTTTATGAATTGGTACATTGTATCATATACGGACTTTTAGTCACTTCAGAATTTAGTAAAAATTATATTTTTAGAGTTGTTATTCAATGGCCAAAATTCTATATCAAAAGAAAAACATTGCTAACAAGGGTGTGGCGATTTTTCACATTTTTATGAGGCCACCCCATTCAAAACCAGTCGTTTTTTAAGCACACAATGTCCCCTCTGGCTGCCTGTATTTTTTTAATCCGCAGTATGATTTTCTTTTCAAATGGCTTTTTGTAATGCCTCTAGACATTATTATTTCCAAATTACATCCAATTGAGTTTCTTCATTATGGTCTCCGATAAGGCCGAGCGAAAATTCGCTTTCTGGGAATTTACTGTTATTTGCTTTTTTGAAACAGACTATAGCCTTCCAAGGCAACCATATTTCTATATTTTTATATGTTCAATGTAAAGTCAGTGTATTTGAAAAAATACTAGTGTATAATGTTTTGATGCAGCGTACGAATAATAGATGTGGCGTTCGAATAACGAGCGAACGGACTTGGACAATTTCGACCTTAAAGTTAAAGGTTTTGTAAATCCAACAGTACAGACACAATTGAGTTTTGAAGGGTAATTTTACGCTTGAGATGAAGTTCCATACTAGTTTTATAATAAAAATATAACTAAGTATCATTTACTTTGAAAAAGGTTATGATGGGCTGGTTTTCTGAACCCACCCAAGATTTTACCTTAAAATCGACATTTTTCAGAAACAGACTATAGATCGCCCAGCGAGTGATAAAAATAACAGTTTCATTAGTATTTCCTCATTTGAAATCGAATAACACCATTTTATGAAAGATTTGCTGAATAAATCAAAAATTTATAAAAAATCACCCCTCATTTTACGGACTTTTAGTCACTTCAGAATTTAGTAAAAATTATATTTTTAGAGTTGTTATTCAATGGCCAAAATTCTATATCAAAAGAAAAAAATTGCTAACAAGGGTGTGGCGATTTTTCACATTTTTATGAGGCCACCCCATTCAAAACCAGTCGTTTTTTAAGCACACAATGTCCCCTCTGGCTGCCTGTATTTTTTTAATCCGCAGTATGATTTTCTTTTCAAATGGCTTTTTGTAATGCCTCTAGACATTATTATTTCCAAATTACATCCAATTGAGTTTCTTCATTATGGTCTCCGATAAGGCCGAGCGAAAATTCGCTTTCTGGGAATTTACTGTTATTTGCTTTTTTGAAACAGACTATAGCCTTCCAAGGCAACCATATTTCTATATTTTTATATGTTCAATGTAAAGTCAGTGTATTTGAAAAAATACTAGTGTATAATGTTTTGATGCAGCGTACGAATAATAGATGTGGCGTTCGAATAACGAGCGAACGGACTTGGACAATTTCGACCTTAAAGTTAAAGGTTTTGTAAATCCAACAGTACAGACACAATTGAGTTTTGAAGGGTAATTTTACGCTTGAGATGAAGTTCCATACTAGTTTTATAATAAAAATATAACTAAGTATCATTTACTTTGAAAAAGGTTATGATGGGCTGGTTTTCTGAACCCACCCAAGATTTTACCTTAAAATCGACATTTTTCAGAAACAGACTATAGATCGCCCAGCGAGTGATAAAAATAACAGTTTCATTAGTATTTCCTCATTTGAAATCGAATAACACCATTTTATGAAAGATTTGCTGAATAAATCAAAAATTTATAAAAATCACCCCTCATTATACGGACTTTTAGTCACTTCAGAATTTAGTAAAAATTATATTTTTAGAGTTGTTATTCAATGGCCAAAATTCTATATCAAAAGAAAAAAATTGCTAACAAGGGTGTGGCGATTTTTCACATTTTTATGAGGCCACCCCATTCAAAACCAGTCGTTTTTTAAGCACACAATGTCCCCTCTGGCTGCCTGTATTTTTTTAATCCGCAGTATGATTTTCTTTTCAAATGGCTTTTTGTAATGCCTCTAGACATTATTATTTCCAAATTACATCCAATTGAGTTTCTTCATTATGTTCTCCGATAAGGCCGAGCGAAAATTCGCTTTCTGGGAATTTACTGTTATTTGCTTTTTTGAAACAGACTATAGCCTTCCAAGGCAACCATATTTCTATATTTTTATATGTTCAATGTAAAGTCAGTGTATTTGAAAAAATACTAGTGTATAATGTTTTGATGCAGCGTACGAATAATAGATGTGGCGTTCGAATAACGAGCGAACGGACTTGGACAATTTCGACCTTAAAGTTAAAGGTTTTGTAAATCCAACAGTACAGACACAATTGAGTTTTGAAGGGTAATTTTACGCTTGAGATGAAGTTCCATACTAGTTTTATAATAAAAATATAACTAAGTATCATTTACTTTGAAAAAGGTTATGATGGGCTGGTTTTCTGAACCCACCCAAGATTTTACCTTAAAATCGACATTTTTCAGAAACAGACTATAGATCGCCCAGCGAGTGATAAAAATAACAGTTTCATTAGTATTTCCTCATTTGAAATCGAATAACACCATTTTATGAAAGATTTGCTGAATAAATCAAAAATTTATAAAAATCACCCCTCATTTTATACGGACTTTTAGTCACTTCAGAATTTAGTAAAAATTATATTTTTAGAGTTGTTATTCAATGGCCAAAATTCTATATCAAAAGAAAAAAATTGCTAACAAGGGTGTGGCGATTTTTCACATTTTTATGAGGCCACCCCATTCAAAACCAGTCGTTTTTTAAGCACACAATGTCCCCTCTGGCTGCCTGTATTTTTTTAATCCGCAGTATGATTTTCTTTTCAAATGGCTTTTTGTAATGCCTCTAGACATTATTATTTCCAAATTACATCCAATTGAGTTTCTTCATTATGGTCTCCGATAAGGCCGAGCGAAAATTCGCTTTCTGGGAATTTACTGTTATTTGCTTTTTTGAAACAGACTATAGCCTTCCAAGGCAACCATATTTCTATATTTTTATATGTTCAATGTAAAGTCAGTGTATTTGAAAAAATACTAGTGTATAATGTTTTGATGCAGCGTACGAATAATAGATGTGGCGTTCGAATAACGAGCGAACGGACTTGGACAATTTCGACCTTAAAGTTAAAGGTTTTGTAAATCCAACAGTACAGACACAATTGAGTTTTGAAGGGTAATTTTACGCTTGAGATGAAGTTCCATACTAGTTTTATAATAAAAATATAACTAAGTATCATTTACTTTGAAAAAGGTTATGATGGGCTGGTTTTCTGAACCCACCCAAGATTTTACCTTAAAATCGACATTTTTCAGAAACAGACTATAGATCGCCCAGCGAGTGATAAAAATAACAGTTTCATTAGTATTTCCTCATTTGAAATCGAATAACACCATTTTATGAAAGATTTGCTGAATAAATCAAAAATTTATAAAAATCACCCCTCATTATACGGACTTTTAGTCACTTCAGAATTTAGTAAAAATTATATTTTTAGAGTTGTTATTCAATGGCCAAAATTCTATATCAAAAGAAAAAAATTGCTAACAAGGGTGTGGCGATTTTTCACATTTTTATGAGGCCACCCCATTCAAAACCAGTCGTTTTTTAAGCACACAATGTCCCCTCTGGCTGCCTGTATTTTTTTAATCCGCAGTATGATTTTCTTTTCAAATGGCTTTTTGTAATGCCTCTAGACATTATTATTTCCAAATTACATCCAATTGAGTTTCTTCATTATGGTCTCCGATAAGGCCGAGCGAAAATTCGCTTTCTGGGAATTTACTGTTATTTGCTTTTTTGAAACAGACTATAGCCTTCCAAGGCAACCATATTTCTATATTTTTATATGTTCAATGTAAAGTCAGTGTATTTGAAAAAATACTAGTGTATAATGTTTTGATGCAGCGTACGAATAATAGATGTGGCGTTCGAATAACGAGCGAACGGACTTGGACAATTTCGACCTTAAAGTTAAAGGTTTTGTAAATCCAACAGTACAGACACAATTGAGTTTTGAAGGGTAATTTTACGCTTGAGATGAAGTTCCATACTAGTTTTATAATAAAAATATAACTAAGTATCATTTACTTTGAAAAAGGTTATGATGGGCTGGTTTTCTGAACCCACCCAAGATTTTACCTTAAAATCGACATTTTTCAGAAACAGACTATAGATCGCCCAGCGAGTGATAAAAATAACAGTTTCATTAGTATTTCCTCATTTGAAATCGAATAACACCATTTTATGAAAGATTTGCTGAATAAATCAAAAATTTATAAAAATCACCCCTCATTTTAGAATGCAAGGAACCAATTCGGTTTCTATGTTAATCTCCATATGGGGGTACCAAGATATGAAAGAAAATTTCATAAAAATAAAAATTAATTTCTTGAAAAATAACAGTACCTCAATTAAGTGGAAATGTATCCGATTAATTTAATGCAACTAAAATAGTACGTTCCCATGGCTTTTCATGCCGAAAAATGAGGCTCAAAAAGGGGGGATAAATTTTTGCTAAAAATCGGGGGGTACCCACTAAAATCATTGAAATTACCCACATTCTTAAAAGCTAGTTTGAAATTGTTTTATCTCATATGTTTGGAAGGAAGAACCTCTGCCGTTTAAAATTATTTATTATTTAATTGAATATTGACCAATGGGCAGCGAGTCTCACTTTCATTTCAACGCTAAATGTTCCCTTCACAAGATGTCTGCGCCCAGTATTTTATGAATTGGTACATTGTATCCTATACGGACTTTTAGTCACTTCAGAATTTAGTAAAAATTATATTTTTAGAGTTGTTATTCAATGGCCAAAATTCTATATCAAAAGAAAAAATTGCTAACAAGGGTGTGGCGATTTTTCACATTTTTATGAGGCCACCCCATTCAAAACCAGTCGTTTTTTAAGCACACAATGTCCCCTCTGGCTGCCTGTATTTTTTTAATCCGCAGTATGATTTTCTTTTCAAATGGCTTTTTGTAATGCCTCTAGACATTATTATTTCCAAATTACATCCAATTGAGTTTCTTCATTATGGTCTCCGATAAGGCCGAGCGAAAATTCGCTTTCTGGGAATTTACTGTTATTTGCTTTTTTGAAACAGACTATAGCCTTCCAAGGCAACCATATTTCTATATTTTTATATGTTCAATGTAAAGTCAGTGTATTTGAAAAAATACTAGTGTATAATGTTTTGATGCAGCGTACGAATAATAGATGTGGCGTTCGAATAACGAGCGAACGGACTTGGACAATTTCGACCTTAAAGTTAAAGGTTTTGTAAATCCAACAGTACAGACACAATTGAGTTTTGAAGGGTAATTTTACGCTTGAGATGAAGTTCCATACTAGTTTTATAATAAAAATATAACTAAGTATCATTTACTTTGAAAAAGGTTATGATGGGCTGGTTTTCTGAACCCACCCAAGATTTTACCTTAAAATCGACATTTTTCAGAAACAGACTATAGATCGCCCAGCGAGTGATAAAAATAACAGTTTCATTAGTATTTCCTCATTTGAAATCGAATAACACCATTTTATGAAAGATTTGCTGAATAAATCAAAAATTTATAAAAAATCACCCCTCATTATACGGACTTTTAGTCACTTCAGAATTTAGTAAAAATTATATTTTTAGAGTTGTTATTCAATGGCCAAAATTCTATATCAAAAGAAAAAAATTGCTAACAAGGGTGTGGCGATTTTTCACATTTTTATGAGGCCACCCCATTCAAAACCAGTCGTTTTTTAAGCACACAATGTCCCCTCTGGCTGCCTGTATTTTTTTAATCCGCAGTATGATTTTCTTTTCAAATGGCTTTTTGTAATGCCTCTAGACATTATTATTTCCAAATTACATCCAATTGAGTTTCTTCATTATGGTCTCCGATAAGGCCGAGCGAAAATTCGCTTTCTGGGAATTTACTGTTATTTGCTTTTTTGAAACAGACTATAGCCTTCCAAGGCAACCATATTTCTATATTTTTATATGTTCAATGTAAAGTCAGTGTATTTGAAAAAATACTAGTGTATAATGTTTTGATGCAGCGTACGAATAATAGATGTGGCGTTCGAATAACGAGCGAACGGACTTGGACAATTTCGACCTTAAAGTTAAAGGTTTTGTAAATCCAACAGTACAGACACAATTGAGTTTTGAAGGGTAATTTTACGCTTGAGATGAAGTTCCATACTAGTTTTATAATAAAAATATAACTAAGTATCATTTACTTTGAAAAAGGTTATGATGGGCTGGTTTTCTGAACCCACCCAAGATTTTACCTTAAAATCGACATTTTTCAGAAACAGACTATAGATCGCCCAGCGAGTGATAAAAATAACAGTTTCATTAGTATTTCCTCATTTGAAATCGAATAACACCATTTTATGAAAGATTTGCTGAATAAATCAAAAATTTATAAAAATCACCCCTCATTTTAGAATGCAAGGAACCAATTCGGTTTCTATGTTAATCTCCATATGGGGGTACCAAGATATGAAAGAAAATTTCATAAAAATAAAAATTAATTTCTTGAAAAATAACAGCACCTCAATTAAGTGGAAATGTATCCGATTAATTTAATGCAACTAAAATAGTACGTTCCCATGGCTTTTCATGCCGAAAAATGAGGCTCAAAAAGGGGGGATAAATTTTTGCTAAAAATCGGGGGGTACCCACTAAAATCATTGAAATTACCCACATTCTTAAAAGCTAGTTTGAAATTGTTTTATCTCATATGTTTGGAAGGAAGAACCTCTGCCGTTTAAAATTATTTATTATTTAATTGAATATTGACCAATGGGCAGCGAGTCTCACTTTCATTTCAACGCTAAATGTTCCCTTCACAAGATGTCTGCGCCCAGTATTTTATGAATTGGTACATTGTATCCTATACGGACTTTTAGTCACTTCAGAATTTAGTAAAAATTATATTTTTAGAGTTGTTATTCAATGGCCAAAATTCTATATCAAAAGAAAAAAATTGCTAACAAGGGTGTGGCGATTTTTCACATTTTTATGAGGCCACCCCATTCAAAACCAGTCGTTTTTTAAGCACACAATGTCCCCTCTGGCTGCCTGTATTTTTTTAATCCGCAGTATGATTTTCTTTTCAAATGGCTTTTTGTAATGCCTCTAGACATTATTATTTCCAAATTACATCCAATTGAGTTTCTTCATTATGGTCTCCGATAAGGCCGAGCGAAAATTCGCTTTCTGGGAATTTACTGTTATTTGCTTTTTTGAAACAGACTATAGCCTTCCAAGGCAACCATATTTCTATATTTTTATATGTTCAATGTAAAGTCAGTGTATTTGAAAAAATACTAGTGTATAATGTTTTGATGCAGCGTACGAATAATAGATGTGGCGTTCGAATAACGAGCGAACGGACTTGGACAATTTCGACCTTAAAGTTAAAGGTTTTGTAAATCCAACAGTACAGACACAATTGAGTTTTGAAGGGTAATTTTACGCTTGAGATGAAGTTCCATACTAGTTTTATAATAAAAATATAACTAAGTATCATTTACTTTGAAAAAGGTTATGATGGGCTGGTTTTCTGAACCCACCCAAGATTTTACCTTAAAATCGACATTTTTCAGAAACAGACTATAGATCGCCCAGCGAGTGATAAAAATAACAGTTTCATTAGTATTTCCTCATTTGAAATCGAATAACACCATTTTATGAAAGATTTGCTGAATAAATCAAAAATTTATAAAAAATCACCCCTCATTTTAGAATGCAAGGAACCAATTCGGTTTCTATGTTAATCTCCATATGGGGGTACCAAGATATGAAAGAAAATTTCATAAAAATAAAAATTAATTTCTTGAAAAATAACAGCACCTCAATTAAGTGGAAATGTATCCGATTAATTTAATGCAACTAAAATAGTACGTTCCCATGGCTTTTCATGCCGAAAAATGAGGCTCAAAAAGGGGGGATAAATTTTTGCTAAAAATCGGGGGGTACCCACTAAAATCATTGAAATTACCCACATTCTTAAAAGCTAGTTTGAAATTGTTTTATCTCATATGTTTGGAAGGAAGAACCTCTGCCGTTTAAAATTATTTATTATGTAATTGAATATTGACCAATGGGCAGCGAGTCTCACTTTCATTTCAACGCTAAATGTTCCCTTCACAAGATGTCTGCGCCCAGTATTTTATGAATTGGTACATTGTATCCTATACGGACTTTTAGTCACTTCAGAATTTAGTAAAAATTATATTTTTAGAGTTGTTATTCAATGGCCAAAATTCTATATCAAAAGAAAAAAATTGCTAACAAGGGTGTGGCGATTTTTCACATTTTTATGAGGCCACCCCATTCAAAACCAGTCGTTTTTTAAGCACACAATGTCCCCTCTGGCTGCCTGTATTTTTTTAATCCGCAGTATGATTTTCTTTTCAAATGGCTTTTTGTAATGCCTCTAGACATTATTATTTCCAAATTACATCCAATTGAGTTTCTTCATTATGGTCTCCGATAAGGCCGAGCGAAAATTCGCTTTCTGGGAATTTACTGTTATTTGCTTTTTTGAAACAGACTATAGCCTTCCAAGGCAACCATATTTCTATATTTTTATATGTTCAATGTAAAGTCAGTGTATTTGAAAAAATACTAGTGTATAATGTTTTGATGCAGCGTACGAATAATAGATGTGGCGTTCGAATAACGAGCGAACGGACTTGGACAATTTCGACCTTAAAGTTAAAGGTTTTGTAAATCCAACAGTACAGACACAATTGAGTTTTGAAGGGTAATTTTACGCTTGAGATGAAGTTCCATACTAGTTTTATAATAAAAATATAACTAAGTATCATTTACTTTGAAAAAGGTTATGATGGGCTGGTTTTCTGAACCCACCCAAGATTTTACCTTAAAATCGACATTTTTCAGAAACAGACTATAGATCGCCCAGCGAGTGATAAAAATAACAGTTTCATTAGTATTTCCTCATTTGAAATCGAATAACACCATTTTATGAAAGATTTGCTGAATAAATCAAAAATTTATAAAAAATCACCCCTCATTTTAGAATGCAAGGAACCAATTCGGTTTCTATGTTAATCTCCATATGGGGGTACCAAGATATGAAAGAAAATTTCATAAAAATAAAAATTAATTTCTTGAAAAATAACAGCACCTCAATTAAGTGGAAATGTATCCGATTAATTTAATGCAACTAAAATAGTACGTTCCCATGGCTTTTCATGCCGAAAAATGAGGCTCAAAAAGGGGGGATAAATTTTTGCTAAAAATCGGGGGGTACCCACTAAAATCATTGAAATTACCCACATTCTTAAAAGCTAGTTTGAAATTGTTTTATCTCATATGTTTGGAAGGAAGAACCTCTGCCGTTTAAAATTATTTATTATTTAATTGAATATTGACCAATGGGCAGCGAGTCTCACTTTCATTTCAACGCTAAATGTTCCCTTCACAAGATGTCTGCGCCCAGTATTTTATGAATTGGTACATTGTATCCTATACGGACTTTTAGTCACTTCAGAATTTAGTAAAAATTATATTTTTAGAGTTGTTATTCAATGGCCAAAATTCTATATCAAAAGAAAAAAATTGCTAACAAGGGTGTGGCGATTTTTCACATTTTTATGAGGCCACCCCATTCAAAACCAGTCGTTTTTTAAGCACACAATGTCCCCTCTGGCTGCCTGTATTTTTTTAATCCGCAGTATGATTTTCTTTTCAAATGGCTTTTTGTAATGCCTCTAGACATTATTATTTCCAAATTACATCCAATTGAGTTTCTTCATTATGGTCTCCGATAAGGCCGAGCGAAAATTCGCTTTCTGGGAATTTACTGTTATTTGCTTTTTTGAAACAGACTATAGCCTTCCAAGGCAACCATATTTCTATATTTTTATATGTTCAATGTAAAGTCAGTGTATTTGAAAAAATACTAGTGTATAATGTTTTGATGCAGCATACGAATAATAGATGTGGCGTTCGAATAACGAGCGAACGGACTTGGACAATTTCGACCTTAAAGTTAAAGGTTTTGTAAATCCAACAGTACAGACACAATTGAGTTTTGAAGGGTAATTTTACGCTTGAGATGAAGTTCCATACTAGTTTTATAATAAAAATATAACTAAGTATCATTTACTTTGAAAAAGGTTATGATGGGCTGGTTTTCTGAACCCACCCAAGATTTTACCTTAAAATCGACATTTTTCAGAAACAGACTATAGATCGCCCAGCGAGTGATAAAAATAACAGTTTCATTAGTATTTCCTCATTTGAAATCGAATAACACCATTTTATGAAAGATTTGCTGAATAAATCAAAAATTTATAAAAAATCACCCCTCATTTTAGAATGCAAGGAACCAATTCGGTTTCTATGTTAATCTCCATATGGGGGTACCAAGATATGAAAGAAAATTTCATAAAAATAAAAATTAATTTCTTGAAAAATAACAGCACCTCAATTAAGTGGAAATGTATCCGATTAATTTAATGCAACTAAAATAGTACGTTCCCATGGCTTTTCATGCCGAAAAATGAGGCTCAAAAAGGGGGGATAAATTTTTGCTAAAAATCGGGGGGTACCCACTAAAATCATTGAAATTACCCACATTCTTAAAAGCTAGTTTGAAATTGTTTTATCTCATATGTTTGGAAGGAAGAACCTCTGCCGTTTAAAATTATTTATTATTTAATTGAATATTGACCAATGGGCAGCGAGTCTCACTTTCATTTCAACGCTAAATGTTCCCTTCACAAGATGTCTGCGCCCAGTATTTTATGAATTGGTACATTGTATCCTATACGGACTTTTAGTCACTTCAGAATTTAGTAAAAATTATATTTTTAGAGTTGTTATTCAATGGCCAAAATTCTATATCAAAAGAAAAAAATTGCTAACAAGGGTGTGGCGATTTTTCACATTTTTATGAGGCCACCCCATTCAAAACCAGTCGTTTTTTAAGCACACAATGTCCCCTCTGGCTGCCTGTATTTTTTTAATCCGCAGTATGATTTTCTTTTCAAATGGCTTTTTGTAATGCCTCTAGACATTATTATTTCCAAATTACATCCAATTGAGTTTCTTCATTATGGTCTCCGATAAGGCCGAGCGAAAATTCGCTTTCTGGGAATTTACTGTTATTTGCTTTTTTGAAACAGACTATAGCCTTCCAAGGCAACCATATTTCTATATTTTTATATGTTCAATGTAAAGTCAGTGTATTTGAAAAAATACTAGTGTATAATGTTTTGATGCAGCGTACGAATAATAGATGTGGCGTTCGAATAACGAGCGAACGGACTTGGACAATTTCGACCTTAAAGTTAAAGGTTTTGTAAATCCAACAGTACAGACACAATTGAGTTTTGAAGGGTAATTTTACGCTTGAGATGAAGTTCCATACTAGTTTTATAATAAAAATATAACTAAGTATCATTTACTTTGAAAAAGGTTATGATGGGCTGGTTTTCTGAACCCACCCAAGATTTTACCTTAAAATCGACATTTTTCAGAAACAGACTATAGATCGCCCAGCGAGTGATAAAAATAACAGTTTCATTAGTATTTCCTCATTTGAAATCGAATAACACCATTTTATGAAAGATTTGCTGAATAAATCAAAAATTTATAAAAATCACCCCTCATTTTAGAATGCAAGGAACCAATTCGGTTTCTATGTTAATCTCCATATGGGGGTACCAAGATATGAAAGAAAATTTCATAAAAATAAAAATTAATTTCTTGAAAAATAACAGCACCTCAATTAAGTGGAAATGTATCCGATTAATTTAATGCAACTAAAATAGTACGTTCCCATGGCTTTTCATGCCGAAAAATGAGGCTCAAAAAGGGGGGATAAATTTTTGCTAAAAATCGGGGGGTACCCACTAAAATCATTGAAATTACCCACATTCTTAAAAGCTAGTTTGAAATTGTTTTATCTCATATGTTTGGAAGGAAGAACCTCTGCCGTTTAAAATTATTTATTATTTAATTGAATATTGACCAATGGGCAGCGAGTCTCACTTTCATTTCAACGCTAAATGTTCCCTTCACAAGATGTCTGCGCCCAGTATTTTATGAATTGGTACATTGTATCCTATACGGACTTTTAGTCACTTCAGAATTTAGTAAAAATTATATTTTTAGAGTTGTTATTCAATGGCCAAAATTCTATATCAAAAGAAAAAAATTGCTAACAAGGGTGTGGCGATTTTTCACATTTTTATGAGGCCACCCCATTCAAAACCAGTCGTTTTTTAAGCACACAATGTCCCCTCTGGCTGCCTGTATTTTTTTAATCCGCAGTATGATTTTCTTTTCAAATGGCTTTTTGTAATGCCTCTAGACATTATTATTTCCAAATTACATCCAATTGAGTTTCTTCATTATGGTCTCCGATAAGGCCGAGCGAAAATTCGCTTTCTGGGAATTTACTGTTATTTGCTTTTTTGAAACAGACTATAGCCTTCCAAGGCAACCATATTTCTATATTTTTATATGTTCAATGTAAAGTCAGTGTATTTGAAAAAATACTAGTGTATAATGTTTTGATGCAGCGTACGAATAATAGATGTGGCGTTCGAATAACGAGCGAACGGACTTGGACAATTTCGACCTTAAAGTTAAAGGTTTTGTAAATCCAACAGTACAGACACAATTGAGTTTTGAAGGGTAATTTTACGCTTGAGATGAAGTTCCATACTAGTTTTATAATAAAAATATAACTAAGTATCATTTACTTTGAAAAAGGTTATGATGGGCTGGTTTTCTGAACCCACCCAAGATTTTACCTTAAAATCGACATTTTTCAGAAACAGACTATAGATCGCCCAGCGAGTGATAAAAATAACAGTTTCATTAGTATTTCCTCATTTGAAATCGAATAACACCATTTTATGAAAGATTTGCTGAATAAATCAAAAATTTATAAAAAATCACCCCTCATTTTAGAATGCAAGGAACCAATTCGGTTTCTATGTTAATCTCCATATGGGGGTACCAAGATATGAAAGAAAATTTCATAAAAATAAAAATTAATTTCTTGAAAAATAACAGCACCTCAATTAAGTGGAAATGTATCCGATTAATTTAATGCAACTAAAATAGTACGTTCCCATGGCTTTTCATGCCGAAAAATGAGGCTCAAAAAGGGGGGATAAATTTTTGCTAAAAATCGGGGGGTACCCACTAAAATCATTGAAATTACCCACATTCTTAAAAGCTAGTTTGAAATTGTTTTATCTCATATGTTTGGAAGGAAGAACCTCTGCCGTTTAAAATTATTTATTATTTAATTGAATATTGACCAATGGGCAGCGAGTCTCACTTTCATTTCAACGCTAAATGTTCCCTTCACAAGATGTCTGCGCCCAGTATTTTATGAATTGGTACATTGTATCCTATACGGACTTTTAGTCACTTCAGAATTTAGTAAAAATTATATTTTTAGAGTTGTTATTCAATGGCCAAAATTCTATATCAAAAGAAAAAAATTGCTAACAAGGGTGTGGCGATTTTTCACATTTTTATGAGGCCACCCCATTCAAAACCAGTCGTTTTTTAAGCACACAATGTCCCCTCTGGCTGCCTGTATTTTTTTAATCCGCAGTATGATTTTCTTTTCAAATGGCTTTTTGTAATGCCTCTAGACATTATTATTTCCAAATTACATCCAATTGAGTTTCTTCATTATGGTCTCCGATAAGGCCGAGCGAAAATTCGCTTTCTGGGAATTTACTGTTATTTGCTTTTTTGAAACAGACTATAGCCTTCCAAGGCAACCATATTTCTATATTTTTATATGTTCAATGTAAAGTCAGTGTATTTGAAAAAATACTAGTGTATAATGTTTTGATGCAGCGTACGAATAATAGATGTGGCGTTCGAATAACGAGCGAACGGACTTGGACAATTTCGACCTTAAAGTTAAAGGTTTTGTAAATCCAACAGTACAGACACAATTGAGTTTTGAAGGGTAATTTTACGCTTGAGATGAAGTTCCATACTAGTTTTATAATAAAAATATAACTAAGTATCATTTACTTTGAAAAAGGTTATGATGGGCTGGTTTTCTGAACCCACCCAAGATTTTACCTTAAAATCGACATTTTTCAGAAACAGACTATAGATCGCCCAGCGAGTGATAAAAATAACAGTTTCATTAGTATTTCCTCATTTGAAATCGAATAACACCATTTTATGAAAGATTTGCTGAATAAATCAAAAATTTATAAAAATCACCCCTCATTTTAGAATGCAAGGAACCAATTCGGTTTCTATGTTAATCTCCATATGGGGGTACCAAGATATGAAAGAAAATTTCATAAAAATAAAAATTAATTTCTTGAAAAATAACAGCACCTCAATTAAGTGGAAATGTATCCGATTAATTTAATGCAACTAAAATAGTACGTTCCCATGGCTTTTCATGCCGAAAAATGAGGCTCAAAAAGGGGGGATAAATTTTTGCTAAAAATCGGGGGGTACCCACTAAAATCATTGAAATTACCCACATTCTTAAAAGCTAGTTTGAAATTGTTTTATCTCATATGTTTGGAAGGAAGAACCTCTGCCGTTTAAAATTATTTATTATTTAATTGAATATTGACCAATGGGCAGCGAGTCTCACTTTCATTTCAACGCTAAATGTTCCCTTCACAAGATGTCTGCGCCCAGTATTTTATGAATTGGTACATTGTATCCTATACGGACTTTTAGTCACTTCAGAATTTAGTAAAAATTATATTTTTAGAGTTGTTATTCAATGGCCAAAATTCTATATCAAAAGAAAAAAATTGCTAACAAGGGTGTGGCGATTTTTCACATTTTTATGAGGCCACCCCATTCAAAACCAGTCGTTTTTTAAGCACACAATGTCCCCTCTGGCTGCCTGTATTTTTTTAATCCGCAGTATGATTTTCTTTTCAAATGGCTTTTTGTAATGCCTCTAGACATTATTATTTCCAAATTACATCCAATTGAGTTTCTTCATTATGGTCTCCGATAAGGCCGAGCGAAAATTCGCTTTCTGGGAATTTACTGTTATTTGCTTTTTTGAAACAGACTATAGCCTTCCAAGGCAACCATATTTCTATATTTTTATATGTTCAATGTAAAGTCAGTGTATTTGAAAAAATACTAGTGTATAATGTTTTGATGCAGCGTACGAATAATAGATGTGGCGTTCGAATAACGAGCGAACGGACTTGGACAATTTCGACCTTAAAGTTAAAGGTTTTGTAAATCCAACAGTACAGACACAATTGAGTTTTGAAGGGTAATTTTACGCTTGAGATGAAGTTCCATACTAGTTTTATAATAAAAATATAACTAAGTATCATTTACTTTGAAAAAGGTTATGATGGGCTGGTTTTCTGAACCCACCCAAGATTTTACCTTAAAATCGACATTTTTCAGAAACAGACTATAGATCGCCCAGCGAGTGATAAAAATAACAGTTTCATTAGTATTTCCTCATTTGAAATCGAATAACACCATTTTATGAAAGATTTGCTGAATAAATCAAAAATTTATAAAAAATCACCCCTCATTATACGGACTTTTAGTCACTTCAGAATTTAGTAAAAATTATATTTTTAGAGTTGTTATTCAATGGCCAAAATTCTATATCAAAAGAAAAAAATTGCTAACAAGGGTGTGGCGATTTTTCACATTTTTATGAGGCCACCCTATTCAAAACCAGTCGTTTTTTAAGCACACAATGTCCCCTCTGGCTGCCTGTATTTTTTTAATCCGCAGTATGATTTTCTTTTCAAATGGCTTTTTGTAATGCCTCTAGACATTATTATTTCCAAATTACATCCAATTGAGTTTCTTCATTATGGTCTCCGATAAGGCCGAGCGAAAATTCGCTTTCTGGGAATTTACTGTTATTTGCTTTTTTGAAACAGACTATAGCCTTCCAAGGCAACCATATTTCTATATTTTTATATGTTCAATGTAAAGTCAGTGTATTTGAAAAAATACTAGTGTATAATGTTTTGATGCAGCGTACGAATAATAGATGTGGCGTTCGAATAACGAGCGAACGGACTTGGACAATTTCGACCTTAAAGTTAAAGGTTTTGTAAATCCAACAGTACAGACACAATTGAGTTTTGAAGGGTAATTTTACGCTTGAGATGAAGTTCCATACTAGTTTTATAATAAAAATATAACTAAGTATCATTTACTTTGAAAAAGGTTATGATGGGCTGGTTTTCTGAACCCACCCAAGATTTTACCTTAAAATCGACATTTTTCAGAAACAGACTATAGATCGCCCAGCGAGTGATAAAAATAACAGTTTCATTAGTATTTCCTCATTTGAAATCGAATAACACCATTTTATGAAAGATTTGCTGAATAAATCAAAAATTTATAAAAAATCACCCCTCATTATACGGACTTTTAGTCACTTCAGAATTTAGTAAAAATTATATTTTTAGAGTTGTTATTCAATGGCCAAAATTCTATATCAAAAGAAAAAAATTGCTAACAAGGGTGTGGCGATTTTTCACATTTTTATGAGGCCACCCCATTCAAAACCAGTCGTTTTTTAAGCACACAATGTCCCCTCTGGCTGCCTGTATTTTTTTAATCCGCAGTATGATTTTCTTTTCAAATGGCTTTTTGTAATGCCTCTAGACATTATTATTTCCAAATTACATCCAATTGAGTTTCTTCATTATGGTCTCCGATAAGGCCGAGCGAAAATTCGCTTTCTGGGAATTTACTGTTATTTGCTTTTTTGAAACAGACTATAGCCTTCCAAGGCAACCATATTTCTATATTTTTATATGTTCAATGTAAAGTCAGTGTATTTGAAAAAATACTAGTGTATAATGTTTTGATGCAGCGTACGAATAATAGATGTGGCGTTCGAATAACGAGCGAACGGACTTGGACAATTTCGACCTTAAAGTTAAAGGTTTTGTAAATCCAACAGTACAGACACAATTGAGTTTTGAAGGGTAATTTTACGCTTGAGATGAAGTTCCATACTAGTTTTATAATAAAAATATAACTAAGTATCATTTACTTTGAAAAAGGTTATGATGGGCTGGTTTTCTGAACCCACCCAAGATTTTACCTTAAAATCGACATTTTTCAGAAACAGACTATAGATCGCCCAGCGAGTGATAAAAATAACAGTTTCATTAGTATTTCCTCATTTGAAATCGAATAACACCATTTTATGAAAGATTTGCTGAATAAATCAAAAATTTATAAAAATCACCCCTCATTTTAGAATGCAAGGAACCAATTCGGTTTCTATGTTAATCTCCATATGGGGGTACCAAGATATGAAAGAAAATTTCATAAAAATAAAAATTAATTTCTTGAAAAATAACAGCACCTCAATTAAGTGGAAATGTATCCGATTAATTTAATGCAACTAAAATAGTACGTTCCCATGGCTTTTCATGCCGAAAAATGAGGCTCAAAAAGGGGGGATAAATTTTTGCTAAAAATCGGGGGGTACCCACTAAAATCATTGAAATTACCCACATTCTTAAAAGCTAGTTTGAAATTGTTTTATCTCATATGTTTGGAAGGAAGAACCTCTGCCGTTTAAAATTATTTATTATTTAATTGAATATTGACCAATGGGCAGCGAGTCTCACTTTCATTTCAACGCTAAATGTTCCCTTCACAAGATGTCTGCGCCCAGTATTTTATGAATTGGTACATTGTATCCTATACGGACTTTTAGTCACTTCAGAATTTAGTAAAAATTATATTTTTAGAGTTGTTATTCAATGGCCAAAATTCTATATCAAAAGAAAAAAATTGCTAACAAGGGTGTGGCGATTTTTCACATTTTTATGAGGCCACCCCATTCAAAACCAGTCGTTTTTTAAGCACACAATGTCCCCTCTGGCTGCCTGTATTTTTTTAATCCGCAGTATGATTTTCTTTTCAAATGGCTTTTTGTAATGCCTCTAGACATTATTATTTCCAAATTACATCCAATTGAGTTTCTTCATTATGGTCTCCGATAAGGCCGAGCGAAAATTCGCTTTCTGGGAATTTACTGTTATTTGCTTTTTTGAAACAGACTATAGCCTTCCAAGGCAACCATATTTCTATATTTTTATATGTTCAATGTAAAGTCAGTGTATTTGAAAAAATACTAGTGTATAATGTTTTGATGCAGCGTACGAATAATAGATGTGGCGTTCGAATAACGAGCGAACGGACTTGGACAATTTCGACCTTAAAGTTAAAGGTTTTGTAAATCCAACAGTACAGACACAATTGAGTTTTGAAGGGTAATTTTACGCTTGAGATGAAGTTCCATACTAGTTTTATAATAAAAATATAACTAAGTATCATTTACTTTGAAAAAGGTTATGATGGGCTGGTTTTCTGAACCCACCCAAGATTTTACCTTAAAATCGACATTTTTCAGAAACAGACTATAGATCGCCCAGCGAGTGATAAAAATAACAGTTTCATTAGTATTTCCTCATTTGAAATCGAATAACACCATTTTATGAAAGATTTGCTGAATAAATCAAAAATTTATAAAAAATCACCCCTCATTATACGGACTTTTAGTCACTTCAGAATTTAGTAAAAATTATATTTTTAGAGTTGTTATTCAATGGCCAAAATTCTATATCAAAAGAAAAAAATTGCTAACAAGGGTGTGGCGATTTTTCACATTTTTATGAGGCCACCCTATTCAAAACCAGTCGTTTTTTAAGCACACAATGTCCCCTCTGGCTGCCTGTATTTTTTTAATCCGCAGTATGATTTTCTTTTCAAATGGCTTTTTGTAATGCCTCTAGACATTATTATTTCCAAATTACATCCAATTGAGTTTCTTCATTATGGTCTCCGATAAGGCCGAGCGAAAATTCGCTTTCTGGGAATTTACTGTTATTTGCTTTTTTGAAACAGACTATAGCCTTCCAAGGCAACCATATTTCTATATTTTTATATGTTCAATGTAAAGTCAGTGTATTTGAAAAAATACTAGTGTATAATGTTTTGATGCAGCGTACGAATAATAGATGTGGCGTTCGAATAACGAGCGAACGGACTTGGACAATTTCGACCTTAAAGTTAAAGGTTTTGTAAATCCAACAGTACAGACACAATTGAGTTTTGAAGGGTAATTTTACGCTTGAGATGAAGTTCCATACTAGTTTTATAATAAAAATATAACTAAGTATCATTTACTTTGAAAAAGGTTATGATGGGCTGGTTTTCTGAACCCACCCAAGATTTTACCTTAAAATCGACATTTTTCAGAAACAGACTATAGATCGCCCAGCGAGTGATAAAAATAACAGTTTCATTAGTATTTCCTCATTTGAAATCGAATAACACCATTTTATGAAAGATTTGCTGAATAAATCAAAAATTTATAAAAAATCACCCCTCATTATACGGACTTTTAGTCACTTCAGAATTTAGTAAAAATTATATTTTTAGAGTTGTTATTCAATGGCCAAAATTCTATATCAAAAGAAAAAAATTGCTAACAAGGGTGTGGCGATTTTTCACATTTTTATGAGGCCACCCCATTCAAAACCAGTCGTTTTTTAAGCACACAATGTCCCCTCTGGCTGCCTGTATTTTTTTAATCCGCAGTATGATTTTCTTTTCAAATGGCTTTTTGTAATGCCTCTAGACATTATTATTTCCAAATTACATCCAATTGAGTTTCTTCATTATGGTCTCCGATAAGGCCGAGCGAAAATTCGCTTTCTGGGAATTTACTGTTATTTGCTTTTTTGAAACAGACTATAGCCTTCCAAGGCAACCATATTTCTATATTTTTATATGTTCAATGTAAAGTCAGTGTATTTGAAAAAATACTAGTGTATAATGTTTTGATGCAGCGTACGAATAATAGATGTGGCGTTCGAATAACGAGCGAACGGACTTGGACAATTTCGACCTTAAAGTTAAAGGTTTTGTAAATCCAACAGTACAGACACAATTGAGTTTTGAAGGGTAATTTTACGCTTGAGATGAAGTTCCATACTAGTTTTATAATAAAAATATAACTAAGTATCATTTACTTTGAAAAAGGTTATGATGGGCTGGTTTTCTGAACCCACACAAGATTTTACCTTAAAATCGACATTTTTCAGAAACAGACTATAGATCGCCCAGCGAGTGATAAAAATAACAGTTTCATTAGTATTTCCTCATTTGAAATCGAATAACACCATTTTATGAAAGATTTGCTGAATAAATCAAAAATTTATAAAAAATCACCCCTCATTTTAGAATGCAAGGAACCAATTCGGTTTCTATGTTAATCTCCATATGGGGGTACCAAGATATGAAAGAAAATTTCATAAAAATAAAAATTAATTTCTTGAAAAATAACAGCACCTCAATTAAGTGGAAATGTATCCGATTAATTTAATGCAACTAAAATAGTACGTTCCCATGGCTTTTCATGCCGAAAAATGAGGCTCAAAAAGGGGGGATAAATTTTTGCTAAAAATCGGGGGGTACCCACTAAAATCATTGAAATTACCCACATTCTTAAAAGCTAGTTTGAAATTGTTTTATCTCATATGTTTGGAAGGAAGAACCTCTGCCGTTTAAAATTATTTATTATTTAATTGAATATTGACCAATGGGCAGCGAGTCTCACTTTCATTTCAACGCTAAATGTTCCCTTCACAAGATGTCTGCGCCCAGTATTTTATGAATTGGTACATTGTATCCTATACGGACTTTTAGTCACTTCAGAATTTAGTAAAAATTATATTTTTAGAGTTGTTATTCAATGGCCAAAATTCTATATCAAAAGAAAAAAATTGCTAACAAGGGTGTGGCGATTTTTCACATTTTTATGAGGCCACCCCATTCAAAACCAGTCGTTTTTTAAGCACACAATGTCCCCTCTGGCTGCCTGTATTTTTTTAATCCGCAGTATGATTTTCTTTTCAAATGGCTTTTTGTAATGCCTCTAGACATTATTATTTCCAAATTACATCCAATTGAGTTTCTTCATTATGGTCTCCGATAAGGCCGAGCGAAAATTCGCTTTCTGGGAATTTACTGTTATTTGCTTTTTTGAAACAGACTATAGCCTTCCAAGGCAACCATATTTCTATATTTTTATATGTTCAATGTAAAGTCAGTGTATTTGAAAAAATACTAGTGTATAATGTTTTGATGCAGCGTACGAATAATAGATGTGGCGTTCGAATAACGAGCGAACGGACTTGGACAATTTCGACCTTAAAGTTAAAGGTTTTGTAAATCCAACAGTACAGACACAATTGAGTTTTGAAGGGTAATTTTACGCTTGAGATGAAGTTCCATACTAGTTTTATAATAAAAATATAACTAAGTATCATTTACTTTGAAAAAGGTTATGATGGGCTGGTTTTCTGAACCCACCCAAGATTTTACCTTAAAATCGACATTTTTCAGAAACAGACTATAGATCGCCCAGCGAGTGATAAAAATAACAGTTTCATTAGTATTTCCTCATTTGAAATCGAATAACACCATTTTATGAAAGATTTGCTGAATAAATCAAAAATTTATAAAAAATCACCCCTCATTTTAGAATGCAAGGAACCAATTCGGTTTCTATGTTAATCTCCATATGGGGGTACCAAGATATGAAAGAAAATTTCATAAAAATAAAAATTAATTTCTTGAAAAATAACAGCACCTCAATTAAGTGGAAATGTATCCGATTAATTTAATGCAACTAAAATAGTACGTTCCCATGGCTTTTCATGCCGAAAAATGAGGCTCAAAAAGGGGGGATAAATTTTTGCTAAAAATCGGGGGGTACCCACTAAAATCATTGAAATTACCCACATTCTTAAAAGCTAGTTTGAAATTGTTTTATCTCATATGTTTGGAAGGAAGAACCTCTGCCGTTTAAAATTATTTATTATTTAATTGAATATTGACCAATGGGCAGCGAGTCTCACTTTCATTTCAACGCTAAATGTTCCCTTCACAAGATGTCTGCGCCCAGTATTTTATGAATTGGTACATTGTATCCTATACGGACTTTTAGTCACTTCAGAATTTAGTAAAAATTATATTTTTAGAGTTGTTATTCAATGGCCAAAATTCTATATCAAAAGAAAAAAATTGCTAACAAGGGTGTGGCGATTTTTCACATTTTTATGAGGCCACCCCATTCAAAACCAGTCGTTTTTTAAGCACACAATGTCCCCTCTGGCTGCCTGTATTTTTTTAATCCGCAGTATGATTTTCTTTTCAAATGGCTTTTTGTAATGCCTCTAGACATTATTATTTCCAAATTACATCCAATTGAGTTTCTTCATTATGGTCTCCGATAAGGCCGAGCGAAAATTCGCTTTCTGGGAATTTACTGTTATTTGCTTTTTTGAAACAGACTATAGCCTTCCAAGGCAACCATATTTCTATATTTTTATATGTTCAATGTAAAGTCAGTGTATTTGAAAAAATACTAGTGTATAATGTTTTGATGCAGCGTACGAATAATAGATGTGGCGTTCGAATAACGAGCGAACGGACTTGGACAATTTCGACCTTAAAGTTAAAGGTTTTGTAAATCCAACAGTACAGACACAATTGAGTTTTGAAGGGTAATTTTACGCTTGAGATGAAGTTCCATACTAGTTTTATAATAAAAATATAACTAAGTATCATTTACTTTGAAAAAGGTTATGATGGGCTGGTTTTCTGAACCCACACAAGATTTTACCTTAAAATCGACATTTTTCAGAAACAGACTATAGATCGCCCAGCGAGTGATAAAAATAACAGTTTCATTAGTATTTCCTCATTTGAAATCGAATAACACCATTTTATGAAAGATTTGCTGAATAAATCAAAAATTTATAAAAAATCACCCCTCATTTTAGAATGCAAGGAACCAATTCGGTTTCTATGTTAATCTCCATATGGGGGTACCAAGATATGAAAGAAAATTTCATAAAAATAAAAATTAATTTCTTGAAAAATAACAGCACCTCAATTAAGTGGAAATGTATCCGATTAATTTAATGCAACTAAAATAGTACGTTCCCATGGCTTTTCATGCCGAAAAATGAGGCTCAAAAAGGGGGGATAAATTTTTGCTAAAAATCGGGGGGTACCCACTAAAATCATTGAAATTACCCACATTCTTAAAAGCTAGTTTGAAATTGTTTTATCTCATATGTTTGGAAGGAAGAACCTCTGCCGTTTAAAATTATTTATTATTTAATTGAATATTGACCAATGGGCAGCGAGTCTCACTTTCATTTCAACGCTAAATGTTCCCTTCACAAGATGTCTGCGCCCAGTATTTTATGAATTGGTACATTGTATCCTATACGGACTTTTAGTCACTTCAGAATTTAGTAAAAATTATATTTTTAGAGTTGTTATTCAATGGCCAAAATTCTATATCAAAAGAAAAAAATTGCTAACAAGGGTGTGGCGATTTTTCACATTTTTATGAGGCCACCCCATTCAAAACCAGTCGTTTTTTAAGCACACAATGTCCCCTCTGGCTGCCTGTATTTTTTTAATCCGCAGTATGATTTTCTTTTCAAATGGCTTTTTGTAATGCCTCTAGACATTATTATTTCCAAATTACATCCAATTGAGTTTCTTCATTATGGTCTCCGATAAGGCCGAGCGAAAATTCGCTTTCTGGGAATTTACTGTTATTTGCTTTTTTGAAACAGACTATAGCCTTCCAAGGCAACCATATTTCTATATTTTTATATGTTCAATGTAAAGTCAGTGTATTTGAAAAAATACTAGTGTATAATGTTTTGATGCAGCGTACGAATAATAGATGTGGCGTTCGAATAACGAGCGAACGGACTTGGACAATTTCGACCTTAAAGTTAAAGGTTTTGTAAATCCAACAGTACAGACACAATTGAGTTTTGAAGGGTAATTTTACGCTTGAGATGAAGTTCCATACTAGTTTTATAATAAAAATATAACTAAGTATCATTTACTTTGAAAAAGGTTATGATGGGCTGGTTTTCTGAACCCACCCAAGATTTTACCTTAAAATCGACATTTTTCAGAAACAGACTATAGATCGCCCAGCGAGTGATAAAAATAACAGTTTCATTAGTATTTCCTCATTTGAAATCGAATAACACCATTTTATGAAAGATTTGCTGAATAAATCAAAAATTTATAAAAAATCACCCCTCATTTTAGAATGCAAGGAACCAATTCGGTTTCTATGTTAATCTCCATATGGGGGTACCAAGATATGAAAGAAAATTTCATAAAAATAAAAATTAATTTCTTGAAAAATAACAGCACCTCAATTAAGTGGAAATGTATCCGATTAATTTAATGCAACTAAAATAGTACGTTCCCATGGCTTTTCATGCCGAAAAATGAGGCTCAAAAAGGGGGGATAAATTTTTGCTAAAAATCGGGGGGTACCCACTAAAATCATTGAAATTACCCACATTCTTAAAAGCTAGTTTGAAATTGTTTTATCTCATATGTTTGGAAGGAAGAACCTCTGCCGTTTAAAATTATTTATTATTTAATTGAATATTGACCAATGGGCAGCGAGTCTCACTTTCATTTCAACGCTAAATGTTCCCTTCACAAGATGTCTGCGCCCAGTATTTTATGAATTGGTACATTGTATCCTATACGGACTTTTAGTCACTTCAGAATTTAGTAAAAATTATATTTTTAGAGTTGTTATTCAATGGCCAAAATTCTATATCAAAAGAAAAAAATTGCTAACAAGGGTGTGGCGATTTTTCACATTTTTATGAGGCCACCCCATTCAAAACCAGTCGTTTTTTAAGCACACAATGTCCCCTCTGGCTGCCTGTATTTTTTTAATCCGCAGTATGATTTTCTTTTCAAATGGCTTTTTGTAATGCCTCTAGACATTATTATTTCCAAATTACATCCAATTGAGTTTCTTCATTATGGTCTCCGATAAGGCCGAGCGAAAATTCGCTTTCTGGGAATTTACTGTTATTTGCTTTTTTGAAACAGACTATAGCCTTCCAAGGCAACCATATTTCTATATTTTTATATGTTCAATGTAAAGTCAGTGTATTTGAAAAAATACTAGTGTATAATGTTTTGATGCAGCGTACGAATAATAGATGTGGCGTTCGAATAACGAGCGAACGGACTTGGACAATTTCGACCTTAAAGTTAAAGGTTTTGTAAATCCAACAGTACAGACACAATTGAGTTTTGAAGGGTAATTTTACGCTTGAGATGAAGTTCCATACTAGTTTTATAATAAAAATATAACTAAGTATCATTTACTTTGAAAAAGGTTATGATGGGCTGGTTTTCTGAACCCACCCAAGATTTTACCTTAAAATCGACATTTTTCAGAAACAGACTATAGATCGCCCAGCGAGTGATAAAAATAACAGTTTCATTAGTATTTCCTCATTTGAAATCGAATAACACCATTTTATGAAAGATTTGCTGAATAAATCAAAAATTTATAAAAAATCACCCCTCATTTTAGAATGCAAGGAACCAATTCGGTTTCTATGTTAATCTCCATATGGGGGTACCAAGATATGAAAGAAAATTTCATAAAAATAAAAATTAATTTCTTGAAAAATAACAGCACCTCAATTAAGTGGAAATGTATCCGATTAATTTAATGCAACTAAAATAGTACGTTCCCATGGCTTTTCATGCCGAAAAATGAGGCTCAAAAAGGGGGGATAAATTTTTGCTAAAAATCGGGGGGTACCCACTAAAATCATTGAAATTACCCACATTCTTAAAAGCTAGTTTGAAATTGTTTTATCTCATATGTTTGGAAGGAAGAACCTCTGCCGTTTAAAATTATTTATTATTTAATTGAATATTGACCAATGGGCAGCGAGTCTCACTTTCATTTCAACGCTAAATGTTCCCTTCACAAGATGTCTGCGCCCAGTATTTTATGAATTGGTACATTGTATCCTATACGGACTTTTAGTCACTTCAGAATTTAGTAAAAATTATATTTTTAGAGTTGTTATTCAATGGCCAAAATTCTATATCAAAAGAAAAAAATTGCTAACAAGGGTGTGGCGATTTTTCACATTTTTATGAGGCCACCCCATTCAAAACCAGTCGTTTTTTAAGCACACAATGTCCCCTCTGGCTGCCTGTATTTTTTTAATCCGCAGTATGATTTTCTTTTCAAATGGCTTTTTGTAATGCCTCTAGACATTATTATTTCCAAATTACATCCAATTGAGTTTCTTCATTATGGTCTCCGATAAGGCCGAGCGAAAATTCGCTTTCTGGGAATTTACTGTTATTTGCTTTTTTGAAACAGACTATAGCCTTCCAAGGCAACCATATTTCTATATTTTTATATGTTCAATGTAAAGTCAGTGTATTTGAAAAAATACTAGTGTATAATGTTTTGATGCAGCGTACGAATAATAGATGTGGCGTTCGAATAACGAGCGAACGGACTTGGACAATTTCGACCTTAAAGTTAAAGGTTTTGTAAATCCAACAGTACAGACACAATTGAGTTTTGAAGGGTAATTTTACGCTTGAGATGAAGTTCCATACTAGTTTTATAATAAAAATATAACTAAGTATCATTTACTTTGAAAAAGGTTATGATGGGCTGGTTTTCTGAACCCACCCAAGATTTTACCTTAAAATCGACATTTTTCAGAAACAGACTATAGATCGCCCAGCGAGTGATAAAAATAACAGTTTCATTAGTATTTCCTCATTTGAAATCGAATAACACCATTTTATGAAAGATTTGCTGAATAAATCAAAAATTTATAAAAAATCACCCCTCATTTTAGAATGCAAGGAACCAATTCGGTTTCTATGTTAATCTCCATATGGGGGTACCAAGATATGAAAGAAAATTTCATAAAAATAAAAATTAATTTCTTGAAAAATAACAGCACCTCAATTAAGTGGAAATGTATCCGATTAATTTAATGCAACTAAAATAGTACGTTCCCATGGCTTTTCATGCCGAAAAATGAGGCTCAAAAAGGGGGGATAAATTTTTGCTAAAAATCGGGGGGTACCCACTAAAATCATTGAAATTACCCACATTCTTAAAAGCTAGTTTGAAATTGTTTTATCTCATATGTTTGGAAGGAAGAACCTCTGCCGTTTAAAATTATTTATTATTTAATTGAATATTGACCAATGGGCAGCGAGTCTCACTTTCATTTCAACGCTAAATGTTCCCTTCACAAGATGTCTGCGCCCAGTATTTTATGAATTGGTACATTGTATCCTATACGGACTTTTAGTCACTTCAGAATTTAGTAAAAATTATATTTTTAGAGTTGTTATTCAATGGCCAAAATTCTATATCAAAAGAAAAAAATTGCTAACAAGGGTGTGGCGATTTTTCACATTTTTATGAGGCCACCCCATTCAAAACCAGTCGTTTTTTAAGCACACAATGTCCCCTCTGGCTGCCTGTATTTTTTTAATCCGCAGTATGATTTTCTTTTCAAATGGCTTTTTGTAATGCCTCTAGACATTATTATTTCCAAATTACATCCAATTGAGTTTCTTCATTATGGTCTCCGATAAGGCCGAGCGAAAATTCGCTTTCTGGGAATTTACTGTTATTTGCTTTTTTGAAACAGACTATAGCCTTCCAAGGCAACCATATTTCTATATTTTTATATGTTCAATGTAAAGTCAGTGTATTTGAAAAAATACTAGTGTATAATGTTTTGATGCAGCGTACGAATAATAGATGTGGCGTTCGAATAACGAGCGAACGGACTTGGACAATTTCGACCTTAAAGTTAAAGGTTTTGTAAATCCAACAGTACAGACACAATTGAGTTTTGAAGGGTAATTTTACGCTTGAGATGAAGTTCCATACTAGTTTTATAATAAAAATATAACTAAGTATCATTTACTTTGAAAAAGGTTATGATGGGCTGGTTTTCTGAACCCACCCAAGATTTTACCTTAAAATCGACATTTTTCAGAAACAGACTATAGATCGCCCAGCGAGTGATAAAAATAACAGTTTCATTAGTATTTCCTCATTTGAAATCGAATAACACCATTTTATGAAAGATTTGCTGAATAAATCAAAAATTTATAAAAAATCACCCCTCATTTTAGAATGCAAGGAACCAATTCGGTTTCTATGTTAATCTCCATATGGGGGTACCAAGATATGAAAGAAAATTTCATAAAAATAAAAATTAATTTCTTGAAAAATAACAGCACCTCAATTAAGTGGAAATGTATCCGATTAATTTAATGCAACTAAAATAGTACGTTCCCATGGCTTTTCATGCCGAAAAATGAGGCTCAAAAAGGGGGGATAAATTTTTGCTAAAAATCGGGGGGTACCCACTAAAATCATTGAAATTACCCACATTCTTAAAAGCTAGTTTGAAATTGTTTTATCTCATATGTTTGGAAGGAAGAACCTCTGCCGTTTAAAATTATTTATTATTTAATTGAATATTGACCAATGGGCAGCGAGTCTCACTTTCATTTCAACGCTAAATGTTCCCTTCACAAGATGTCTGCGCCCAGTATTTTATGAATTGGTACATTGTATCCTATACGGACTTTTAGTCACTTCAGAATTTAGTAAAAATTATATTTTTAGAGTTGTTATTCAATGGCCAAAATTCTATATCAAAAGAAAAAAATTGCTAACAAGGGTGTGGCGATTTTTCACATTTTTATGAGGCCACCCCATTCAAAACCAGTCGTTTTTTAAGCACACAATGTCCCCTCTGGCTGCCTGTATTTTTTTAATCCGCAGTATGATTTTCTTTTCAAATGGCTTTTTGTAATGCCTCTAGACATTATTATTTCCAAATTACATCCAATTGAGTTTCTTCATTATGGTCTCCGATAAGGCCGAGCGAAAATTCGCTTTCTGGGAATTTACTGTTATTTGCTTTTTTGAAACAGACTATAGCCTTCCAAGGCAACCATATTTCTATATTTTTATATGTTCAATGTAAAGTCAGTGTATTTGAAAAAATACTAGTGTATAATGTTTTGATGCAGCGTACGAATAATAGATGTGGCGTTCGAATAACGAGCGAACGGACTTGGACAATTTCGACCTTAAAGTTAAAGGTTTTGTAAATCCAACAGTACAGACACAATTGAGTTTTGAAGGGTAATTTTACGCTTGAGATGAAGTTCCATACTAGTTTTATAATAAAAATATAACTAAGTATCATTTACTTTGAAAAAGGTTATGATGGGCTGGTTTTCTGAACCCACCCAAGATTTTACCTTAAAATCGACATTTTTCAGAAACAGACTATAGATCGCCCAGCGAGTGATAAAAATAACAGTTTCATTAGTATTTCCTCATTTGAAATCGAATAACACCATTTTATGAAAGATTTGCTGAATAAATCAAAAATTTATAAAAAATCACCCCTCATTTTAGAATGCAAGGAACCAATTCGGTTTCTATGTTAATCTCCATATGGGGGTACCAAGATATGAAAGAAAATTTCATAAAAATAAAAATTAATTTCTTGAAAAATAACAGCACCTCAATTAAGTGGAAATGTATCCGATTAATTTAATGCAACTAAAATAGTACGTTCCCATGGCTTTTCATGCCGAAAAATGAGGCTCAAAAAGGGGGGATAAATTTTTGCTAAAAATCGGGGGGTACCCACTAAAATCATTGAAATTACCCACATTCTTAAAAGCTAGTTTGAAATTGTTTTATCTCATATGTTTGGAAGGAAGAACCTCTGCCGTTTAAAATTATTTATTATTTAATTGAATATTGACCAATGGGCAGCGAGTCTCACTTTCATTTCAACGCTAAATGTTCCCTTCACAAGATGTCTGCGCCCAGTATTTTATGAATTGGTACATTGTATCCTATACGGACTTTTAGTCACTTCAGAATTTAGTAAAAATTATATTTTTAGAGTTGTTATTCAATGGCCAAAATTCTATATCAAAAGAAAAAAATTGCTAACAAGGGTGTGGCGATTTTTCACATTTTTATGAGGCCACCCCATTCAAAACCAGTCGTTTTTTAAGCACACAATGTCCCCTCTGGCTGCCTGTATTTTTTTAATCCGCAGTATGATTTTCTTTTCAAATGGCTTTTTGTAATGCCTCTAGACATTATTATTTCCAAATTACATCCAATTGAGTTTCTTCATTATGGTCTCCGATAAGGCCGAGCGAAAATTCGCTTTCTGGGAATTTACTGTTATTTGCTTTTTTGAAACAGACTATAGCCTTCCAAGGCAACCATATTTCTATATTTTTATATGTTCAATGTAAAGTCAGTGTATTTGAAAAAATACTAGTGTATAATGTTTTGATGCAGCGTACGAATAATAGATGTGGCGTTCGAATAACGAGCGAACGGACTTGGACAATTTCGACCTTAAAGTTAAAGGTTTTGTAAATCCAACAGTACAGACACAATTGAGTTTTGAAGGGTAATTTTACGCTTGAGATGAAGTTCCATACTAGTTTTATAATAAAAATATAACTAAGTATCATTTACTTTGAAAAAGGTTATGATGGGCTGGTTTTCTGAACCCACCCAAGATTTTACCTTAAAATCGACATTTTTCAGAAACAGACTATAGATCGCCCAGCGAGTGATAAAAATAACAGTTTCATTAGTATTTCCTCATTTGAAATCGAATAACACCATTTTATGAAAGATTTGCTGAATAAATCAAAAATTTATAAAAATCACCCCTCATTTTAGAATGCAAGGAACCAATTCGGTTTCTATGTTAATCTCCATATGGGGGTACCAAGATATGAAAGAAAATTTCATAAAAATAAAAATTAATTTCTTGAAAAATAACAGCACCTCAATTAAGTGGAAATGTATCCGATTAATTTAATGCAACTAAAATAGTACGTTCCCATGGCTTTTCATGCCGAAAAATGAGGCTCAAAAAGGGGGGATAAATTTTTGCTAAAAATCGGGGGGTACCCACTAAAATCATTGAAATTACCCACATTCTTAAAAGCTAGTTTGAAATTGTTTTATCTCATATGTTTGGAAGGAAGAACCTCTGCCGTTTAAAATTATTTATTATTTAATTGAATATTGACCAATGGGCAGCGAGTCTCACTTTCATTTCAACGCTAAATGTTCCCTTCACAAGATGTCTGCGCCCAGTATTTTATGAATTGGTACATTGTATCCTATACGGACTTTTAGTCACTTCAGAATTTAGTAAAAATTATATTTTTAGAGTTGTTATTCAATGGCCAAAATTCTATATCAAAAGAAAAAAATTGCTAACAAGGGTGTGGCGATTTTTCACATTTTTATGAGGCCACCCCATTCAAAACCAGTCGTTTTTTAAGCACACAATGTCCCCTCTGGCTGCCTGTATTTTTTTAATCCGCAGTATGATTTTCTTTTCAAATGGCTTTTTGTAATGCCTCTAGACATTATTATTTCCAAATTACATCCAATTGAGTTTCTTCATTATGGTCTCCGATAAGGCCGAGCGAAAATTCGCTTTCTGGGAATTTACTGTTATTTGCTTTTTTGAAACAGACTATAGCCTTCCAAGGCAACCATATTTCTATATTTTTATATGTTCAATGTAAAGTCAGTGTATTTGAAAAAATACTAGTGTATAATGTTTTGATGCAGCGTACGAATAATAGATGTGGCGTTCGAATAACGAGCGAACGGACTTGGACAATTTCGACCTTAAAGTTAAAGGTTTTGTAAATCCAACAGTACAGACACAATTGAGTTTTGAAGGGTAATTTTACGCTTGAGATGAAGTTCCATACTAGTTTTATAATAAAAATATAACTAAGTATCATTTACTTTGAAAAAGGTTATGATGGGCTGGTTTTCTGAACCCACCCAAGATTTTACCTTAAAATCGACATTTTTCAGAAACAGACTATAGATCGCCCAGCGAGTGATAAAAATAACAGTTTCATTAGTATTTCCTCATTTGAAATCGAATAACACCATTTTATGAAAGATTTGCTGAATAAATCAAAAATTTATAAAAAATCACCCCTCATTTTAGAATGCAAGGAACCAATTCGGTTTCTATGTTAATCTCCATATGGGGGTACCAAGATATGAAAGAAAATTTCATAAAAATAAAAATTAATTTCTTGAAAAATAACAGCACCTCAATTAAGTGGAAATGTATCCGATTAATTTAATGCAACTAAAATAGTACGTTCCCATGGCTTTTCATGCCGAAAAATGAGGCTCAAAAAGGGGGGATAAATTTTTGCTAAAAATCGGGGGGTACCCACTAAAATCATTGAAATTACCCACATTCTTAAAAGCTAGTTTGAAATTGTTTTATCTCATATGTTTGGAAGGAAGAACCTCTGCCGTTTAAAATTATTTATTATTTAATTGAATATTGACCAATGGGCAGCGAGTCTCACTTTCATTTCAACGCTAAATGTTCCCTTCACAAGATGTCTGCGCCCAGTATTTTATGAATTGGTACATTGTATCCTATACGGACTTTTAGTCACTTCAGAATTTAGTAAAAATTATATTTTTAGAGTTGTTATTCAATGGCCAAAATTCTATATCAAAAGAAAAAAATTGCTAACAAGGGTGTGGCGATTTTTCACATTTTTATGAGGCCACCCCATTCAAAACCAGTCGTTTTTTAAGCACACAATGTCCCCTCTGGCTGCCTGTATTTTTTTAATCCGCAGTATGATTTTCTTTTCAAATGGCTTTTTGTAATGCCTCTAGACATTATTATTTCCAAATTACATCCAATTGAGTTTCTTCATTATGGTCTCCGATAAGGCCGAGCGAAAATTCGCTTTCTGGGAATTTACTGTTATTTGCTTTTTTGAAACAGACTATAGCCTTCCAAGGCAACCATATTTCTATATTTTTATATGTTCAATGTAAAGTCAGTGTATTTGAAAAAATACTAGTGTATAATGTTTTGATGCAGCGTACGAATAATAGATGTGGCGTTCGAATAACGAGCGAACGGACTTGGACAATTTCGACCTTAAAGTTAAAGGTTTTGTAAATCCAACAGTACAGACACAATTGAGTTTTGAAGGGTAATTTTACGCTTGAGATGAAGTTCCATACTAGTTTTATAATAAAAATATAACTAAGTATCATTTACTTTGAAAAAGGTTATGATGGGCTGGTTTTCTGAACCCACCCAAGATTTTACCTTAAAATCGACATTTTTCAGAAACAGACTATAGATCGCCCAGCGAGTGATAAAAATAACAGTTTCATTAGTATTTCCTCATTTGAAATCGAATAACACCATTTTATGAAAGATTTGCTGAATAAATCAAAAATTTATAAAAAATCACCCCTCATTTTAGAATGCAAGGAACCAATTCGGTTTCTATGTTAATCTCCATATGGGGGTACCAAGATATGAAAGAAAATTTCATAAAAATAAAAATTAATTTCTTGAAAAATAACAGCACCTCAATTAAGTGGAAATGTATCCGATTAATTTAATGCAACTAAAATAGTACGTTCCCATGGCTTTTCATGCCGAAAAATGAGGCTCAAAAAGGGGGGATAAATTTTTGCTAAAAATCGGGGGGTACCCACTAAAATCATTGAAATTACCCACATTCTTAAAAGCTAGTTTGAAATTGTTTTATCTCATATGTTTGGAAGGAAGAACCTCTGCCGTTTAAAATTATTTATTATGTAATTGAATATTGACCAATGGGCAGCGAGTCTCACTTTCATTTCAACGCTAAATGTTCCCTTCACAAGATGTCTGCGCCCAGTATTTTATGAATTGGTACATTGTATCCTATACGGACTTTTAGTCACTTCAGAATTTAGTAAAAATTATATTTTTAGAGTTGTTATTCAATGGCCAAAATTCTATATCAAAAGAAAAAAATTGCTAACAAGGGTGTGGCGATTTTTCACATTTTTATGAGGCCACCCCATTCAAAACCAGTCGTTTTTTAAGCACACAATGTCCCCTCTGGCTGCCTGTATTTTTTTAATCCGCAGTATGATTTTCTTTTCAAATGGCTTTTTGTAATGCCTCTAGACATTATTATTTCCAAATTACATCCAATTGAGTTTCTTCATTATGGTCTCCGATAAGGCCGAGCGAAAATTCGCTTTCTGGGAATTTACTGTTATTTGCTTTTTTGAAACAGACTATAGCCTTCCAAGGCAACCATATTTCTATATTTTTATATGTTCAATGTAAAGTCAGTGTATTTGAAAAAATACTAGTGTATAATGTTTTGATGCAGCGTACGAATAATAGATGTGGCGTTCGAATAACGAGCGAACGGACTTGGACAATTTCGACCTTAAAGTTAAAGGTTTTGTAAATCCAACAGTACAGACACAATTGAGTTTTGAAGGGTAATTTTACGCTTGAGATGAAGTTCCATACTAGTTTTATAATAAAAATATAACTAAGTATCATTTACTTTGAAAAAGGTTATGATGGGCTGGTTTTCTGAACCCACCCAAGATTTTACCTTAAAATCGACATTTTTCAGAAACAGACTATAGATCGCCCAGCGAGTGATAAAAATAACAGTTTCATTAGTATTTCCTCATTTGAAATCGAATAACACCATTTTATGAAAGATTTGCTGAATAAATCAAAAATTTATAAAAAATCACCCCTCATTTTAGAATGCAAGGAACCAATTCGGTTTCTATGTTAATCTCCATATGGGGGTATCAAGATATGAAAGAAAATTTCATAAAAATAAAAATTAATTTCTTGAAAAATAACAGCACCTCAATTAAGTGGAAATGTATCCGATTAATTTAATGCAACTAAAATAGTACGTTCCCATGGCTTTTCATGCCGAAAAATGAGGCTCAAAAAGGGGGGATAAATTTTTGCTAAAAATCGGGGGGTACCCACTAAAATCATTGAAATTACCCACATTCTTAAAAGCTAGTTTGAAATTGTTTTATCTCATATGTTTGGAAGGAAGAACCTCTGCCGTTTAAAATTATTTATTATTTAATTGAATATTGACCAATGGGCAGCGAGTCTCACTTTCATTTCAACGCTAAATGTTCCCTTCACAAGATGTCTGCGCCCAGTATTTTATGAATTGGTACATTGTATCCTATACGGACTTTTAGTCACTTCAGAATTTAGTAAAAATTATATTTTTAGAGTTGTTATTCAATGGCCAAAATTCTATATCAAAAGAAAAAAATTGCTAACAAGGGTGTGGCGATTTTTCACATTTTTATGAGGCCACCCCATTCAAAACCAGTCGTTTTTTAAGCACACAATGTCCCCTCTGGCTGCCTGTATTTTTTTAATCCGCAGTATGATTTTCTTTTCAAATGGCTTTTTGTAATGCCTCTAGACATTATTATTTCCAAATTACATCCAATTGAGTTTCTTCATTATGGTCTCCGATAAGGCCGAGCGAAAATTCGCTTTCTGGGAATTTACTGTTATTTGCTTTTTTGAAACAGACTATAGCCTTCCAAGGCAACCATATTTCTATATTTTTATATGTTCAATGTAAAGTCAGTGTATTTGAAAAAATACTAGTGTATAATGTTTTGATGCAGCGTACGAATAATAGATGTGGCGTTCGAATAACGAGCGAACGGACTTGGACAATTTCGACCTTAAAGTTAAAGGTTTTGTAAATCCAACAGTACAGACACAATTGAGTTTTGAAGGGTAATTTTACGCTTGAGATGAAGTTCCATACTAGTTTTATAATAAAAATATAACTAAGTATCATTTACTTTGAAAAAGGTTATGATGGGCTGGTTTTCTGAACCCACCCAAGATTTTACCTTAAAATCGACATTTTTCAGAAACAGACTATAGATCGCCCAGCGAGTGATAAAAATAACAGTTTCATTAGTATTTCCTCATTTGAAATCGAATAACACCATTTTATGAAAGATTTGCTGAATAAATCAAAAATTTATAAAAAATCACCCCTCATTTTAGAATGCAAGGAACCAATTCGGTTTCTATGTTAATCTCCATATGGGGGTACCAAGATATGAAAGAAAATTTCATAAAAATAAAAATTAATTTCTTGAAAAATAACAGCACCTCAATTAAGTGGAAATGTATCCGATTAATTTAATGCAACTAAAATAGTACGTTCCCATGGCTTTTCATGCCGAAAAATGAGGCTCAAAAAGGGGGGATAAATTTTTGCTAAAAATCGGGGGGTACCCACTAAAATCATTGAAATTACCCACATTCTTAAAAGCTAGTTTGAAATTGTTTTATCTCATATGTTTGGAAGGAAGAACCTCTGCCGTTTAAAATTATTTATTATTTAATTGAATATTGACCAATGGGCAGCGAGTCTCACTTTCATTTCAACGCTAAATGTTCCCTTCACAAGATGTCTGCGCCCAGTATTTTATGAATTGGTACATTGTATCCTATACGGACTTTTAGTCACTTCAGAATTTAGTAAAAATTATATTTTTAGAGTTGTTATTCAATGGCCAAAATTCTATATCAAAAGAAAAAAATTGCTAACAAGGGTGTGGCGATTTTTCACATTTTTATGAGGCCACCCCATTCAAAACCAGTCGTTTTTTAAGCACACAATGTCCCCTCTGGCTGCCTGTATTTTTTTAATCCGCAGTATGATTTTCTTTTCAAATGGCTTTTTGTAATGCCTCTAGACATTATTATTTCCAAATTACATCCAATTGAGTTTCTTCATTATGGTCTCCGATAAGGCCGAGCGAAAATTCGCTTTCTGGGAATTTACTGTTATTTGCTTTTTTGAAACAGACTATAGCCTTCCAAGGCAACCATATTTCTATATTTTTATATGTTCAATGTAAAGTCAGTGTATTTGAAAAAATACTAGTGTATAATGTTTTGATGCAGCGTACGAATAATAGATGTGGCGTTCGAATAACGAGCGAACGGACTTGGACAATTTCGACCTTAAAGTTAAAGGTTTTGTAAATCCAACAGTACAGACACAATTGAGTTTTGAAGGGTAATTTTACGCTTGAGATGAAGTTCCATACTAGTTTTATAATAAAAATATAACTAAGTATCATTTACTTTGAAAAAGGTTATGATGGGCTGGTTTTCTGAACCCACCCAAGATTTTACCTTAAAATCGACATTTTTCAGAAACAGACTATAGATCGCCCAGCGAGTGATAAAAATAACAGTTTCATTAGTATTTCCTCATTTGAAATCGAATAACACCATTTTATGAAAGATTTGCTGAATAAATCAAAAATTTATAAAAAATCACCCCTCATTTTAGAATGCAAGGAACCAATTCGGTTTCTATGTTAATCTCCATATGGGGGTACCAAGATATGAAAGAAAATTTCATAAAAATAAAAATTAATTTCTTGAAAAATAACAGCACCTCAATTAAGTGGAAATGTATCCGATTAATTTAATGCAACTAAAATAGTACGTTCCCATGGCTTTTCATGCCGAAAAATGAGGCTCAAAAAGGGGGGATAAATTTTTGCTAAAAATCGGGGGGTACCCACTAAAATCATTGAAATTACCCACATTCTTAAAAGCTAGTTTGAAATTGTTTTATCTCATATGTTTGGAAGGAAGAACCTCTGCCGTTTAAAATTATTTATTATGTAATTGAATATTGACCAATGGGCAGCGAGTCTCACTTTCATTTCAACGCTAAATGTTCCCTTCACAAGATGTCTGCGCCCAGTATTTTATGAATTGGTACATTGTATCCTATACGGACTTTTAGTCACTTCAGAATTTAGTAAAAATTATATTTTTAGAGTTGTTATTCAATGGCCAAAATTCTATATCAAAAGAAAAAAATTGCTAACAAGGGTGTGGCGATTTTTCACATTTTTATGAGGCCACCCCATTCAAAACCAGTCGTTTTTTAAGCACACAATGTCCCCTCTGGCTGCCTGTATTTTTTTAATCCGCAGTATGATTTTCTTTTCAAATGGCTTTTTGTAATGCCTCTAGACATTATTATTTCCAAATTACATCCAATTGAGTTTCTTCATTATGGTCTCCGATAAGGCCGAGCGAAAATTCGCTTTCTGGGAATTTACTGTTATTTGCTTTTTTGAAACAGACTATAGCCTTCCAAGGCAACCATATTTCTATATTTTTATATGTTCAATGTAAAGTCAGTGTATTTGAAAAAATACTAGTGTATAATGTTTTGATGCAGCGTACGAATAATAGATGTGGCGTTCGAATAACGAGCGAACGGACTTGGACAATTTCGACCTTAAAGTTAAAGGTTTTGTAAATCCAACAGTACAGACACAATTGAGTTTTGAAGGGTAATTTTACGCTTGAGATGAAGTTCCATACTAGTTTTATAATAAAAATATAACTAAGTATCATTTACTTTGAAAAAGGTTATGATGGGCTGGTTTTCTGAACCCACCCAAGATTTTACCTTAAAATCGACATTTTTCAGAAACAGACTATAGATCGCCCAGCGAGTGATAAAAATAACAGTTTCATTAGTATTTCCTCATTTGAAATCGAATAACACCATTTTATGAAAGATTTGCTGAATAAATCAAAAATTTATAAAAAATCACCCCTCATTTTAGAATGCAAGGAACCAATTCGGTTTCTATGTTAATCTCCATATGGGGGTACCAAGATATGAAAGAAAATTTCATAAAAATAAAAATTAATTTCTTGAAAAATAACAGCACCTCAATTAAGTGGAAATGTATCCGATTAATTTAATGCAACTAAAATAGTACGTTCCCATGGCTTTTCATGCCGAAAAATGAGGCTCAAAAAGGGGGGATAAATTTTTGCTAAAAATCGGGGGGTACCCACTAAAATCATTGAAATTACCCACATTCTTAAAAGCTAGTTTGAAATTGTTTTATCTCATATGTTTGGAAGGAAGAACCTCTGCCGTTTAAAATTATTTATTATTTAATTGAATATTGACCAATGGGCAGCGAGTCTCACTTTCATTTCAACGCTAAATGTTCCCTTCACAAGATGTCTGCGCCCAGTATTTTATGAATTGGTACATTGTATCCTATACGGACTTTTAGTCACTTCAGAATTTAGTAAAAATTATATTTTTAGAGTTGTTATTCAATGGCCAAAATTCTATATCAAAAGAAAAAAATTGCTAACAAGGGTGTGGCGATTTTTCACATTTTTATGAGGCCACCCCATTCAAAACCAGTCGTTTTTTAAGCACACAATGTCCCCTCTGGCTGCCTGTATTTTTTTAATCCGCAGTATGATTTTCTTTTCAAATGGCTTTTTGTAATGCCTCTAGACATTATTATTTCCAAATTACATCCAATTGAGTTTCTTCATTATGGTCTCCGATAAGGCCGAGCGAAAATTCGCTTTCTGGGAATTTACTGTTATTTGCTTTTTTGAAACAGACTATAGCCTTCCAAGGCAACCATATTTCTATATTTTTATATGTTCAATGTAAAGTCAGTGTATTTGAAAAAATACTAGTGTATAATGTTTTGATGCAGCGTACGAATAATAGATGTGGCGTTCGAATAACGAGCGAACGGACTTGGACAATTTCGACCTTAAAGTTAAAGGTTTTGTAAATCCAACAGTACAGACACAATTGAGTTTTGAAGGGTAATTTTACGCTTGAGATGAAGTTCCATACTAGTTTTATAATAAAAATATAACTAAGTATCATTTACTTTGAAAAAGGTTATGATGGGCTGGTTTTCTGAACCCACCCAAGATTTTACCTTAAAATCGACATTTTTCAGAAACAGACTATAGATCGCCCAGCGAGTGATAAAAATAACAGTTTCATTAGTATTTCCTCATTTGAAATCGAATAACACCATTTTATGAAAGATTTGCTGAATAAATCAAAAATTTATAAAAAATCACCCCTCATTTTAGAATGCAAGGAACCAATTCGGTTTCTATGTTAATCTCCATATGGGGGTACCAAGATATGAAAGAAAATTTCATAAAAATAAAAATTAATTTCTTGAAAAATAACAGCACCTCAATTAAGTGGAAATGTATCCGATTAATTTAATGCAACTAAAATAGTACGTTCCCATGGCTTTTCATGCCGAAAAATGAGGCTCAAAAAGGGGGGATAAATTTTTGCTAAAAATCGGGGGGTACCCACTAAAATCATTGAAATTACCCACATTCTTAAAAGCTAGTTTGAAATTGTTTTATCTCATATGTTTGGAAGGAAGAACCTCTGCCGTTTAAAATTATTTATTATTTAATTGAATATTGACCAATGGGCAGCGAGTCTCACTTTCATTTCAACGCTAAATGTTCCCTTCACAAGATGTCTGCGCCCAGTATTTTATGAATTGGTACATTGTATCCTATACGGACTTTTAGTCACTTCAGAATTTAGTAAAAATTATATTTTTAGAGTTGTTATTCAATGGCCAAAATTCTATATCAAAAGAAAAAAATTGCTAACAAGGGTGTGGCGATTTTTCACATTTTTATGAGGCCACCCCATTCAAAACCAGTCGTTTTTTAAGCACACAATGTCCCCTCTGGCTGCCTGTATTTTTTTAATCCGCAGTATGATTTTCTTTTCAAATGGCTTTTTGTAATGCCTCTAGACATTATTATTTCCAAATTACATCCAATTGAGTTTCTTCATTATGGTCTCCGATAAGGCCGAGCGAAAATTCGCTTTCTGGGAATTTACTGTTATTTGCTTTTTTGAAACAGACTATAGCCTTCCAAGGCAACCATATTTCTATATTTTTATATGTTCAATATAAAGTCAGTGTATTTGAAAAAATACTAGTGTATAATGTTTTGATGCAGCGTACGAATAATAGATGTGGCGTTCGAATAACGAGCGAACGGACTTGGACAATTTCGACCTTAAAGTTAAAGGTTTTGTAAATCCAACAGTACAGACACAATTGAGTTTTGAAGGGTAATTTTACGCTTGAGATGAAGTTCCATACTAGTTTTATAATAAAAATATAACTAAGTATCATTTACTTTGAAAAAGGTTATGATGGGCTGGTTTTCTGAACCCACCCAAGATTTTACCTTAAAATCGACATTTTTCAGAAACAGACTATAGATCGCCCAGCGAGTGATAAAAATAACAGTTTCATTAGTATTTCCTCATTTGAAATCGAATAACACCATTTTATGAAAGATTTGCTGAATAAATCAAAAATTTATAAAAAATCACCCCTCATTATACGGACTTTTAGTCACTTCAGAATTTAGTAAAAATTATATTTTTAGAGTTGTTATTCAATGGCCAAAATTCTATATCAAAAGAAAAAAATTGCTAACAAGGGTGTGGCGATTTTTCACATTTTTATGAGGCCACCCCATTCAAAACCAGTCGTTTTTTAAGCACACAATGTCCCCTCTGGCTGCCTGTATTTTTTTAATCCGCAGTATGATTTTCTTTTCAAATGGCTTTTTGTAATGCCTCTAGACATTATTATTTCCAAATTACATCCAATTGAGTTTCTTCATTATGGTCTCCGATAAGGCCGAGCGAAAATTCGCTTTCTGGGAATTTACTGTTATTTGCTTTTTTGAAACAGACTATAGCCTTCCAAGGCAACCATATTTCTATATTTTTATATGTTCAATGTAAAGTCAGTGTATTTGAAAAAATACTAGTGTATAATGTTTTGATGCAGCGTACGAATAATAGATGTGGCGTTCGAATAACGAGCGAACGGACTTGGACAATTTCGACCTTAAAGTTAAAGGTTTTGTAAATCCAACAGTACAGACACAATTGAGTTTTGAAGGGTAATTTTACGCTTGAGATGAAGTTCCATACTAGTTTTATAATAAAAATATAACTAAGTATCATTTACTTTGAAAAAGGTTATGATGGGCTGGTTTTCTGAACCCACCCAAGATTTTACCTTAAAATCGACATTTTTCAGAAACAGACTATAGATCGCCCAGCGAGTGATAAAAATAACAGTTTCATTAGTATTTCCTCATTTGAAATCGAATAACACCATTTTATGAAAGATTTGCTGAATAAATCAAAAATTTATAAAAAATCACCCCTCATTTTAGAATGCAAGGAACCAATTCGGTTTCTATGTTAATCTCCATATGGGGGTACCAAGATATGAAAGAAAATTTCATAAAAATAAAAATTAATTTCTTGAAAAATAACAGCACCTCAATTAAGTGGAAATGTATCCGATTAATTTAATGCAACTAAAATAGTACGTTCCCATGGCTTTTCATGCCGAAAAATGAGGCTCAAAAAGGGGGGATAAATTTTTGCTAAAAATCGGGGGGTACCCACTAAAATCATTGAAATTACCCACATTCTTAAAAGCTAGTTTGAAATTGTTTTATCTCATATGTTTGGAAGGAAGAACCTCTGCCGTTTAAAATTATTTATTATGTAATTGAATATTGACCAATGGGCAGCGAGTCTCACTTTCATTTCAACGCTAAATGTTCCCTTCACAAGATGTCTGCGCCCAGTATTTTATGAATTGGTACATTGTATCCTATACGGACTTTTAGTCACTTCAGAATTTAGTAAAAATTATATTTTTAGAGTTGTTATTCAATGGCCAAAATTCTATATCAAAAGAAAAAAATTGCTAACAAGGGTGTGGCGATTTTTCACATTTTTATGAGGCCACCCCATTCAAAACCAGTCGTTTTTTAAGCACACAATGTCCCCTCTGGCTGCCTGTATTTTTTTAATCCGCAGTATGATTTTCTTTTCAAATGGCTTTTTGTAATGCCTCTAGACATTATTATTTCCAAATTACATCCAATTGAGTTTCTTCATTATGGTCTCCGATAAGGCCGAGCGAAAATTCGCTTTCTGGGAATTTACTGTTATTTGCTTTTTTGAAACAGACTATAGCCTTCCAAGGCAACCATATTTCTATATTTTTATATGTTCAATGTAAAGTCAGTGTATTTGAAAAAATACTAGTGTATAATGTTTTGATGCAGCGTACGAATAATAGATGTGGCGTTCGAATAACGAGCGAACGGACTTGGACAATTTCGACCTTAAAGTTAAAGGTTTTGTAAATCCAACAGTACAGACACAATTGAGTTTTGAAGGGTAATTTTACGCTTGAGATGAAGTTCCATACTAGTTTTATAATAAAAATATAACTAAGTATCATTTACTTTGAAAAAGGTTATGATGGGCTGGTTTTCTGAACCCACCCAAGATTTTACCTTAAAATCGACATTTTTCAGAAACAGACTATAGATCGCCCAGCGAGTGATAAAAATAACAGTTTCATTAGTATTTCCTCATTTGAAATCGAATAACACCATTTTATGAAAGATTTGCTGAATAAATCAAAAATTTATAAAAAATCACCCCTCATTTTAGAATGCAAGGAACCAATTCGGTTTCTATGTTAATCTCCATATGGGGGTACCAAGATATGAAAGAAAATTTCATAAAAATAAAAATTAATTTCTTGAAAAATAACAGCACCTCAATTAAGTGGAAATGTATCCGATTAATTTAATGCAACTAAAATAGTACGTTCCCATGGCTTTTCATGCCGAAAAATGAGGCTCAAAAAGGGGGGATAAATTTTTGCTAAAAATCGGGGGGTACCCACTAAAATCATTGAAATTACCCACATTCTTAAAAGCTAGTTTGAAATTGTTTTATCTCATATGTTTGGAAGGAAGAACCTCTGCCGTTTAAAATTATTTATTATGTAATTGAATATTGACCAATGGGCAGCGAGTCTCACTTTCATTTCAACGCTAAATGTTCCCTTCACAAGATGTCTGCGCCCAGTATTTTATGAATTGGTACATTGTATCCTATACGGACTTTTAGTCACTTCAGAATTTAGTAAAAATTATATTTTTAGAGTTGTTATTCAATGGCCAAAATTCTATATCAAAAGAAAAAAATTGCTAACAAGGGTGTGGCGATTTTTCACATTTTTATGAGGCCACCCCATTCAAAACCAGTCGTTTTTTAAGCACACAATGTCCCCTCTGGCTGCCTGTATTTTTTTAATCCGCAGTATGATTTTCTTTTCAAATGGCTTTTTGTAATGCCTCTAGACATTATTATTTCCAAATTACATCCAATTGAGTTTCTTCATTATGGTCTCCGATAAGGCCGAGCGAAAATTCGCTTTCTGGGAATTTACTGTTATTTGCTTTTTTGAAACAGACTATAGCCTTCCAAGGCAACCATATTTCTATATTTTTATATGTTCAATGTAAAGTCAGTGTATTTGAAAAAATACTAGTGTATAATGTTTTGATGCAGCGTACGAATAATAGATGTGGCGTTCGAATAACGAGCGAACGGACTTGGACAATTTCGACCTTAAAGTTAAAGGTTTTGTAAATCCAACAGTACAGACACAATTGAGTTTTGAAGGGTAATTTTACGCTTGAGATGAAGTTCCATACTAGTTTTATAATAAAAATATAACTAAGTATCATTTACTTTGAAAAAGGTTATGATGGGCTGGTTTTCTGAACCCACCCAAGATTTTACCTTAAAATCGACATTTTTCAGAAACAGACTATAGATCGCCCAGCGAGTGATAAAAATAACAGTTTCATTAGTATTTCCTCATTTGAAATCGAATAACACCATTTTATGAAAGATTTGCTGAATAAATCAAAAATTTATAAAAAATCACCCCTCATTTTAGAATGCAAGGAACCAATTCGGTTTCTATGTTAATCTCCATATGGGGGTACCAAGATATGAAAGAAAATTTCATAAAAATAAAAATTAATTTCTTGAAAAATAACAGCACCTCAATTAAGTGGAAATGTATCCGATTAATTTAATGCAACTAAAATAGTACGTTCCCATGGCTTTTCATGCCGAAAAATGAGGCTCAAAAAGGGGGGATAAATTTTTGCTAAAAATCGGGGGGTACCCACTAAAATCATTGAAATTACCCACATTCTTAAAAGCTAGTTTGAAATTGTTTTATCTCATATGTTTGGAAGGAAGAACCTCTGCCGTTTAAAATTATTTATTATTTAATTGAATATTGACCAATGGGCAGCGAGTCTCACTTTCATTTCAACGCTAAATGTTCCCTTCACAAGATGTCTGCGCCCAGTATTTTATGAATTGGTACATTGTATCCTATACGGACTTTTAGTCACTTCAGAATTTAGTAAAAATTATATTTTTAGAGTTGTTATTCAATGGCCAAAATTCTATATCAAAAGAAAAAAATTGCTAACAAGGGTGTGGCGATTTTTCACATTTTTATGAGGCCACCCCATTCAAAACCAGTCGTTTTTTAAGCACACAATGTCCCCTCTGGCTGCCTGTATTTTTTTAATCCGCAGTATGATTTTCTTTTCAAATGGCTTTTTGTAATGCCTCTAGACATTATTATTTCCAAATTACATCCAATTGAGTTTCTTCATTATGGTCTCCGATAAGGCCGAGCGAAAATTCGCTTTCTGGGAATTTACTGTTATTTGCTTTTTTGAAACAGACTATAGCCTTCCAAGGCAACCATATTTCTATATTTTTATATGTTCAATGTAAAGTCAGTGTATTTGAAAAAATACTAGTGTATAATGTTTTGATGCAGCGTACGAATAATAGATGTGGCGTTCGAATAACGAGCGAACGGACTTGGACAATTTCGACCTTAAAGTTAAAGGTTTTGTAAATCCAACAGTACAGACACAATTGAGTTTTGAAGGGTAATTTTACGCTTGAGATGAAGTTCCATACTAGTTTTATAATAAAAATATAACTAAGTATCATTTACTTTGAAAAAGGTTATGATGGGCTGGTTTTCTGAACCCACCCAAGATTTTACCTTAAAATCGACATTTTTCAGAAACAGACTATAGATCGCCCAGCGAGTGATAAAAATAACAGTTTCATTAGTATTTCCTCATTTGAAATCGAATAACACCATTTTATGAAAGATTTGCTGAATAAATCAAAAATTTATAAAAAATCACCCCTCATTTTAGAATGCAAGGAACCAATTCGGTTTCTATGTTAATCTCCATATGGGGGTACCAAGATATGAAAGAAAATTTCATAAAAATAAAAATTAATTTCTTGAAAAATAACAGCACCTCAATTAAGTGGAAATGTATCCGATTAATTTAATGCAACTAAAATAGTACGTTCCCATGGCTTTTCATGCCGAAAAATGAGGCTCAAAAAGGGGGGATAAATTTTTGCTAAAAATCGGGGGGTACCCACTAAAATCATTGAAATTACCCACATTCTTAAAAGCTAGTTTGAAATTGTTTTATCTCATATGTTTGGAAGGAAGAACCTCTGCCGTTTAAAATTATTTATTATGTAATTGAATATTGACCAATGGGCAGCGAGTCTCACTTTCATTTCAACGCTAAATGTTCCCTTCACAAGATGTCTGCGCCCAGTATTTTATGAATTGGTACATTGTATCCTATACGGACTTTTAGTCACTTCAGAATTTAGTAAAAATTATATTTTTAGAGTTGTTATTCAATGGCCAAAATTCTATATCAAAAGAAAAAAATTGCTAACAAGGGTGTGGCGATTTTTCACATTTTTATGAGGCCACCCCATTCAAAACCAGTCGTTTTTTAAGCACACAATGTCCCCTCTGGCTGCCTGTATTTTTTTAATCCGCAGTATGATTTTCTTTTCAAATGGCTTTTTGTAATGCCTCTAGACATTATTATTTCCAAATTACATCCAATTGAGTTTCTTCATTATGGTCTCCGATAAGGCCGAGCGAAAATTCGCTTTCTGGGAATTTACTGTTATTTGCTTTTTTGAAACAGACTATAGCCTTCCAAGGCAACCATATTTCTATATTTTTATATGTTCAATGTAAAGTCAGTGTATTTGAAAAAATACTAGTGTATAATGTTTTGATGCAGCGTACGAATAATAGATGTGGCGTTCGAATAACGAGCGAACGGACTTGGACAATTTCGACCTTAAAGTTAAAGGTTTTGTAAATCCAACAGTACAGACACAATTGAGTTTTGAAGGGTAATTTTACGCTTGAGATGAAGTTCCATACTAGTTTTATAATAAAAATATAACTAAGTATCATTTACTTTGAAAAAGGTTATGATGGGCTGGTTTTCTGAACCCACCCAAGATTTTACCTTAAAATCGACATTTTTCAGAAACAGACTATAGATCGCCCAGCGAGTGATAAAAATAACAGTTTCATTAGTATTTCCTCATTTGAAATCGAATAACACCATTTTATGAAAGATTTGCTGAATAAATCAAAAATTTATAAAAAATCACCCCTCATTTTAGAATGCAAGGAACCAATTCGGTTTCTATGTTAATCTCCATATGGGGGTACCAAGATATGAAAGAAAATTTCATAAAAATAAAAATTAATTTCTTGAAAAATAACAGCACCTCAATTAAGTGGAAATGTATCCGATTAATTTAATGCAACTAAAATAGTACGTTCCCATGGCTTTTCATGCCGAAAAATGAGGCTCAAAAAGGGGGGATAAATTTTTGCTAAAAATCGGGGGGTACCCACTAAAATCATTGAAATTACCCACATTCTTAAAAGCTAGTTTGAAATTGTTTTATCTCATATGTTTGGAAGGAAGAACCTCTGCCGTTTAAAATTATTTATTATTTAATTGAATATTGACCAATGGGCAGCGAGTCTCACTTTCATTTCAACGCTAAATGTTCCCTTCACAAGATGTCTGCGCCCAGTATTTTATGAATTGGTACATTGTATCCTATACGGACTTTTAGTCACTTCAGAATTTAGTAAAAATTATATTTTTAGAGTTGTTATTCAATGGCCAAAATTCTATATCAAAAGAAAAAAATTGCTAACAAGGGTGTGGCGATTTTTCACATTTTTATGAGGCCACCCCATTCAAAACCAGTCGTTTTTTAAGCACACAATGTCCCCTCTGGCTGCCTGTATTTTTTTAATCCGCAGTATGATTTTCTTTTCAAATGGCTTTTTGTAATGCCTCTAGACATTATTATTTCCAAATTACATCCAATTGAGTTTCTTCATTATGGTCTCCGATAAGGCCGAGCGAAAATTCGCTTTCTGGGAATTTACTGTTATTTGCTTTTTTGAAACAGACTATAGCCTTCCAAGGCAACCATATTTCTATATTTTTATATGTTCAATGTAAAGTCAGTGTATTTGAAAAAATACTAGTGTATAATGTTTTGATGCAGCGTACGAATAATAGATGTGGCGTTCGAATAACGAGCGAACGGACTTGGACAATTTCGACCTTAAAGTTAAAGGTTTTGTAAATCCAACAGTACAGACACAATTGAGTTTTGAAGGGTAATTTTACGCTTGAGATGAAGTTCCATACTAGTTTTATAATAAAAATATAACTAAGTATCATTTACTTTGAAAAAGGTTATGATGGGCTGGTTTTCTGAACCCACCCAAGATTTTACCTTAAAATCGACATTTTTCAGAAACAGACTATAGATCGCCCAGCGAGTGATAAAAATAACAGTTTCATTAGTATTTCCTCATTTGAAATCGAATAACACCATTTTATGAAAGATTTGCTGAATAAATCAAAAATTTATAAAAAATCACCCCTCATTTTAGAATGCAAGGAACCAATTCGGTTTCTATGTTAATCTCCATATGGGGGTACCAAGATATGAAAGAAAATTTCATAAAAATAAAAATTAATTTCTTGAAAAATAACAGCACCTCAATTAAGTGGAAATGTATCCGATTAATTTAATGCAACTAAAATAGTACGTTCCCATGGCTTTTCATGCCGAAAAATGAGGCTCAAAAAGGGGGGATAAATTTTTGCTAAAAATCGGGGGGTACCCACTAAAATCATTGAAATTACCCACATTCTTAAAAGCTAGTTTGAAATTGTTTTATCTCATATGTTTGGAAGGAAGAACCTCTGCCGTTTAAAATTATTTATTATTTAATTGAATATTGACCAATGGGCAGCGAGTCTCACTTTCATTTCAACGCTAAATGTTCCCTTCACAAGATGTCTGCGCCCAGTATTTTATGAATTGGTACATTGTATCCTATACGGACTTTTAGTCACTTCAGAATTTAGTAAAAATTATATTTTTAGAGTTGTTATTCAATGGCCAAAATTCTATATCAAAAGAAAAAAATTGCTAACAAGGGTGTGGCGATTTTTCACATTTTTATGAGGCCACCCCATTCAAAACCAGTCGTTTTTTAAGCACACAATGTCCCCTCTGGCTGCCTGTATTTTTTTAATCCGCAGTATGATTTTCTTTTCAAATGGCTTTTTGTAATGCCTCTAGACATTATTATTTCCAAATTACATCCAATTGAGTTTCTTCATTATGGTCTCCGATAAGGCCGAGCGAAAATTCGCTTTCTGGGAATTTACTGTTATTTGCTTTTTTGAAACAGACTATAGCCTTCCAAGGCAACCATATTTCTATATTTTTATATGTTCAATGTAAAGTCAGTGTATTTGAAAAAATACTAGTGTATAATGTTTTGATGCAGCGTACGAATAATAGATGTGGCGTTCGAATAACGAGCGAACGGACTTGGACAATTTCGACCTTAAAGTTAAAGGTTTTGTAAATCCAACAGTACAGACACAATTGAGTTTTGAAGGGTAATTTTACGCTTGAGATGAAGTTCCATACTAGTTTTATAATAAAAATATAACTAAGTATCATTTACTTTGAAAAAGGTTATGATGGGCTGGTTTTCTGAACCCACCCAAGATTTTACCTTAAAATCGACATTTTTCAGAAACAGACTATAGATCGCCCAGCGAGTGATAAAAATAACAGTTTCATTAGTATTTCCTCATTTGAAATCGAATAACACCATTTTATGAAAGATTTGCTGAATAAATCAAAAATTTATAAAAAATCACCCCTCATTTTAGAATGCAAGGAACCAATTCGGTTTCTATGTTAATCTCCATATGGGGGTACCAAGATATGAAAGAAAATTTCATAAAAATAAAAATTAATTTCTTGAAAAATAACAGCACCTCAATTAAGTGGAAATGTATCCGATTAATTTAATGCAACTAAAATAGTACGTTCCCATGGCTTTTCATGCCGAAAAATGAGGCTCAAAAAGGGGGGATAAATTTTTGCTAAAAATCGGGGGGTACCCACTAAAATCATTGAAATTACCCACATTCTTAAAAGCTAGTTTGAAATTGTTTTATCTCATATGTTTGGAAGGAAGAACCTCTGCCGTTTAAAATTATTTATTATTTAATTGAATATTGACCAATGGGCAGCGAGTCTCACTTTCATTTCAACGCTAAATGTTCCCTTCACAAGATGTCTGCGCCCAGTATTTTATGAATTGGTACATTGTATCCTATACGGACTTTTAGTCACTTCAGAATTTAGTAAAAATTATATTTTTAGAGTTGTTATTCAATGGCCAAAATTCTATATCAAAAGAAAAAAATTGCTAACAAGGGTGTGGCGATTTTTCACATTTTTATGAGGCCACCCCATTCAAAACCAGTCGTTTTTTAAGCACACAATGTCCCCTCTGGCTGCCTGTATTTTTTTAATCCGCAGTATGATTTTCTTTTCAAATGGCTTTTTGTAATGCCTCTAGACATTATTATTTCCAAATTACATCCAATTGAGTTTCTTCATTATGGTCTCCGATAAGGCCGAGCGAAAATTCGCTTTCTGGGAATTTACTGTTATTTGCTTTTTTGAAACAGACTATAGCCTTCCAAGGCAACCATATTTCTATATTTTTATATGTTCAATGTAAAGTCAGTGTATTTGAAAAAATACTAGTGTATAATGTTTTGATGCAGCGTACGAATAATAGATGTGGCGTTCGAATAACGAGCGAACGGACTTGGACAATTTCGACCTTAAAGTTAAAGGTTTTGTAAATCCAACAGTACAGACACAATTGAGTTTTGAAGGGTAATTTTACGCTTGAGATGAAGTTCCATACTAGTTTTATAATAAAAATATAACTAAGTATCATTTACTTTGAAAAAGGTTATGATGGGCTGGTTTTCTGAACCCACCCAAGATTTTACCTTAAAATCGACATTTTTCAGAAACAGACTATAGATCGCCCAGCGAGTGATAAAAATAACAGTTTCATTAGTATTTCCTCATTTGAAATCGAATAACACCATTTTATGAAAGATTTGCTGAATAAATCAAAAATTTATAAAAAATCACCCCTCATTATACGGACTTTTAGTCACTTCAGAATTTAGTAAAAATTATATTTTTAGAGTTGTTATTCAATGGCCAAAATTCTATATCAAAAGAAAAAAATTGCTAACAAGGGTGTGGCGATTTTTCACATTTTTATGAGGCCACCCCATTCAAAACCAGTCGTTTTTTAAGCACACAATGTCCCCTCTGGCTGCCTGTATTTTTTTAATCCGCAGTATGATTTTCTTTTCAAATGGCTTTTTGTAATGCCTCTAGACATTATTATTTCCAAATTACATCCAATTGAGTTTCTTCATTATGGTCTCCGATAAGGCCGAGCGAAAATTCGCTTTCTGGGAATTTACTGTTATTTGCTTTTTTGAAACAGACTATAGCCTTCCAAGGCAACCATATTTCTATATTTTTATATGTTCAATGTAAAGTCAGTGTATTTGAAAAAATACTAGTGTATAATGTTTTGATGCAGCGTACGAATAATAGATGTGGCGTTCGAATAACGAGCGAACGGACTTGGACAATTTCGACCTTAAAGTTAAAGGTTTTGTAAATCCAACAGTACAGACACAATTGAGTTTTGAAGGGTAATTTTACGCTTGAGATGAAGTTCCATACTAGTTTTATAATAAAAATATAACTAAGTATCATTTACTTTGAAAAAGGTTATGATGGGCTGGTTTTCTGAACCCACCCAAGATTTTACCTTAAAATCGACATTTTTCAGAAACAGACTATAGATCGCCCAGCGAGTGATAAAAATAACAGTTTCATTAGTATTTCCTCATTTGAAATCGAATAACACCATTTTATGAAAGATTTGCTGAATAAATCAAAAATTTATAAAAAATCACCCCTCATTTTAGAATGCAAGGAACCAATTCGGTTTCTATGTTAATCTCCATATGGGGGTACCAAGATATGAAAGAAAATTTCATAAAAATAAAAATTAATTTCTTGAAAAATAACAGCACCTCAATTAAGTGGAAATGTATCCGATTAATTTAATGCAACTAAAATAGTACGTTCCCATGGCTTTTCATGCCGAAAAATGAGGCTCAAAAAGGGGGGATAAATTTTTGCTAAAAATCGGGGGGTACCCACTAAAATCATTGAAATTACCCACATTCTTAAAAGCTAGTTTGAAATTGTTTTATCTCATATGTTTGGAAGGAAGAACCTCTGCCGTTTAAAATTATTTATTATTTAATTGAATATTGACCAATGGGCAGCGAGTCTCACTTTCATTTCAACGCTAAATGTTCCCTTCACAAGATGTCTGCGCCCAGTATTTTATGAATTGGTACATTGTATCCTATACGGACTTTTAGTCACTTCAGAATTTAGTAAAAATTATATTTTTAGAGTTGTTATTCAATGGCCAAAATTCTATATCAAAAGAAAAAAATTGCTAACAAGGGTGTGGCGATTTTTCACATTTTTATGAGGCCACCCCATTCAAAACCAGTCGTTTTTTAAGCACACAATGTCCCCTCTGGCTGCCTGTATTTTTTTAATCCGCAGTATGATTTTCTTTTCAAATGGCTTTTTGTAATGCCTCTAGACATTATTATTTCCAAATTACATCCAATTGAGTTTCTTCATTATGGTCTCCGATAAGGCCGAGCGAAAATTCGCTTTCTGGGAATTTACTGTTATTTGCTTTTTTGAAACAGACTATAGCCTTCCAAGGCAACCATATTTCTATATTTTTATATGTTCAATGTAAAGTCAGTGTATTTGAAAAAATACTAGTGTATAATGTTTTGATGCAGCGTACGAATAATAGATGTGGCGTTCGAATAACGAGCGAACGGACTTGGACAATTTCGACCTTAAAGTTAAAGGTTTTGTAAATCCAACAGTACAGACACAATTGAGTTTTGAAGGGTAATTTTACGCTTGAGATGAAGTTCCATACTAGTTTTATAATAAAAATATAACTAAGTATCATTTACTTTGAAAAAGGTTATGATGGGCTGGTTTTCTGAACCCACCCAAGATTTTACCTTAAAATCGACATTTTTCAGAAACAGACTATAGATCGCCCAGCGAGTGATAAAAATAACAGTTTCATTAGTATTTCCTCATTTGAAATCGAATAACACCATTTTATGAAAGATTTGCTGAATAAATCAAAAATTTATAAAAAATCACCCCTCATTTTAGAATGCAAGGAACCAATTCGGTTTCTATGTTAATCTCCATATGGGGGTACCAAGATATGAAAGAAAATTTCATAAAAATAAAAATTAATTTCTTGAAAAATAACAGCACCTCAATTAAGTGGAAATGTATCCGATTAATTTAATGCAACTAAAATAGTACGTTCCCATGGCTTTTCATGCCGAAAAATGAGGCTCAAAAAGGGGGGATAAATTTTTGCTAAAAATCGGGGGGTACCCACTAAAATCATTGAAATTACCCACATTCTTAAAAGCTAGTTTGAAATTGTTTTATCTCATATGTTTGGAAGGAAGAACCTCTGCCGTTTAAAATTATTTATTATTTAATTGAATATTGACCAATGGGCAGCGAGTCTCACTTTCATTTCAACGCTAAATGTTCCCTTCACAAGATGTCTGCGCCCAGTATTTTATGAATTGGTACATTGTATCCTCGTAAGTAAATGCAAAATATCGCCAATAACCAAAAATAATTTGTACTTAGTAAGGGCTACAAATATGAAATTTTGTGTAATTCTGTAACAAATTCTCTGGCTCCCAATGACTTGAAGACTTTATAAATACTGTCCTTTCGCGAATACTGCAAACTTGAATTATGACGAGATAGCATTAAATCCTTTATGGGATATCGAAAAACGAAATAGCGAAGCGAGAAAACAGTGGGCAAAGTCCACAAATTCCAAGTCCAACGAAAAGACAAGGTCAGAAGAAAGGAACACAACAAATAAACGTCACAAGGATACATGTATAACCAAAAGAATAAAGAAACTTTTACCAAACTAAACAAAACTACAACAAGACAGCACAAAAACCAAAGCAAAAATAATTTGAACTCCAACTAAAAATATGGCGTGTGAAACGTTGCAATATTCACAAAAACAAAATCTATGTTCATAAAATTAAATAATTGTTCGTAAAACGAATATTTGTTCATAAAAACAAAGTTCATAAAACATAAAATCCAAATATTCATTCATAAAATCCAAATATTGGTTCATAAAATCAAAATATTCATTCATAAAATCCAAATATTCATTCATAAAATCAAAATATTGATTTATAAAATCAAAATATTCATTCATAAAATCCAAATATTCATTCATAAAATCCCAGAAATATTCATTCGTAAAATCAAAATATTGATTCATAAAATCAAAATATTTATTCGTAAAATCAAAATATTGATTCATAAAATCCAAAAAATATTCATTCGTAAAATCAAAATATTCATTCATAAAATCAAAATATTCATTCGTAAAATAAAATTCTATGTGTTCATGAAATTTATAAATACGTTCAGTAATTTGCACCATGGGATAGTCGTTTCTTTTGTCACAGTGTATTTGATTGGACAATCAAAAACGAAACTAGGATGACTGGTCGTATGGCGGAGAAAATTGACTCAAGTTTCATTGAACAAAATGGCTAATGATAGGTGCATGCGGCTATCATTTCATGAGGTTGTGGTACCAGAAATACACTGATTAGACTGTTTATTCAAAAGATTAAGAAGACACTAGGTCCTCACAGACTTCAGCCATTATGTACACGTCACATCATCATCAATCAGCGACAGCGTTGCCGATGATAATTTGTAAATTGTAAAACTTGAGCGTCTTGCCATAGGTAGTCGTGTACAGGACTCCATATGGTACCCCTATGATACCGGACCCTCCTATGATTTTTTTTTTTTTTTTTTTTTTTTGTGGCGATTTTTCAGATATTTTTCTCTTGGAATTCACATGGATATTACTATCAAGCCGTATTTTCTATCCACAGCGGGATACTTATATATAGTCTCTTTAAAAAATACCTGAAAAATCGCAAAAAAAAAATTGATCCCCCTATGATTTTTTTTTTTTGCGATTTTTCAGATATTTTTCTCTTGGAATTTACATGGATATTACTATCAAGCCGTATTTTCTATCCACAGCGGGATACTTATATGTACTCTCTTTAAAAAATATCTGAAAAATCGCAAAAAAAAATTCATAGGATGGGGTCCGGTATCATAGGGGTACCATATGGGGTCCTGTACACGACTACCTATGGCAAAACGCTCAAGTTTTACAATTGACAAATTATGCAACGCTGTCGCTGATTGATGATGATGTGACGTGTGCATATTGGCTGAAGTCTGTGAGGACCTAGTGCCTTCTTAATCTTTTGAATAAACAATCTAATCAGTGTATTTCTGGTACCACAACCTCATGAAATGATAGCATGCACCTATCATTAGCCATTTTGTTCAATGAAACTTAGAGTCAATTTTCCGCGCCATACGACCAGTCATCCTAGTTTCGTTTTTGATTGTCCAATCAAATACACTGTGACAAAAGAAACGACTATCCCATTATTGAACGTATTTATAAATTTTACGAACATATATATTTTATTTTATGAATGAATATTTTGATTTTATGAATGAATATTTTGATTTTACGAATGAATATTTTTAGGATTTTATGAATCAATATTTTGATTTTACGAATGAATATTTTGATTTTATGAATCAATATTTTGATTTTACGAATGAATATTTTTTGGATTTTATGAATCAATATTTTGATTTTACGAATGAATATTTTGATTTTATGAATCAATATTTTGATTTTACGAATGAATATTTTGATTTTATGAATCAATATTTTGATTTTACGAATGAATATTTTTGGGATTTTATGAATGAATATTTTGATTTTATGAATGAATATTTTGATTTTATGAATCAATATTTCGATTTTATGAATGAATAATTTGATTTTATGAATCAATATTTTGATTTTATGAATGAATATTTGGATTTTATGAATCAATATTTGGATTTTATGAATGAATAGTTTGATTTTATGAATGAATATTTGGATTTTATGAATGAATAATTGGATTTTATGTTTTATGAACACATATTTTGATTTATTGAATATATATTTTGTTTTTATGAACAAATATTCGTTTTTACGAACAATTATTTAATTTTATGAACATATATTTTGTTTTTTGTGAATATTGCAACGTTTCACACGCCATATAAAAACCAGGAGTTACATCAGGTGCTCCGAAAGGGTAAGCATGTACTGTTCCGCTGACGCCATCCGTCACATTGCCAGTGAAGTGTCAAGTCTGCATGGTGAGGTGTCAAGTCCGGTAAGGCGTCAATTCCAGAAGGACGTAAAATCTAACTGAAGATATAGTCTCATTCGCGAGATAGAAACCCAGCATCGGCAAATCAATTCGCGATCGACGACAACAGCTAAACTTTTGTAGTGATGAAATCAACAGAGACTCCTAACAAAACCTTCCTAGAAGTCCATGTGAAAGCAATCTCACCCTGTCGAGTAAGTCGCCGTATAAATCTCATGTGCGGCAGTAACGAATCCACTGTGAAATGATTATTTTTATACCCCCCCCCCCAAACACTACGACCCTCATAGAATATTGTCAAGATTACATACAAAACCAAAAATAATTTTACTGAAAGTGGATTTATAGTGTGATACAACCCCTCAAAGACCTAAAATTCTCTACTTTGGGTTAAGCATGCAATGGTTATAGCTATGCAGTGCATGTTATTAATTTCGTATATTTACTATTAGGAAATTTTAACCGGATACATTTAGTTTAAACAAGGGCGCCGCTTCCTATACGCACTCTACGCACGTGCGTAGGTTTTTAAATCAAAAAATTATTATTTTTTTTTAAATGTAAAACAAAATTACCACCACTTACTGAAGAAGAAAACTAGTGACAGATAACTGGTCTCAAGTGCTTTTGTAGAGCAAATTTACAACGTGAATTATTAAAAGGATACATTAAATTTGCTAAAAATCGAACTGCTCCTTTGTTAATGTTGAGACGTATACATACTATTTGATTGCTACGATCTTTTATCTTTTCTTAATAATATATTTTAAAAATTTTTACCTGCGTCGCAAATAGCGAAAGCAGGTCTAGGAACCGCTGTGGATGTAGCTAGTTTGTTTAATCTGTACTGACTCCAACGTTTTCATTCCTCATTATTCAAAGTTTCAGTTTACACATTGATTGCACACACATTGGAAATGTGCACCTCTTATTTTGAAAAGAGTTAAGTCAATATGTCGGCGACGCAGGTCTGGACCCGACTTCGGTCTTGTTCTTTTTATTCATGCAAATTAAAATCTTCCTAGATTTCCTTTAAAATCTCGGAGCTTCAAGGGACACCCCGTCCCCTTAACCAGCTTGGGATCCGTACCGCATCCGCTGGGGCCTAAGGCGACCAATATATCTAAACCTCTTTGAAAAGCCTAGTGCGTATATTTTTAAAGTTTTTAACGGCGCCCTTGTTAAACATATCTATTTGTTAGTATGAGCAAAGGGATTATACAGAACTTTTTACATTATGAAAGTCCTGATAGGATTGTAAAGGCATTAGACGTCTCTGGACTTTTTATAAACGGTCGAAAAAGTGAATGAAAATCAGAGGGAACTGGCCCTTCTTTATGTACGCAAAGCTATATACATGTATATATATGTGGATCTTCGGTTCTGGTGTTTAAATAAGGTATTGTACTACATAAAGGCCTCGATCTTTGCCAAAGAGAAGAAGTATTTTGAACTAGCTTGAAAATATTTCATGGACAGTTTGTTTTGAGAAAAAAAATATTTCCTATTTCAATATATTAAGATGTATCAGATGTTTCAGCGACAGTTTCAGATAATCATTATAGGAAGAGAGAACTAGGGATGTAGTATTAACTACTGAGCTATATGACCATCGTCGACGAAAAGTCTTTTAGTCCAACTTTATTTCCTTTGGGATGTTGTCTATAACTCATCTACCGAACACCACGTCAGCCCGGCTACTTCGAAGATCTATATTTTTTTTAGAGTCTTGCTCTGGGTTTCAAAGAGTCAACACCTTTTTATTTTTATTTTTACACTAGACATTGAACCCGCGCGAGCGCGGGAAAATAAGCATTTTTTTTTTGTGGTGGCCATATTGACTTTAAAAAGTTTTGCGGCCATGGCATTCGTGGAACAGGAACTCAGTGTGGATGTTGTGGCAGGCGTCCCATAAACTTTCCTGTCAAGTAGGTGGTATCAACAGATAGTTTCATGTCTATATATGCTGTAGTATTCCAGAAATGGATGTTAATGCAAACTTTAACAAATCCAAAAACCAACTAAGTTAGGAATTCCTCTGAACTTTGCCTTACTTCTTCATAATCTTCAAAGTTCATAATGTTTATAGTTAGGAGAAATTACATAATGGTAGAAAAAAACAATCCTGAATACATGAAGCGGAAACATCCCACTCGAAGGAGAATGTTTTTAATTTGTTTTATTCTTCTTCCGTAATTTCAAACAAAAATACATTTAAAATATGTGCACAATTGTTTATTTAAATCAATGTGTTAAAATGATGAATTCGAGAACCTTCTAAGGGATATGTTGGGAGAATTCATACCGGAAAAGTCCATACAAATTCCATTTGCACATAAACAAAACTGCAGTTTAAATTTATAAATGCAGATTGTCAAATCTGATAATAGCCTTTATAATCTGAACCATACATCGTTTATTTTGAACCACGCGTTTTGCCGCCTATTCGGCTAATTCGTAAATTTAGTATTATAGATACTCGTGATCAAGACCATATTGGTCGAAACGTTGAGTATTTTTAACTTTTTAGCTTGTTGTTGTTTTTTACGATTTTATATTTGGTTTTGTTCGACTTGTGTATTTGATACATTTTAGTCGTTTTACACCCCTTTTGACAGCTCAACATTTCCATTTATTTTTCTTGTTATCTATATTTTTTACCAACCGGGTGAATGAGAGATAAAACTTTGGAATGACGAGTATTACTAAGAATTGTTTCCTTTCTTGTCGGTAAGACGTACGTGTACTTATTTTATGGCCACGACTAGGGAAGATATATATGTTGGTCTAGGCGTCTGTATTCGAGACCAGCAGACTTTTACTTGGTAAATGAAATATTCTATCATTCTCCAACTGCATGTAACAATCATCAAGCCTAATACAAATCCTAAACCCTCACCCTAGCCAACTTTAACCATTTACTCTAAAAAATTATTACTAGTAACAGCGTTTTACTTGGTAAATGAAATATTCTATCATTCTCCAACTGCATGTAACAATCATCAAGCCTAATACAAATCCTAAACCCTCACCCTAGCCAACTTTAACCATTTACTCTAAAAAATTATTACTAGTAACAGCGTTTGACTGCATAACGATCAAGTCCAGAAATGAATATTAACGCTTTGTACAAGACCGACACCCGGATATCGCTTGGTGAAAAAAACCAGCAAAAATATCGCATTGTTCTTAATTGACCAGCCTGGGTATCGAACCCGGGCGACATTTGCATTCGAGGTTGGTTAAGCTGATTGCTAGAGTCGAAGGCTGACAGTAGGGTTTTTAGGTTGGTTGAAGTGTAGGCTAAATGATTACTGGTTAGGCTGTCTACTACTTGAACGTTCAGCTGGTTCGTACCGAAATCTGGTACTTTTCATCTGTTTGCTCATGATTGGCAGGGCCCCTGCAACGTACCAATTTTCAAGGTTCGAACCGGATAATGGAGAACACCCTTATGTTGAAAACAAGATTAAGCTGATATGTTTAAAGATTGCAACTGCTGCAAGTAGTATATATGCGGTTCTAAAGTCACATTTGTGGTGGAGCCGGAAGTGACGTCACCGGAACCGGAAATGACGTCACAGGAAGTCACGATACCGGAACCGGAAGTGGTTTTTTGCGCGCATGCACAACCGGATGTGTTGTGTTTTCCGCCATTTATTTACTCAAGTGACGCAAGTCACGTGCCAGGACTGTGCATGTGTGACCGGAACCGAAAGTACCCGGAAGTGGTTTGCGTGCATGCGCACCGGAAGTAGTGGATTTCCCCATGTTTACGGAAGTGACGCAAGTCACGTGGCAGGACCAGGATGTGTGGTCTGCGCATTTCGCGCCATTTTCTATCATTGGTTGGCGGAATAAGCATAGACATACGGAAGTGACGCAAATCACGTGGTGGTACTCCGATGTGCCATGCTTGATAAGAATTAAGATTGAATTATCTCCCATTTCCTGCACTTCTCCGTCGTCTCTGGATCTTCCATCGGTCTCTAGGGACTGATACTCTCACTGTTATGTCGAAGTCCGAGAGTATACGAAGTACACTATTGGATTATATCCCGCTCTTTTCATCTGAGGGTGATGTTTTCTGTGAGGACCAAAGATAGGATGGATTATGTCCCCTTACATCCAAGTTATGCTGTCACCAATAGATCAATGTATGGGTGTCCTTAGCAAGGGCGGTCCATTTCATTGCTCTATGGTGCACTTCGTTTCTCTTCTCTTGCTCCATGCCGCTCTTCGCTGCTCTTTGCTGCTCCTCGCTAATCATGACCTTACTCGCGTGCTCATTTCGGTTTAAGGCTGCTGATACTAGTGGCGGTCGATTGGATCTGTGCGAGAGCACCCTTACATCCAGGTCATTTGAAAGGCCACTCTGCATTTATCCAGGCTTGTGACTGGCTATCATAAGATAGGCTGCATTAATCCTCCTCAATTTTTTAAGGCCACTCTGCATTTGTCCAGGCCTGTGACTGGTTGTATATATGTATAAACATATATAGGCTGCATTACCCTCCTTCCCTTTTTTGTTACATTTTTTTCTGTTTTTCTTTGTAATATGTTCCAATTCCCCCGTCACACAGAGTCATTGCTGTCTTCAGCTGGTGGTGGGTCGTAGTCGTTCAATACACGGTTAAGCAGATATTTGCGTTTTTCTTTGGCATATTCCCATGATTCTTTTGATTCGTAGTCTTCCTCTTCTATCAAGAGTTTAGCAGTTTTCTTGATCTTTCTATGTACGGGGTCTTTATTCATGTCTTGATGCCAGGACATCAGTCCGATGTAATGCTTTCGCATTTCGTCTCTGTATGTGTCAAACATGTCTCTTTATGCTGTCAAGCGTGCCTCGTCTTCTTCCATTCCGGCTTCGACTAGTTCGTTTACTTTCTGTGAGTATTCCGATTGATTTACTTGAAATGTTCTATTCAAAATGACATCCCATGGAGACTGTTCGCATTGCTCTTCGGAGTCTTCGTTGGACTCATGTTCACTACTTTGTTCCGATTCCACGTTATCGGCTTCTGTGGTGGTATCTGAGACTGAATTACTATAGTCTGTTGAATCCTCTTCCATACCGTGTGCATTCTTTTTGTGTCGCACTAGGTTGAAGTTTGACTTGGACTTGGTGACATATCCACATATGTCACATGTATACATTTAAGACGTCTTTCTTTCCTGGGATTCGATAGTAGAATGAGCTCCAGTCATCCTGCAAGTGCTTCTATTAGCTACAGGTTCCTCAACGGCTTGTTGACTCATACACGAACGTTTGGCAAAGTATTCGTTTCGTGATTGTTGCAGTTCAGATTTCATTTTTCTGACGAGGTCTCTATTAAGTCTTGTCCACTCGTTGTCAATCCTTCTACACCCCTTGCAGATATTCATGTTTTTGTAGAATTCCGCAAAGCTCTTGTTCATTTGACACTTTGTACATTGCTTGTTTGGATCCACTTTGCTGGGTCCTCCACTTCACTTTGGTTGGAAGTAATTTCCTTTTCATTTCTGGTTTTGCTTTGGTGTTAGAAAGATCCACAGGTATTAAATATCTAGCAAGAACCACTAAATCAACGAGTGGCGTTTTCGATTCCATTGATACGTGTGTGTTGTTTGACGGTCTCCAAACAACTGACGAAATTAAACAAAACCTCTGATTATATTTTCGTTAAAAGCTTTCCATTGGAGTCATAGTGACGACGATTGCTTTTGTCTATTCATTCAGACCACACAGTTCGCTGTTCATTGTTGCTGCTGCTACTGCTGCTGAGGATGTGAAGGTGGGATTCTCACTGTTTCGTTATAAATCACCTCTTGGTCTCGTTGATGTTACGATGAACACCAAAGATGGCTGCGTTCACTGGTCCAAGCGTGACAAACATGAGGCAAACAGTCACGCTTGCTTAGGTGAACCACCGGCGTGGGGTACTGACCGGTTAGAGTAGGAGTGTGAGACAGACCTACGATAAGGGTTAGAGGTAGGACTACGGTTAGGGTTAGAGTTGGGGTTAGGGTTAGAACTTGGGTTAGGATTAGATTTAGGCTAAAGGTTAGGACTCGAGTTAGGGTTATGGTTAGGACTGAAATCCGTAAACGTTCGTTTCCGTCCGGAAAGACTCTGAAATTTTCGTGTCATTAGGATGCTCTCCTTCAGGTCCGTGTTTACGTGGGGGCAGCCATTATAACATCAACGAGACCGAGAACATTCGTTCCCGTCCGGAAAGACTCTAAAACTTCTGTTTCATAAAGGTGCTCTCTTTCAGGTCCGCGTTACAAAAAATATAACAAAAAGGGAAGGAGGGTAATGCAGCCTATATATGTTTATACATATATACAACCAGTCACAAGCCTGGACAAATGCAGAGTGGCCTTAAAAATTGAGGAGGATTAATGCAGCCTATCTTATGATAGCCAGTCACAAGCCTGAATAAATGCAGAGTGGCTTTTCAAATGACCTGGATGTATGGGTGCTCTCGCACAGATCCAATCTTTGACTAACGACAATCGACCACCACTAGCAGCAGCAGCCCTAAAACCGAAATGAGCACGCGAGTAAGGTCATGATTAGCGATGAGCAGCAAAGAGCAAGAGAAAAACAGCGATGACGAACAGCAACAAGCAGCAGGACCGAAATGAGCACTCGAGTAAGGTCATGATTAGCGAGGAGCAGCAAAGAGCAGCGAAGAGCGGCATGGAGCAAGAGAAGAGAAACGAAGTGCATCATAGAGCAATGAAATGGACCGCTGTTGCTAAGGACACCCCTCCGTTGATCTATTGGTGACAGCATCACTTGGAGGTAAGGGGACATAATCCAATCCTACCTTTGGTCCTCACAGAAAACATCACCCGCAGATGCAAAGAGCGGGGTAGGGGAAGATAATCCAATAGTGTACTTCGTATACTCTCGGACTTTGACATAACAGTGAGAGTATCAGTCCCTAGAGACCGATGAAAGATCCAGAGACGACCGAGAAGTGCGGGAAATGGGAGATAATTCAATCTTAATTCTGATCAAGCATGGCACATCGGGGTACCACCACGTGACTTGCGTCACTTCCGTAAGTAAATGATAGAAAATGGCGCGAAAATCCATCACTTCCGGTTGCGCATGCGCTTGACTTCCGATAATTCCGGTTACGCATGCGCAGACCACACATCCTGGTCCTGTCACGTGACTTGCGTCACTTCCGTAAACAAACCATGGCGAAATCCACTACTTCCGGTTGCGCATGCGCGCAAACAACTTTCGGGTATTTCCGGTTCCGGTCACACATGCGCAGACCACACATCCGGATACTAGTACGTGACTTGCGTCACTTTCGGTTGTGCATGCGCGCAAAAACTGGTTCCGGTCACGTCACTTCCTGTGACGTCACTTCCGGCTCCACCACGCTTCACCACAAATGCGACTTTAGAGCCGCATAATTATATACTACTGCTGCAGTTGGTTATAAATGACAGATGAAATTGAATACGAAGTTTAACTATCATTTTATGTATAAATATATACGAAATGTATAAGAAATTACAAGATTAATTTTTGAGTGTATTACTTTAGAGAGGAAAACATGTATCAAATGTCGAAATAAGAGTGGCATCGTTCTTTAAAAAAACATGTTTGGCTCGCCTATCTGTACTAGGGATCCTGTCTGTACCAAAGGTCTAGATGTGAAAGATTGCCGTAACTTGGTGTACGTCGTCTTATCTTCTGCTCTATTTAAACCACAGGCAATGACAGACCTAGCCGGACCAGTCTACGGACCAATTTTGATGAAATTGTACTTTTTTGGTACACCCCTTTCAAAATCTGGTGCTCCGACCTCTAACAAATATGGCCAACGTTACTAAAATGGAAAAAAATCGACCGAAAGTATTTTTTAAATCTCCCGTAAAACTAACATTTTAAATCAATTGATTTTGTCCAAGCCACGCATCTCTTGTATCTATTGACACCTCGTTAATCAACCTGACTTTGAAATTATTTCAAATTTGTTACCTATCTGATCACAGCAGGGTTTCTGCTGATCATTTATTATGTCCAGGTCGACAGTTTCATAACAATAAATGAGTAAACAAACTCTTGTTCCCTAGTAAATACACATAATTTAAACAAGTAGACGGAATGGGAATTTTTTCATATTCCACAGTAGAAGCAGAACATCAGATGTAGCAGTCTACATAATACTTGGTGCAGAGACAATTATAGAACAAGTTATACATAAGGCAACTGTCGGATTATTTCTAAGAATCCTACATGATGCAAACTCGGCTGAATACAAACTAGCCTACTGACAGTTGCCAACAAAAAATGAAAATTCAAATAATTGGTTTATTAAGGTTCAAAATATTTTGGCACAATATGAACAACCTTCAGCTTACGATATACTACTAAATAGACACAAGAATTGGAAGAAAATTACACATGAGGGAATCGATGAATTCTGGGGGGCATACTGGACAGAACAAGCTAAATCCAGAACATCGCTGAACTATATGAATACAAACAACTGGAGCTTAAAAAACCAAATTTTTTATGGTGCAGTGTCAGAGACAATTGTAGGGATATTCAAAAAGGAATAATTAAAAGTAAAATGGCTACGGGAACATACTTAACACCGTCTATTCAGAGTAAATACAATAAGAATAACTCTGACGCAACATGTCCCCTGTGTAATGATGAAACTGAAGACTACAAACATTTCTTTTTGGAGTGTGAAAAGACAGAATCAGATAGGTCGGTATACAGAAGATAACTTCTTACACTCCTGGACAGGGAAAAACTGGAAGAAATGAAAATAGACGTCCAAAATAAAGGCTATTTTCTTCAAATTTTGTTAGACTGTACGGTTCTGATCCATAGGAAAGCTAGGTACATAATAGCCTTGGACAAAATCTGTAGAGACTGGATTTATGCTATTCATCTTGAGCGTACTAAGCAACTACTGGCCGTTTCCTAGACTTTACATTGCTTCTGGCATAGTGTGTGAATGAACTGATATATGTCATGGATGAGATGGGTTATCTATCCATTTCAATATAAGTAAATGCTCTAAACTTTAAATCTATATGTAAGGGCTAACTGCATTTTAATTTGCTAACGTGTATATATGTATAAACATTATTTCCTAGTTATATATAAAACTTTTACCTTTTAAACAAATTTGGGCACTATCCTGTTTTTTAAACTTTTAAATATCCCAATTATTTTATTTTAATATGTATCACTATTTTAAAGCTTGACTTAACCTTGATTACTACATGTATAATCAGCTAAACAAAAATTCATATCTGATCACTATAACCAGTTAAATATATATGATCTCCCACTAATAATTTTTTACCTTTTATCCAGTAATTTTTTTTTATATTTTATCTTGTAGGCTTTTTACTTGACATTTGTCATTTAGTGAAGGGTAAACTTCATTAAATTAAAACACAAAATAGGAGTTGAAGCTATATGTTTAGCATTGATTAGCAGTTGACCATTAAAAGATACTTATCTTAACAAAGTATGTTTCAAATTTTAACAAGATATATTGAGCACATCGAAGTCTACACGATTTTTAATTTACGCAAAAATTGTTAATTTTGTGATTTTTCGGGCACATTTGATTTTTTTACGGACAAGGCGACATAACTCCAGAACAACATCTGACTTTAATACGGTAACAGTATAGACATGATAGAGGAGCCTAAGGAAATTTCAGTCTAGTGAGTCTTTTTAGTAACTTCAAACTTTGATCACAGATACAAAGAACTTGGCAATATTTTGTAGCCATTTTTCATCATTTTAGTAAGGATGATTTAAGTTTTTTAGAATAATTATGAATATTTACCCTGGAAACAATAAGAAAAATGTGTTCATGTACTTATTAATAAAGTTTCATTTTTTTAAGTAGAAAGGCTATATCTTGCAATTGAGTTAATATATTTAAACTAGTCGATCCAGGAATTATTAGCTCTCCATGCCAGTTGTACATAGTGTTTTACAGTTTTAAGTTAATATTATTTTTAAATTTAACTATATTCGCGTTAACCAACCAATACGCCATGATATAGCGTGACCCTAAAGCATAGGGTGGATTGTCTTGACAGAACAGAACAGATAGATGAAATGGTAATAACGTTATTTGAAATGCATGTTTATACCCCTAGGGGTAGACAGCAAACAAAAATGAACATCATAAACAAAGTAGAATAAAGTCATATTAATATAGACCTCTGGCACAAGACCAAATGGGAGTAGACGAGGGATCATATAATACTACATACTTCACATACAGTTCCTGAGTAGACCAAGTGGTATAATAAATTAAACCACATATATACAAATGTAGAACTGTTTAAAAATGGACTGAAAAAGGTTACATAAAAGTATTGAATAACTCTTCTGGATAATTCTTCCTCGTAGATACAAACAACACTTGAGAGACAAGTACCTTCATAATCAATCCAAACGGAATGTTAAGATTGCAAAATCCAACAGAAATCAACACTTCAACACAAACAACAGGAACTCCGCCTACAAATATGGCGGAAACAGAACCAAAACAAATATCTTTGCAAGAAGAATTGGCCAACGCAGACTTGAAATCAAAGTCAGGTCCAAAAGGTTCAGACTGGCCACAGCCTATAGTAGCGTCAGTTGAAGCTGTCAAATCGGTTATTTCTACTCCAAAGCCAGCACCTATTAAACGAAAAAGACAAAGTAAGTCTGTATGATGTATCTCTAAATTAGCTACGACAGACACAAGCACTTGTTTCTATCAATGGGAAGGTCGACTATCCATATATACTATCCATATATATGGATAGTCGACCTTCCCATTGATAGAAACAAGTGCCTGTGACGACAGACCTCGGTGACAGACACAGTACACACTCACTCACAGTAGTGACTCATGTTGGGCCTTACAAACACATATACAGTTTAAAATCTGATCATTTCTGGGAAAGACTTCCTTTTGATACCCCTTGGTTGATGGAATAAGCATAGACATATGCACAAGGGGTGCCAAAATGAAGTCTTGCCGTTTCAGTAGTTCTTAAGTTGGTTTTTGTCTCGCCTTGACGGAGTCAAAAGGCGAGACATAGGTATGCTGTTTCCGGCGGCGGCGGCGGCGACGGCGTCAACAATGTATTAGTTTGTGATTAGCTCAGTTTTATGGGGATCCACTAGTGGTAGGTCAATGATAATTGGTATGCAGATGTATTACCATTACTACATCTCATTGCTATGGAGATTATTTGGCTCCACCCCTCAGTCATGGTCTATTGACTTTGAATGGTTTGCTTACTTTACATGTATTAGTTTGTGATTAGCTCAGTTTTATGGGGATCCACTAGTGGTAGGTCAATGATAATTGGTATGCAGATGTATTACCATTGCCGCATCTCATTGCCATGGAGATTATTTGGCTCCGCCCCCTCAGTCATGGTCTATTGACTTTGAATGGTTTGCTTACTTTACATGTATTAGTTTGTGATTAGGTCAGTTTATGGGGATCCACTAGTGGTAGGTCAATGATAATTGGTATGCAGATGTATTACCATTGCCACATCTCATTGCCATGGAGATTATTTGGCTCCGCCCCCTCAGTCATGGTCTATTGACTTTGAATGGTTTGCTTACTTTACATGTATTAGTTTGTGATTAGGTCAGTTTATGGGGATCCACTAGTGGTAGGTCAATGATAATTGGTATGCAGATGTATTACCATTGCTACATTTCATTGCTATGGAGATTATTTGGCTCCACCCCCTCAGTCATGGTCTATTGACTTTGAATGGTTTGCTTACTTTACATGTATTAGTTTCTGATTAGCTCAGTTTTATGGGGATCCACTAGTGGTAGGTCAATGATAATTGGTATGCAGATGTATTACCATTGCCACATCTCATTGCCATGGAGATTATTTGGCTCCGCCCCCTCAGTCATGGTCTATTGACTTTGAATGGTTTGCTTACTTTACATGTATTAGTTTGTGATTAGGTCAGTTTATGGGGATCCACTAGTGGTAGGTCAATGATAATTGGTATGCAGATGTATTATCATTGCCACATCTCATTGCCATGAAGATTATTTGGCTCCACCCCCTCAGTCATGGTCTATTGACTTTGAATATTTGCATAACTTGTGTAAGATGTTAAGGTATTGCTATTATGATTTCAACATTTGCATAATCAAAATTACAAAAAGGCGAGACATATCTCTGTGATAACAGTTTATTATTTATTAATTTTTATTTTATAACAATTATTTAAGATATATTTACAAATGTTTTGCATTTCTATTGTGTGATTTTTGTATATTAGCCTGTCAATACTGTGGTTGTGAGTTCGAATCTCACCTGTGGAGGGGTGTGTTCGACTCCCACCTTACATGTAGTTGACAAGGATTGCCAATTTTCCTACCGGTGGTTCTCTCCAGGTTCTCCGGCTTCCTCCACCAATAAAAACTGGCCACCGCGAAATAACCAAATGCGCTGAAAACGGCTTTAAACTCCAACTAAACAAACAAAATATATGAAACTCTGGTGAGATACTATTCCAGCCTCAGCACTGGGGTTTTCATCAAAAACATTGAATGCTGGGAAAAAAACTTGCTTTAGATAGTATACTCGGTTTTGCGAGTTCCACCAGACCTGTTAAATTGCCTGACCAAAAAAATTTTCGAAATTCTAAAAAATCTGGAAATTTGGTATCTTCCACATGGTTTTAGGGTAAATTACATTGTATGCAAATCCAGTATCGTTATTGGGTTGGGGGAGGCAGTACAGACTATTAATGGAAAAGTCAAATTAATAGAGAATAAAGCCCGTAATTATCTTGCGTTTATCAGCTCTGCACTCTTCACTGAGTACTATTTAGATAAATACAATCACTGTGGGTGGTCTCATTTTCTGACATAAATAAAATTGTACATGTAAGTTAAAAATCATCAGGGTTGGGCACTAAATGCTATATTACAAGACTAGTTAAAATTTGTAGGGGCTCGTTGAAAATCCTAATAACGATAGCCTGACTAGTAAATTTTATTTGCTTCACTTGAGGCTTCTTTTGTGTTCTCTTCAGTTAGCAGTTTAGTAGGTTTTATTTACATTTAGCTGTTTCGATAAGTTAGAAAGCCAGGAAATAGCAGTTGGAAGTATCATCCTGTCCAGTGGAATACCTTTAAAATGCAAAATACATTGTAGTAATGAAGATATAATAGAAACAGAATATTTTATGTCAAATCTGATTTGGCTCACCATCAGTTGACTTCACTCACTCCTTGTTTTATGGATAGCCAGCTGATTTGACAGAAGTGCTCAGGCCCTGCTGAATGGTTCAAAATCATAATAATTTTGTTTTGTTTTGTTCCAGTTTTAGATTCTTTATTAAGTATAAACTTTACATGTACCCAATCCAGCATTTGAATCATCTGCTAATACAGATCATTAGCAGGCATCATGATTAACAATAAAATATTTGTTTTTGTGAGAGCTGTTTTGCAACTCAAAGGTTATAAATTATTACAAGAAATGAATCAAAGATGAAATGATGTTATAAATTTAGCTTGATGACTTAATGTGACTATTTCAGAAAAGAGATTCCTGAGGAATTGTCATTTCACACACCCTGCCATACACTTCAAAACCAACCTTAATTTAAGATTTTTTTTGTGTATAAAATGGCATGGCTAACTTACCGTTAACTTAAAATTCCAGATTATTGAAAAAATAAATCTTTGGTGCATTGCATTTTTTGAAATTTTTTGGGTCAGTTCTAAAGGACTAATGTATGCTTCATGTTAATTTGGTTGATTTTTCAAATATTTTTTATTTCATATAGCCTTATTATCAAATTGAAAGGCCCAGAATGCAAGCAGATTGCCTCATTGTTTTGAATGTTTCCCATTCCCCCTAATTGGTCCCTTGGATGTCTAGTTAAGCACTGTTATTCTGTGTGTGGAAAGTAAGGATTTCTATTTTATGTTTTGGCCATGTACAACCAAAGACTTGAAAATTGGTATTTGCTGCTTCTCTGTTAGAAGCACTTAGCACTGAGCAGTTAGAGCAAAGATTTTTGTGCTCAGAGTCAGATTATTGTGTCAGGTTCGGCTGACATGTCTTTCTGGGGATGACAAAGACTAATCAGTATTGCAATGTTTTTGTACAAATTTATGGATTTGAAAAGAAGACACTGCCAAATTTCTCTAATCTTATACTTTTAGGTCTCTGATACAGCAAAGTTATATCGTTATAAGTAAAGAAAATATATAAATTTTTATTGACCTTACATGTAGTTACTTATGAGCTATGCATTACATAAACCGTAAACTTATTTTTCATGAAAATCTTAAGTAATTGTCTAAAAAATACCAGGGACACTACTTGTTTCCTTTAGTAGTAAGGAAGTAGTGCCTTATCTCAGTCATATTAAAATTAGATCTCAGCACTCGCTCCTCGTTTTCATGCGCGACATTTATTTAGATTATGCCCTAGATGGTTCAAATCTTTTATGAGAACATATTTCCATTATGATTTGTGTGTAAAATCTGATGTCAGCACATACCAATGCAACAAGTGCAAGTTTTTTCAGAAATAGTAACTGAAGTATGGAAAATACATAGTACAATGTAGTACAGAAGTGCATAAATTTATGAAATAAAATTTTTACTCTTTTCATATTGATATGTTTTTAACTAGGGTATGAATTTTTTAACAAGGCTATAAAATGTTTTTGCAGTGAAGTACATCATGTACATGGAGTGTTGATTCAATTCGGGTACTTTTATGATCTTTAAAATTAAATTAATTGAATCAAATATATGCAGGAGGAGGTGATTGGGGGATTGCATTTCTATATTTTCTTCATTATGCAAAAAACTTTTAAGTTCTGATTTTAATATTTATAGAAAAAGAAATTCAGTATGTACATGTAGTATGCACTCGAAAAAAGAGAGGTAACTTATAATTCAATTCTGGCAATTTTTGGAACCCTAAAGTTAAATTAGTTGAGCCATTATCTAGAGAATATATTGTAATTTTTATTGTAGATTTCATGCCAGACCAAAAAATTTCAAAATGCTATTTTGGTCATATGCATAATTATATCAGCAGCTTTAGGAATTCCATAGCAGTGTGTGTTTGCCTTATTTGAATCACTTATAATGTTTTCTTATTGATTTTAAAAATTTAAATTCTTCATCCAATTTTTTACCATTGATGTCAAAATGGAGATCTTTTTGTTTTACAACAAGCATGACAAGAAAAATAATTCTTTAGTTGCATGAAAATTACTATGATTTGTGCTATCCTTTAAACATCCCCCAACCCCTTCCAAAAAGAAGAAAGAAAGACATTTATCCTACATACCCAGATAGTCATTAATTATATGTATAAAAAAAATCTTTGAAAATTAGTTCATAGATCCCAGAACGAATTTTTCATAATTTTAGTACCTATTTTTATTTGAATTTACTTCTCACTTGGATGCCAGATTCAGTTAGCCAAGTGATAACAAAATCAATTGAAGTTAGCTGATTTTTTAGTCATGTTTTCCAGATAAACAAAAATATTTTGGTGAAGAAGTATTTTCATTGTAACACGGAGATAACTCTTGTGAGAGTTTCTTAAATACCTGGTTTCACCAAATCTACATATAGTAAATGAAATTATTAAACTAATGGCTGTACAAATTTTATTATAGGTTTGAGTTACACAGTAGTCATTTCACAATTTTAAATATTTTCAATTTCTTAATGCTGTTAAAATTATATTTTAAATTCCACATTCAGAAAAATAACCTATAAAAACAATGGTAAAATTTTTATGCTTTGTGGGATAAGTCTGCAAGGAGAACTAACAAAACATTGTCTTATTGTTTTATCAATTAAACTTTCAAAATGAAAAAAATCCATTCTACAAAGTTAGGTTCCAGGCGGTAGTTTGCATGTTGAATGCATCTTACAGAGTGACCTGTTCATCATGGCTACCTGAGATGTTTTGAATATTAAGGATCTCATAACATACCTTTTTTCCCATTTCACTTGATTCATTTTTTATTTTTCCAAAGTTAGTTATAGACTATAAACTACATGTGACATAATTCTCAGTCTTAGCAAAAACCAAAAAATTTTTAACAATTATACATAAATGTGAGTACAATGTGACAGCTGTGTCTGTGATATAGGGTTCATACAGGTCATGGAAAATTCATGGAATAAGTTTCCCCCAAAAAGACCTTGAAAAGGTCATTGGATAGTAAATTTGTAAAATTTCCTATTAAAATGTATAAAGTCCTTGAAAATTTTAATGTACATGTAGGTCACTGTGATGGTCATTTAGTAAAAAGCTGTTCTCTTTGTTTTCTTACTTTCTGAAATTTGATTTCAATAGGTAATTCAAAATTATGTCCTGTAAAAGTTACAGAATTTTATATAGAAAAATATATTTGAACCCTGATGGAAATTTGATCATAGTATTTCTGTACTGTCTTGTTCTTATTCTGTTTAGTTTATTTATACGTTCTTTTAATTTTTAGTTATAAATATATCCTCATGAAATTTGTTTATTATGTTCCATTCTCATGAGCTTGTCTTACCTTTGGATTTTGATTTTCAGACTTTTCTTGTTTTGGTATTGTTTTGCTGACATTCATAGTCAGTCAGTGTTTAATGTACAGGTATTCACCAACAAAGGTAAATCTAATGAAAAAATTAGAAAATCACTAAAATTATAAATTAATCAAATATGCTTTAAAATGATATTATAAAACTACATACATTTGGTGTTCAGAAACAACCTTCATGATAATTGATTTTCGTTTCAAAAATGTCATTAAAATTGAATGGACCTTTAAAATTTAATAATACCAAAATGAAATATTTGCATAAATTTTTTATTAATCTCAGATAGAAGAAAATTATATTGCTGACCTTTTTGTCCCAAGATACCAATTAACCATGCAAAATTATAGTAAATGTTTTAAATAAAAAAATGCAAAATTTAAAACACTTAGTATGTTAAAACAATTAATGAAAATCATTGAAAATCAATAAAGATTAATAGCATCTCTTCAAAGATTTAGTACAAAAATGTATGTTGATGGAGTATTGGAAAATTGCCATTGATATCTCTGTAGCAGCAGTCTATTGATTTTCCTCCAAGAGAAATCAAACATGGCCGAGGAAACTATTTATTTGTGTAATTTTCGTGTTAGTGTTGATGGAGATTGGCTATGCTTGAAGGAATTAAGTGACATGCAGTTAGAAGTTGCTGAGGGGTATCTGTTATCCCCTGAAGCTGATGATGGTAAGTGGGTAGGGTTGCCTGAGGGGCATAGCATTAGTATGAGACAACTGGTTGTTTTGCTACTTAATTATGTAATTTTATGTCTCTTCTGGAATGTCGAGATTTAGAGGTATTTCATGCATTGGAGATGGAATTATTGTTATTCCCAGGGATGGGGTATTTGTTTTTTTAGGGGGAGTGATGGAGACATGAGGTACAAAAAATTTAGTTGTTAAATGTACATGAATAAATATTTATATAGAATTTCAGGTGTTTCATGGGAAATTATTTCAGTCTGAGACTTTGAGGTATATACAGAAAAATAAATCTGTGCAAGATGTTATTGTTTTGCAGGAAAATAATTACTTGTGACACATTGACATTAAAGTATGATGACTGGGTGATATATCATAATAGTTAAAGTTCAATTGCAATCATATTCTAAATTTACGTAATTTGTGTTTGGAAAGAAAGTAGAAATACATGTAGTCTAATCTCATTCAGAGTGTAGAATAGTCGTAATTGAAATAAAAAAAAGAGAAATTAAAACATGCAATTGATAAATGTGTTACCATATAAGTAATCAAGGTAAATGAATTCTTGCTGACATACGTATATAATGGCATATGGTCACAGTGACCAGCCAAAATAAGTTTAGAGAAAAAGGGGGGTAAGATGGCAGGTGGCAATATCAGTGTATTAGATATAAATAGATATTTAATTTAAACTTTAACTTGTGTCAGAGTTTCATATACATAAAATTTTACAAGACCAGTTTTTTACTTGCCTTGTTAGCCAAAAGTTGGATTCAAAGTTTAAAATCAAAATATTTTGCAAAATACATGTGATGCTGATTTATTCCCAAAATATCCTCCATCCATTCTTGTGGTAAATCTCACATATTTTTTGTGTCCAAAATGTATTCCTCAGGTTCTTTAACATTCTTTGTTAATTTTCAAAAATGTCATTCCTAATTGGAAAAAATACCTTTGACCAATTTGGATTCAACACAACGTATGAGGTTTTGATATAATGTAACGTATATATTACTAAGATTTATACTTTTACAGGAAGAGATCCCAAAGCTATTGAACGAGCCAATCTGCTGAATATTTCCAAATTGATTATCAAAGAGTTGATAGACTCCTCCCTGTCACATGGGCGTATGTTGGATGATGATCATGTGCCACTACAACAGTTCTTCGTTGTTTTGGAACATGTGCTACGACATGGGTTAAAACGTAAGTAAAGATTTGAAAATTTAATGATGTGGAATATTCCACCATCACTGAGAAAATTCCAATCGGTTTGAAAGCCAGAAAATATTTGATGTGTGGTTATCAACTTTTATTTCTCTGGACCGTAATTTCCTTGGTTTATATAATTATTGGTAGATAAATAAAAGTGTATACCTGTTTTTTTCTGCCAGTGAAACATGTGGAATAATCTATAATACTAAATTTATGAATTAGCCGAATAGGCATCAAAACGTGTGGTTCAAAATAAACGATGTATGGTTCAGGTTATAAAGGTTATTATCGGATTTGACAATCTGCATTTATAAATTTAAACTGCAGTTTTGTTTATGTGCAAATGGAATTTGCATGGACTTTTCCGATATGAATTCTCCCAACATATCCCTTAGAAGGTTCTTGGATGCATCATTTTAACACATTGATTTAAATAAACAAGTATGCACATATTTTAAATGTATATTTGTTTGAAATTACAGAAGAAGAATAAAACAAATTAAAAACATTCTCCTTCGAGTGGGATGTTTCCGCTTCATGTATTCAGGATTGTTTTTTCTACAGTAATCCAATTTCTCCTAACTATAAACATTATGAACTTTGAAGATTATGAAGAAGTAAGGTAAAGTTCAGAGGAATTCCTAACTTAGTTGTTTTTTGGATGGCTCGGATTTTTACTTTGCACAAAGTGATAAAACCAACCATTATCCATTTTTACATTATTTGTCATGTGACCTGTCTAAATATATCTCTACCATTCCATTCCCTGTAAGGGACGAGATCAAAAGTTCAATGTCGGATAAAAAACTTAATTCACATAGTTTTTTTTTACTGACCCCCCCCCCCCCCCACCCCCCCTCTTAACTTAATTTGGGAAAAATTGATTGACCAATATGGGCATATCCAAAAATCGATGTCGGATAACAAAACTTGCCCCCACCCCCAAACTATTTGAATTAAGTTTTTCATCCTACATTGAACTTTTGATCTCATCCCTAAGCCCTAGATAAAAATATTTTTAACAAATGGTCATCTTTATCATTAATGACGAAATTTATCTCGGACATCTTTATAAACGTGGACAGCACACACAGCCACACACTAAAAATGCTTTTATTGTCTGTTGGATTTATCTGTGAAATTATCTGTGGGCTTACCCTGCCCATGATGACAATGAACAATTGGAACAATTATTTTCCAAAAATATGCTCTACTTAACTCACGGCATCTTCTGAAAAATTCATCCGTCATTAAGGAAATTGTTATTCATATTCTTTTTCATATTTATTCTGAATGAAAAAGGTAATGCATTATGAAATGTGTATTTAATGAAAGCTTTTCATCAAGTTCCAGTTCAGAATTAATTGTAACATAAACATATTGACAATTTATGTGGTTGTATTTTCGTCATAGATTTTGACTATGATGGAACCTTAAGGTCCATTTTGGTAATTCTACGTGGCATACAGTCTACTTCATCAGTGGATACATCTTCGGTAGTAACGAATAACCAACCGTATGACAATTAGGTCACGTTGATCTACATTTCACGCTTCATTGACTTTGGTTAAAGTTTGCATTAACATCCATTTCTGGAATACTACAGCATATATAGACATGAAACTATCAGTTGATACCACCTACTTGACAAGAAAGTTTATGGGAAGCCTGCCACAACATCCACATTGAGTTCCTGTTCCACGAATGCCATGGCCGCAAAAACTTTTTAAAGTCAATATGGCCACCACAAAAAAAAATGCTTATTTTCCCGCACTCGCGCGGGTTCAATGTCTAGTATTGTTTAAATGGAACTAGTGTTTATTCAGACTGATTAGTGATTCAACCCAATTGTCAAACACTTATAAATTTGGGCCAGGCAATATTTTTTTGTGTGGGGAAAAGGTGGGGTGGGGGGCTTTTCTGCATCATCAATAGAAAATACGTGTTTGCCTTATCATTTCATTTTCATGGTCGCACTGGCGTTTAATTTGCAATATTATATGGTAAAGTGTCACAGGTAAAACTTTTTATTCTACGTGTAAAAAAAATTTAGAATACACATATATGTACATGTAAAATAAAAGGTAGCAGGGCTGACAAAAATTTTTACTATGTCAGAAATGTCATAATTGATAAGATTCTATACAGATTTAACAGACAAAAGTAATTTCCATAATACTTTCCCCCTTTATTTTCTGAAACTACTATGGCAATGAGACCAATTTTAAAGGAATGGTTCTTAGATGACCCCCTTTTGAGTCTAGACCATATGAATGCCATTACTAAAAATAGAAAAATTACCGAAAAATTGTTTAAAAATCTTCTCCTCTGAAACATTTGGGGCAGTTGATACCAAACTTTGAATGAATGGTCCTTAGGTGATACCCCTTTTAAATTGTGTCCATGCAGGGATACACCCTCTGACCAATATGGCTGGGTTACTGAAACAGAAAAATCAGCCAAAAATATTTTAAAATCTTATATCAGAATGATTTAAAAATTTGATGGAATGGTCCTTAGAGATCTTCTTTCAAAATTTTGTCTGGGGGTTCAATTCTCTTTTATGATGTTTGAATGGCAGACTCCTAGGAGCCTCTAATTTCAATTAATATATGTTTAGCTGTTGTTCCTATAAGTGGTTTGGTGTTGTCCATAACTATTGGGGGTGATATCAGCTATACATATTGAATTCTTTATTTGTAAACACACATTTGTAAATATTAAATTTGGATTTCTTTTTATTTTTTGTGTACATTTTTTTCCAGCTAAGAAAGGAATACTTCGTGACAAGAGAGATTTCTGGTCTGTATTAGAGTCAGTAGAAAAATTTATTCCCGAAGCTGCAGAAATTACCACAAGTGTTCGAGAAATGCCACATATAAAGTATGCCTTCTAAATATTTAAGATAATTCACATTTGAAATAACCTCAGTGGTAAACACAAAATAACCCATTTATCAAGTTATTTAAAGTGATTACCATGTGCTTTAACTTATTTTAAACAGATTGAAGTAGAATTACACTCAGTCCTAATAATTTAATTCCTCAGTGTTGTTTTAAGGCATAAAACAGAGGAGTTCCCATCTATGTTCACTTTTCAAATTAGAAAGAAAAAAATAAATGAAATGATATGCTAAAAAATGAACCTATCTGAAGAAATGATATAGCGCTAACCAGGAATGAAAGTTAAAAGTCTTCCACGGTGACTAAGAATTCACCTGGGCAAGAAAAAATCCATTATGGTAGTCCAGGTTGCAATTAAATTTCAAGAGCAACCTGAAGAAATGTAAATTCAAAAGTTTTCCAATAGTGGTTTATTAAATAAATAAGCTTTTGCAGTCAGTATCCACATGCAGCTCACTGGTTCTAGTTCAATACGAGTTCAAATGAATATCATAAACATTGATGTTTGTTCCTTACACATTATTTATGTCTGGGTTCCCAGATGGGATTCTAATTCTAATTTTCATCTCTGTTATGATTAAATCGATTAAAATATTGCTTGCTTATTCAGATATTTTTATCAGAAAATCAAAATAATTTCGAAGAATTCCAGTAATGTTAAGTCATTTCTGTATTAAAAAGAAAGAACAAATTATGTATGGAATACATAAAAATATACTTCAGTCTGAAGGAATTTTTATTTTTTTACTTACAGAACACCTTTAGGAAGAGCAAGAGCATGGTTAAGACTTGCTTTGATGCAGAAAACGTTAGCTGATCATTTCAAAGTTCTCATAGAAAAGAAAGAAGACGTATTGAGGTTTGTGATTTAATTTTCTGTATACATTATTTTGCTATTGTGTAAAGTTCACAAATTTGTATCAAGAAATTAAAAAGGATGTGGCAGACTGAAATTTTGTAAATTATATTGTAATTTGATGTTTAGACTCTAACTAGCATTTAGAGGAATACATTATGGTGATTTTTTTTTATCACACATCTAAAAATTGATAAAAATAGCACACTGCAAAAATGAGTGGCCATAAAATGTTATCTTGATTTTGACAGCTAGATGTTGTAAAATATAAAACAAAATCTGTCAGTTAAATTTATCATTCATCTTTTATTTTGGAAATGTCATGCTCAGCCTATCGATTTCTCTCATTGTTCATATGCAATACCACTTTTTGTTAAATGTATGCATTGTAAAGTAATCACTTCAATTCAAACAAGAAGACATTTTTCTGAATAAAAATCTGTTGTACCAAAGACTATATTTGAATTGAAAATCTAAAACATATTTAACATTTTAATATTTTATAGTGAGTTTTATGAACCTGGTGCTATGCTAATGGAAGACGAAGGCATGGTGATACCAGGTCTCCTTGTCGGACTGAATGTAATTGACTGTAACATGTGTATTAAAGAGGAAGACTTAGATCAACCGGTAAGTTTATCTTAGGGGGAGGGAGAACAGAGGAAATATAAGGCTAAACTAAGTTGGTATGCTAATGGAGAACGTGAAATGCAAATATAAAACATACCGAATATTGTTTGATATACATGTACATTCATTCAAAGATGGAGGTATGAGTAGGCCAAATTTTGCCCTGACAGTTACTTGATCATCATATGGAAGTCACAAAAAAACCATTTCTGTCTGTTAAAAAAATTTTATTAAAAAGAGAGCCATTTTGAGAAAAATTTTGCTGCAAATCTGTTTAATTGTAGGTGGTTTTATTCAGATTTGATGAGTGGGAATGTTTATTAACTTGATAATTCTGAATTATTGGTTCAAATGTTTTTTACTTTGATTTGTAAACATGTTGGTCTTCATAATGGTTCATATTTGGTTAAACATTTATTTTGCTTTGAAGTTATTTTAACTGAAATGTGTATACAAAAGAATTGTATAGATCAAGTATATGCAGTATGCGAAGTATAGTTAGTGATGTAAGATGACCATGCTAATGATCTCCAATAGTTGTGCAAACAATATGACTTTTTTAAAACAAAGGGAGACAACCTAATAGTGACCCATTACTCTTGATAGTTTGAATATTATTGAGAGCATAACAGTATGCGACTGCCATTTTGTCTAAAACATTTGGATAACAAGAATATTTTTAATCCAAGAAAAAAAATATGTTGATGCAGATAACTTTTATAGGACTGTTTTATTTTATTCCAGATAGGAGTGATAGATTTTAGTTTGTACTTAAAAGACAGCAGATTACATGATTCTTCTCCTGAAAGGGACAGGTAATATTTTGTATATAAAAAGAAGAATGTAGTTTTTGCCATCCAGCTTTCATGACCATTGTACAAATTATAATACTTTGGGTTAAAAGGCAAACTTTTTTCTTTTTACATTTTTGGAGAAAATTCCAGTCCATGTTCCACATTTTGACTATCATGTAAATTTAAACATGTTGTCTGTTACAGTTAAGAACAGATAATTATATTTTTAAAGCAGTGTTATAAAACAGTTTGAAAAAAAGGACGATTGTAAATTACAAACATTAGAATTGAAAAGCTAAACTGAATAAAATATTAAAAACTCTAAATGTTATGTTCTAGTGAGAAAGATTCAAAGATGACTACTATACTTGACCAGAAAAATTACTTAGAAGAACTCAATAGACATTTAAAGTAAGTAGAAATTACAAATTTAATTGTTTTTCTTCTGATGAGATACTCTGTATCTATTTCCTTTTAAGAGCAAATTTATATTAGGTGACCACAGGATCATAATTCTGTTTACATAGCTGGTAACAGTAACATTTCAGGCTCTTAACTTTGCCCATGCATTTCAGTTTTATGGAAGAGATGGCTTCAGATAAGCAGATTATCCAGTGGGAGGTTGTAATAGTATTTTGGGGAACGAAGTCAGAATCATTTCTATTGGATTTTTTACCCCTCAGATGAATGAAACATCTTAGGCACTTCAACAGGTGGCAAAATTGTCACCTTTTACATTTTAGTGGTCAATAATTACCCAGACTGGAATGTCTCCTTTTATACTTTAATGACTCAGTAATTACCCAGACTGCACTTTCACCTTTTACATTTTAATAACTGAGTAATTACCCAGACTGCGTTGTCACATTTAAAATTTTAATGGTTCAATAATAACCCAGGCTATACTGTCACCTTTTACATTTTAGTGGTTCAATAATTAGACAGCACTATCATCTTATGTGAATCCATATGCCTAAACGATTCTCCCTACTGCCAATTATTTTGACAGTGACCTAAAAAAAAAGAAAACTATAAAAAAAACAACAAACAAACTGGCTGTAACACAAAAATTATTGAACTGGGTAACAAATAGTGATATGAAAGAAAATGCAGTATCATTAGTTGTCCAATTGTTGTATAATTATAGCTGTATGTACATGTATAAATTCTTCTTTCAGTGCAACAGTAACAAACCTTCAGCAAAAATTACAAGAGGCCATGACAACAAATGCATTGATGAAGGAAGATTTAGCCATGTCTAAAAATAACTTTATTACTCTTCAGGAGGAAAACGAAACACTGAAAAGTGAAAGAGACAACCTGACTGAAGAACATACCAAACAATTAGAGGTAGTTCTTTATGATTGTTTGTATAGACGAAAATATCTTGTTGAGGGTCATTAATTGGCAGATTTGAAAAATAGATACGAGTAACAGAATTTGAAAAAAAACAGGAAGTTAAATCATATTGACCTGTTCCCTGTCTGAGTTTTGCATACCAGTTCGAATATAACAAGCTCTTAGCTATAGTAGAATAATATTTTGTCAGTGTGCAAACATCTTCAATAATAATAAAGGACATTGCTCAAATTAAGTCAATGTGACCTGTAGTTTAGGCAAGCATAATGCTTAGTACAAGTTGAAGCAAGTGACTAAGAAGATATTTCTTTGATTGCACAACTCTTATGTTATGGTCACATCATTAAACTGTACTTCATAGACAGAGAAAAGTTGTTAGGATTGCCTGTTGTCTGTACATGTGATCTCGCTTTTTCTTTCTTTTTATTGTATTAAAAGTGAGATAAGAATGGGTTCCTAAGGATGTACTGTTGACTCATCACTCATTTGCACATATATTTAAAGTTCTGTTGTGTTTTTTTTTGTTGCACTGATATAAACTATCAGTCTGTTATACGCAGTTAAAAAAATTATTCCATGATACCAATTTTGATTCATAAGATGTGTCACATTTCATTGATTTGCCACTTATTATTTGAGCTCAAAGGTTAAAATATAGAAAGCCAAAAAATTAACCCATTACTTTGAAGAGCAAATCTAAATGGTAAAATGACTGAAAAAGTAAAGCCAAAACCATCTAAGGACAAAATAATACATAAGGCAGATACTCCATAGTTTTCTCAGTAATGGTAAATTTAAAGTATCATTTTCATGATTGAGAAACATACAGTTAAGAGAGAAAAATTCTGTTTTAACAGTATTGTAAACATCATAATTATTGTCTTATTTATGTTAGCAATCATCACAAAGAAATATCAGTGTGAGTATTTATTGTTGTCATATATGAATGCACTGTAGCCATATGCTGAGAAACAAGAGAACAACATTTGCCACTGTTTTTACATTCAGTTTTTTCCCTATAATTTTAACAATAATGAATATTATGGGTTAGTTAACAAAAATATTTTGAATAAGTTTCATAAAGAGTTGTCAAATTTTGATTTTCATATGTTCATGCCCCGTCCACGAATGTGGAAAGGGGCATATAGATTTAACCTTGTCTATCTGTCCGTCAGTCTTTATGTCCATCTGGCTTGTCTTTAGGTCAGTTTCTCAGAAACCCATTAAGATATATCAATGATATTATAATACTACAACCTTCTTAATAACACAGATGAGTAATATTTGGGTCACTTTGACTAACATTTAATGCATGAGTGACTCTGATAAAGTTTTGGCTTTAATTTCATCTCATAAGAATCCATGGTGTTATATCAATGATACTTCACTATAGTCCTCTTACACTGTACAATGCATTTCTCCAACAGTTGGGTCATTACGACCCACATTTCATGTATGAGTGACTTGGTTAAGTTTTTGTATTTAGGACCATTTCTCAGAAACCTATTGAGACAAATCAATGATATTATACCTATTTATACATCTTTTATACATGTAGTACAACAAAAGTTAGCAACATTTGAGTCACCATGACCTATATTTTATGTTTGAGTGACTTTGATAAAATTTTTGCATTTAGGTATATTTTTAAATAACCTATGGTAGTACATGTATATTGATGATATTTCACAACTACAGTCATCTTATTTAGTACAACACAACTCAGCAACATTTGAGTCACCATGAAGTACATTATATGCTTGATTGACTTTGATCAATTTTAGCTCACCTGGCCTGTAGGCCATATGAGCTTATGTCATCACTTTGCATTTGTTGGCGTCTGTCGCCGTAACTTTTCACATTTTGATCTTCTCCTCCGAAACTATTTGGTGGATTGTAACTAAACAAAATGACTTGATAATGAGCAGATTAACTGTACCAGGTATATACATTTGAATTTATTGAAATTGACACTAGCGATATACGAACTTATAATTTTTAATGGGTGAGCAAAATTCAAAATGTGAGAATTATTTATTGATTGGGAATGTGAAATCTGAATAATAAATGTGACTTCCAGCAAAGTTAAAGAGAGAGAAATCAAATTTCCCATTTTAGGAGTAGAACAAAACTCGTAATACAATTTTCCCATTTCAAGTTTAGTTGTAAACAAAGCGAAATTAAATACCTGCGAAAAAAAACTTATACATTATTATGAAACTTTCATATATTTAAAATAATTCGCAAAAAGATTTCCTATCATAAATAATAGATTGGAATTCTATGTGCTGGAGGATTGGGCATCTGTGCCTTACAAACACACTCTCTAGTTCAAATTTATTTTTCAAAACAACATAGTCAGTATTTGAGTTGTAAAAAATTGGGAAAATTCTGAAATTTGAGATGTTTCATAAATTCCAGGCTAGGCAAAAATTCATTGATGTTATTAATATTTGATTTTTGTAAAACAAGTTGGGGGTAGTTAAATGGTTTTCAGAGTGGCAGATGTTTTTTCTTGTCCCAATTTATGCTGCTTAACTCCCCTGACTAAATGTAACAAGCACATGTTTCTACCAATCAGTTTTGTGTCGCTAGGCTGCCAAACAAGATATAGAAGTGGAACGAGAAACGTATCAGACTTCACGGAGTGGCCTTGACACCATGTATGGGGATTTAAAGTTGAAACTTGAGGAAGAAACAAAAATGCGTTTGGTGAGAATATGTCCATCTTTTCTATAGCATGAAACAAAATTAGTATTTTTTAAAAGTATTCTTATATCTTGTAGGGTAAATAAACAATCTGTTTAGGGATTTTCAATTTCTTAAACTGCTTGTTTGCATAGTGTTGATTTTTTGTGCAATTTGTTGTTTTAGTGTACAAGTGTTGTCTCCCATTCCAAAAAAAAAATTATTGGGAAAAAGATATGTGTGATATTTACTTTCCATCTGATAGCTAATAGTGATTCATGGAAGCTGAACCAGCAGAGCCACCCAAGGTTCTCAGTGATCAGATGTCAAGTTATGATGCAGACGTTCTGATTTATTATTTTCATTCTGAATTTCAAATTACTGGCACCTCTTCTTGTTTAGAAATTGATATGTCTATGTGGGGTCAGAACAAAATCCTAGTTCAAAAGCTAAGAAACCTATATGGTATCACTTGTTTTTAGTTTATTAAATATCAGTACAATGCATTGAGAAATCAAAATCAGGATCATTTCCTTTTTTTCATTCCTATTAGCACAAGTTTTATGAAAACCCCACCCAGACATATGAAAACTAAAAAATAAAAAAAAGGACCGCAATTTAGGGTCAATTCATTACTGTATTAATCAATTAGTTTTTCCAAGGTGGAATTAAACTTGTTAATTTGGAGTTGTTTCCCTCTCATACAAAACATTGACAGAAATTCATGTTTTATTGAAAAGCAAAGCATAAGAATAGTGAATTTGTAGTGTGAGACACTAAAATTTCTTAATTCAATTTCATTTTAATTATTTAAAGAAAAATATACTTTTTTCACGTTATGCATTAAGGCAAAAACGGATGCGGAATTGTACAATGTAATACTATTTATGTTTTTTTTTAACCATGTATTTTATTTTTTTAGGATGTAGAAAAAGAATTAGAATTACAGATTGGAATGAAACAAGAAATGGAAATGGCATTGAGAATTTTAGAAAAGGACATACATGAAAAACAGGATACCATGATCTCATTAAGGAAACAATTAGAAGAAATCAAAGCTATTAACTTAGAAATGTACCAAAAATTACAGGTAAAGACATAATGGTGTATAAAGGAAATACATGTAAAGGTTGTTCATCACTTAGTTTTGAATACCTTATTCCATTGTACAAATGTACATTACTCACACTTGTTTATCTCTAGAAATAAATCTGAGAAAGGGGTGCATATTATGTACTACAACAGGCTTGCAAGACATTTTTCTAGCGACTTTTCATTGTCAGTTCAACTATTCAAGGGAACAAACGACTTCTTCCATACTAACAGTCACCCCCATTGCTAACATTATCCGCCCATATTGGATAAATAGAGAACGAAACCGACAACTGAAATGAAAATTCCTACCTTTAATAAAAACGTGAAAAGAGTGTTAAGACAATGCAAAGGTATTGCCGTCCGATTCTGAATTCTTTTACCTGCATTTTTTTTTGTATCATGTAAAAGTTATTGTTATTTGGTTCCTGGTATCATATATTGTTGTTTTTGTTTTCACAACTATACTGGTATCAGATCAAGGTAGAAACATTGTGTAGTCAACTGGCATAAATGATTGACACAATTATCAGTAATCAAATAAAATTAATGTTGTAATTTATGACATTTTATTAGACAGCACTAATTGCAATTAATTCAAGAAATTTTAAATTATCGCGCAAACAAACAAGTCGTTCTGAATTTGATTTGGAAATTAGCACATTGTAGTTAGTTTCGTTGTCAAATGCTCCTGACTATTATACAGTAAAACAAAGCCTTTTCCCTTGATTTAAGAGTTTGAAAGGGCGTGTGTATAATCTATCAAATCCTATTTCTATATCTAAATATTGTTATAAGTTTTATGGCTGTGTTTGTTTTTTAGGATGTTAGTTTTGAATAATAAGTTTAATTGCTGTGGTTAAGGTGAAACAATTTACACATGGCCTTCATCATTATCCAAGATGTTTGCACTGACAAAGGTCATTCCTCTTTGACCTATAGATGTTTGTATTTGGACCTCTATAGAACACTTACTGTGTGCCTTTTTTCAAACTGCAAGTGGTTTTTCAGGAATTTCTCAAATGTTTTTGAAATGGATGTACAAAGTATTGCATTTCTTTTTGTTTCCAATAGTCGTAACGAATTATTGTCTTTTCCACTGTTGAAATGTCTCAAATATTTTAGGAGAGATGATTTTCCAATTTTTATGTGCATTTCATTGATTTTTGCATCATGAATGACGTCACCACATACAAATATGATGTTGCGCTATGTAAACAAGTTCTATTTCCAAAAGTTTGATCCATGTTGACTTCTAAGACAGAATAGTAATAAGTCAGGAGTTTTTAACCAATACACCAGTTCCCAAAGTATGTGAGACACACAGTCACTTGAATTGGCAACAATTGCACAATGGTATGTAGAAAGTACAACGTATCATCATGAAGTTTAGACACTCATTCTTCATTTTGTGAAAATATTCCTAAAAGCGGGGGAATAGATACATGTACAAGAAATACATTCCATGTGTTGGATTCTGCCACTGGTTTTTTTCCATTATAATCTTAAGAGAAATCTACAGGACTGGTATTGGGATTTGAACCGTGAGAGGTGATACAGTGACCTTTTGTTTAATTTTCGCTGGTTTTCCTTACTTTCAGCTCACCTGGCCAAAGGCCATGTGAGCTGTTGTCATCACTTAGCCTCCATCATCCATCCATTAACTTTTCTCATTTTAATATTCTCCTCTGAAACCACTGGGCCAAATGAATTAAATATGGCATTAAAAATAAAGCATCTATGTAAGGTCCTTTATAAAGATTGCTCATTTTGTCCTGATCGGACGACAAACATGGCGACCATGGGCAATTGTTGTTTCTGATTGGCTGAGTTTTCAAAAAATTTTCTTCTGAAACTGTTAGGCCAAATGGAAGAAAACTTGACAGGAAGCATATATGGGAGGGCTTTATAAAGTTTCCTAATTTCCTCCCGATCGGACTACAAATATGGCTGCCATGGGCAGTTCTTGTTTCTGATTGGTTGATATAAAAAAATCTTGTCCTCTGAAATCGCTTGGCCAAATGGAACGAAACTTGACAGAAAGCATTTATGTGAGGTTCGTTACAAAGATTCCTCATCTCGTCCCGATCAGGCAAAAAACATGGCCGCCATTGGCAATTCTTGTTTCTCATTGGTTGATTAGAAAAAGATTTTTTTCTCTGGATCTGCTTGGCCAAATGGAACGAGACTTGACAGGCAGCATTTATGAAAGGTTCTTTATTTCATCCTGATCGGAATACATATATGGTCACTATTGGCAATTCTTGTTTCTGAATGGCTTATATAAAAGAATCTTCTCCTCTGAAATCACTTGCCCAAATGGAACGAAACCTGACAGGAAGCATATATGGGAGGACCTTTATAAAGTTTCCTCTTTTTGTCCCGATCGGAATAAAAATATGGCCACCATGAGCAGCTCTTTCTGATTGTTTGATATAAAAAAATCTTCTCTGAAATTGCTTTGCCAAATGGAATGAAACTTGACAGAAAGCATCTAATTGGAAGGTTCTATACAAAATTTCCTCATTTCGTCCTGATCAGGCAACAAACATGGCCATCATGGGCAGTTCTTGTCTTTCATCTGTTGATAATTTTCTTCTTTGAAACCGCTTGGCCAAAGGGAACGAGACTTGACAGGAAGCATCTTTTGGAGGTTTTTTACAAATTAATTTGTTCTGATGAGGAGACAAACATGGCCGCCATGGGCAATTCTTGCTTCTGATTGGTTGATTTAAAAAAAATGTTTTTCTCTTAAACTGCTTGGCCAAATAGAGCCAAACTTGACAGAAAGTGTCTATGACATATAAAAAAAAATCTACAAAACCGCAGAATTGCTTGAAACCAAACATGGTCTGAATGTTCCTCTTAAGGTGCTCTTCAAGTGTTGTTACTCTGGTGCCGATCCCTAATTCAAAATGGCCTTCAGCAGTGGACTTAGGTTAACATAAGACCCTATGAGAAATACATGCAAAAATCTTCCGGAGAACCACCAAATTTTAGAATATGCTGACCTGTATGTAGAAGGACCTTGATGAAGAAAAGCTTGGTTCCTACAAGGCTTACCACACTTCATAATGATAGGGAGAAGTGACTTCTCTTTGAGTTACATCAATAAAAATGACTTTCATGCCAGGTGAAGGATACAGGCTCAGAACTCTGAGCCTCTAGTTATGGCATAAAATGTTATTGTTAAATACCCTATTTTCCTATATACTATAGGTCGGTTAATCTGCTGTGAAATCCTTGTCCGATTTAATCTTAGGTCATTGTAGCATGGTGTCTATCACTATCAGTCATTTCAAATTTTAGGTATCAGTGTTTATTTTATTCTTCTGTAAATCAGCCATTACTGTGGCAAACAGGGTCACATTGCGCTGTCTGTTATAAATGGATACCCAATGATATGTCATCAATTCGACAATCTTTTGATGTCATAATAACAAAATTGTCCAGAATGTGGTAATTTTCTCCCATAGTCTATATAGAAAAAGAATTTTTAGTTTACAGAAGAAATAGGTTCTTATATTCATCATGTTTGAAGATCTGTGATTTTCTTCCACTCGTAGGGGAAAATCTGTCTTTTCACTCTTTCAGCTGAGCTCCATTCCTGAAAAGACTGTATTTTTGACACTTGTTAAGAAATCATAGATAATGGCTTGTGTATGAACCTATTACCCTTATTCTGTGGACCAAAATTGACAACAATAGTCCTTAGGTGGTTCTTTTTAGAGTTATATTCAATTAATGATAAAACAGATAACAGGAAAGACCCTGTCTGCTAAGCATATTACCTGCTGCAGCCAGACCTTCATTTGGAATATTTACGGAAAAATGTTCCAGTCATATGCCACAAAACCAATTGGTACCACACTTTGCATCAGTGGTACTTTGTGGTCATCTCAGAATTTCATCTTGCCAAAGAAGACTCTGCAATAGCCAAATTTGTTTAAACTAAGCAGCTTAATGGAAAATGAAATTAGACATAAGATATTCTTGTTTGAAATCACAGGATCAATTGGAACCATATGTCAGCAAATTTCCTTAAATGTTCCTCTTTCTGAATTGTATATATTATGATGACCTTGCCTTCTAACCAGAATTACTCCTATTGCTAAACCCTGTGGAAAAATTTGCTTAAATCTTATCTTTTGATTCTTTATTGTCCCCCGCCGCAACTTTGTGGATGCAACTCCTCTGAAACTGCAGGACAGATTTGGTGTATATTTTGTGATTTTTACCTATCATATGCAGATGATCACATGTTTTATACCGCCATTTTGATTCAACGATTTTACAAGAGTTATTGGACATTGTTTTTTTTATCACATACTATCATATGCATACCTTGTGGACACAACTCTTCTGAAACTACTGGGCGAATTTGGTTTATATTTTGCAGGATTGTTACATACAACATGAAGATTATCATACTTTACCACCATTTTGATTTTTTTATTTTTATAGGGGTTATGGGACATAGTTTATTATCACTATGTATCATACATTTTGTGTTGTACGCATATCTTGTGGACACAACTCCGTTAAAACTACTTTTCAAATTTTGATTGTATTTTGCAGGATTGTTGCTTATAATATGAAGTTGATTATATAAATTCATATAAATTCAGATTCATTTACTTTTACATGAGATGTAGGACTTTTTTATGTTGTCAAAAAACATGTGCAGGTTTACCCATTCCATTCATTCCTGGTAGAATTTTGATTTGGAATTAATTTGTCAAATTTGTTTTGGTCTCGATGTAAACACATTTTAAACAATAGAAACGAAATATTGAATTGTCATGTTTGTTTTGGGGTTTATTAAGGTCTTTTCTTTACTTAGGAAAGACCTTACTGTATTTGTTTTTTTTTCTTCAGTGTGATTTTGTAATGTAAGAGATTTTATGTAGATAGTTCATTGGACCAAATATAAGGCAATTTATTGACACAATAAGGAAAATTTAAGAACACAGGTCGGTCACTTGTCCCTTCACTTTAATCATTGACTTTCACTCTGACATCAATGGTGAAGTGATCTTGGCTATTTAAACATTATTAATAATGATAACATGATAAAAATGGTTATGGTTAGCATATGGCCTTCATCAGTTAGCATTGAAAGCTATTTGATGGCTAACCAGTAACCATTTGCTAAGTTTGATCATTGGCAGTCAGATTTTGCATTTGGACAAAATTGTGAACTTTACCCAAATTACCCTTATTTGTGTGTAAGCCAATAAAAAGAAATATCACCAGTGTTTCTTTTTTTTCTCACTTTATTAAGAATATAAAGAAAACCATTTTATCTTCTTATTTTATGATTTTTTCATTGAGCTTAAAAGTAACTCCAGTGAACTGATGGGTTTTTGGTACTTCTGCAGATTTTATCATCAATTGATAAATTAAAAATTAATTCTTTTTCAATAATTTATATTGAGTTCAATAGAATTTGAGTACATTTTTTTCAATAGTAAGCTCATAATATGGTCTAATTCATGTTGACTCTGGAAACTGGTATCTCCTCTTCTTTATCCTGCAAGAAAAAAAAATACTCATATTCAATGCTAGTGTTTCAAATATTTCTATCTGATTACATTGTCTTGTGCATTGATTGGACAATTTATAACAGGTTTATCCTCATCACATCATGTATATATAAACATGTGACCCAGTGGTGGTCTTATAGCTTCTTTACAGAGAGTTGTGTTTGTATGGATTGTTAGTTATTTCGTTGATATTTTTGGGTACTTTTGCATATATAAGTGCCTCTCTTGTCTGTTTTGAACTGCCACTCATATAATTACCTACAGATGTTTTCAATGTTACTTTTATATTACCATGTATAATCTGAAGAAACTTGTTTTATTGACCAATACTCAATGCATTTTCATAAAATAGTGGTACAAATATTTAGTGGAATCATTTGTATTGAACAGGGCTTTTTGTTTCTGATAAGAAGTATTGTGACTCTCGGTGATCTCAATTGACAAGTATTGCCAGTTTTCCTGCTGAGGGCTGATGGTTTTCTCCTGGCAACTATGCTTCCCCCACTGATAGAAGCTGGCCGCCACAATATATCCAGTTGCACTTAAACCCAATAAACCAAATGAAAATGAAAACAGACACACAAAAAAGAAATGAAAAATGTAATACTACATACCATTGGGAAATACTCTATAGAATCTGGTACCATTTGTCTAGTACATTTTTGTAGTCTACGTGATTCATTCTGTACAATATAAAAGTTCTTGCTTGAATGAGATTTTATGATTTAAAATTTAAAAATTTTCCAGCATCTGTCATTGTAATGTTTACAAAATGGTTTCATCATGAATAAATAGCAAATAAAGTATAAGTGTCTGGTTTTCAGGGCAGTTTCATACATTTTTCATTAGATCAGAGTATTAAAGTTTTGTTTTGTTCTGTTATATCTGAGATTTTATCTACTGGTACATTAAGTATATTTAGAATTTGTTATTAGATAATGACCATTTCTAATATGAACATCTCCTGATTTTAACTCTTATAAGGTGTTACAATGTCTCCAATGTGTAGCTTATTGCTATATATATAATAATTGACCTTTTCATATGTATCAGATAATATCATAGCCGTTGTTGAAAATAAGGGAAGGTAATAAAGGTTGAATTTGAATGTTGTCAGTTAGAAATGATTTGAGAGTAGGAAATATGGTTGAATGTTCCTGAGGTATTAGATTGTTGCTGTGTTTCTGCTGAAAAACAAATAGGTTTATGCTGTTTACATATTTTCTACAGTCATTATTTTTGTATTTTGGCTTCCTCCACCAATAAAAACTGGCCAAGTAGCCAAATGTGCTGAAAATGGAGTAAAACCCAAACTAAACAAACAAATTTGGCATATCATCCTATTTGCAATTGAAAATTGTTTTTCAACCTTTCGATCTTAATTTATGACAAGTTTACTTAAGGTTATTACACATATTCAGAATCTATATTATATTTAGTTATGTAATAAATATGGAAATCTTACCTCGACAAGTTTTGATATTAGTGATTTTATGTAAGGACTAAATGTACAGGACAAAGATCGTTTCCCAGGATTCCATCCATTACTGAAGTGATAAGTCTGTGATACTATGGAACACACCAAACAGCTCAGAGTTATTACGATAACAGCTTTCATGTCTTGAATTTCTGAAAGTAGTCATATATTTAGAATAAAAAAAAAAACTTTATTAATTTTCTATAAATAATTATGGGGGCAAATAAGTACATGTATTTTATATACATTACATTTTTATGAGAATTTTATATTATATTTTTGAGCTTGTATACAGAAAACAATTTATTGTTGAATTATCTTTAAGCTTATTAGTAAAATAAATCATTTTACAATTTTGTCATCTACAAAAAGATTAGTTCATCTAAATATAGAATCTTTGTGAAAAACATGTATCTTGGCAAGTTTACAGTGAAAACAGCAGTGTCTACATAGAATATAAATGAAAATATCTGTAATATAAACAGCCTTTAGTTAAATTTTTTGTCATGTATATTTTGATTATGATATTTGAATTCAGCCAACTATAAATAAGGTTTGGGGTGGCCGAATTTTCTGGTTCGTTCGTTACAACTATAATTGATTACCAACAAGTCAGCATTGATGTCGAGCAAAATTATTGGAAGGTGTATTTGACCCAAATCTTAATTGGCAAAGATTGCCAGTTTTTCTCCTGAAAATCAGCAGTGATTTTATTTATTCAGTAAGTTCATTTAGCTTACTGATTATTTTCCTGACAAACAGGCATCCTTCAAATGAAGAAAAGCAATTAAAATTCTACTGTTTGTATAATTTTCCAGTAATATAAGGGTTACTTTCACATGTACATTGATCTCACACACATCTTCTACATTACTGTATCATATTGTTGGTAAAGGCAACATATTAAAGCATTAGAACAAAAAATCTTTGTTGTGTCATCAGACTGCATTCATCCACTGGTTTATTTGGAGTGATAATTTTTCACCATGAGAACTAGTAACTCGTTGCAATTTTTTTGAGTCTTCTTCATGATATATTTTAAAATATTGTGCCATTTATTTTTTAATATTTGAAGAAGTAATGTAATTTTAATGATAAGGATACACAAAGCATTATTATACCTTGCAAAATTTAAACATAAAAAAATATTGAGGAAGTATGCTTCCAGTTGCAGGATTCAAAACATGAATGTTCTCCTGTACAATTACATTCATGCTTTGAATCCTGCATGTTTACCTGTACAATAGGATAATTCATGATCAGATGAAACTGTGTAGATTTAAAATATATTAATGTCCTAATCATTAAAAAAAAGTTGCTCCATGGAAATTCCATCAAATATTATTTTACTGTGGTGATATAAGAAACAAAAATATGAAATAACTGGAATCAAATATAGAGATATAAATTAGTAAAATGAATTATTGGTTGCTTTGCACATACTGAGGTTTTTTTCTTAAATTTATAAGTTGTGAATTTATCTAACATGGTCATGTGTTATGAATTTCAGTACAGTTGTTTCATATTTAAAAATAATGGTATTGGTTCAAATCTCTGATGTCACAATAATGGTTTAATAATAAATATTTCAAGTTCATTGTATTTTCATTTTGAAAAGTTCATGTCCAAAATTCCCAATTTTTTACCGCAAAAATATTTTCTTATAGAAATTTTATATTTTATATATAAAGAGAATAAATTTAAAATTTGTATAATATCAGTTTTATTTGTACACTATAGTATAAATCAGGGTAACGATCTTCTACCTGCCTAAATAAAATTTATATTTTCTATACGTACAATGAATACACAAATAATATATGTCTTACCTTGTTGGAAAATAATCAGAGAATGATAGAGAAGGTTCCAGTTCCGTGATGTTTATTTATATGTAATAATTAAATTTCGTTGCACCTGCTTGATTATTGATGGATGACAAATGTGGCTGTAAGAGTGTTAGTCTTCTGGTCAAATGCATTAAATATTTATATTTAGTATTGCTTAAGAATAATTGAAAACAAAGACAATTTTGTAGTTTGACTTATTTAGCATATGTGGTTATCAACCATGTCTTGGGGGCGTGGAAAATCAATTGTCAATAAAACTAATGCCTTCCAATCAGCAGACGCATTAAGAATTGTTTACAGAATACCCAACACAGCGATTTCTCCATGTAAAAAAAATTAATTTAAATCACCTTTCAGTCTGGCCACATGCACTGTTTATCTATCATATAAATGAAAATTTACTTCTCTTGTCATAGACTTTGAATTATCAGCATGTCCTTCTAAGGTCACTTTGTAGTATTTTGATACTGGCTAAAAATTGATACTTAAATATTTACAGTTACATATAGATCAATTTTTTTCTATTTCTTTTTTCCATTTTTAGCTCACCTGGCCTAAAAGGCCATGAGAGCTATTGCCATCACTTGGCATCCATTGTCCGTCAATCGTCCGTCCACAATTCACATTTTAATCTTCTCTGAAACCGCTTGGTCAATTGGGACCAAACTTTGGTGGAATGGTCCTTGGATGATCCCCATTCAGAAGGTTATGCGATGACCCCGCCAGTCATCCAAGATGGCCGATAGAACCGATCATAGTTTAGCATTGGACCGTATGGGAAATTTACTTAAAGATCTTCTTGTCTGAAACCACTAGGCCAATTGGAACAAAACTTGGCAGCAATGGTCCTCATTCAGAATTGTATGCAATGACCCTGCCTCTCATCCAAGATGGCTGCCAGAGCCGAACATAGTTTAACATTGGACCCTATGGGAAATTTACTTAGATTTTCTTATCTGAAACCACTAGGCCAGTTGGAACAAAAATTGGCAGCACTGGTCCTTAGGTGGTCCTCTTTCAGAATTATATCCAATGACCTTGTCCTTCATCCAAGATGGCCTCCACAGCCGAACATAGTTTAACATTGGACCCTATGGGAAATTAACTTAAATATCTTCTTGTCTGAAACTACTTGGCCAATTGGAACAAATCTTGGCAGCAATGATCCTTACGTGGTACTCTTTCAGAATTATATCCAATGACCCTGCCTGTCATCCAAGATGGCCACCACAGCCAAACATAGTTTAACATTGGACCATATGGGAAATTTACATAATAATTTTCTTGTCTGAAACCACGTATAAATTGGAACAAAAGTTGGCAGCAATGATCCTTAGGTGGTCCTCTTTCAGAAATATATCTGATGACCCTGTCCACCATCCAAGATGGCTGCCAGAGCGGAACTTAGTTTAACATAGGACCTAATGTAAAAGTTCACTGAAAGATCTTCTTGTTTGAAACCAGTGAGGCAATTGAAACTTGACAGCAATGTTTCAGGCTGTCAGTCAAGATGGACATAGTCCAGGTGAGTGATACAGGCTCCTGGGAGCCTGTAGTTTTTATACGACCGCAAAATTTTTGCGGTCGTATATTGGTATGACGTTGGCGTCGTAGTCATCGTCATCGTCGTCTGAAGACATTTGCTTTTCGCACTATAACTTTAGTATAAGTTAGAGAAATCTATGAAATTTAAACACAAGGTTTATGACCACAAAAGGAAGGTTGGGATTGATTTTGGGAGTTTTGGTCCCAACAGTTTAAGAATTAGGTTCCAAAAAAGGGCCCAATAAGCATTTTTCTTGTTTGGTTATTATCTTGGTGTAAGGGAGGTAATCCAAACACATTTAAAGTAAAATGTTGTGTATGATTCAATTACCTCCCTCACACTGCTTGTAAATTATGTATAAAGAAATGTAGATTGTCTTGGGGTGATTTATAGCTGTCAGTTTATTTTTAGAAGTTACTATTAATTAATATTAATTTTGTCCATATGTCATTTTCTATTTTAAGACTTTTATGATATATTTAAATGGGTAATTATGATTGCAAACTCCATGAGAAATTTTAATAGGGATTATGACCATATCTTGAGGGAAAGAATTTTTTTTTTTGGAAAAAGGGAAAGAGGGGGGTAAATAAGAAATTGTGGGGGGGGGGGGCAATTTTTTCTCATTTCAGATTTCAGAAATTAAAAAGAGAATGTCTTCAAATTTTTATTTTGCAAAACAAAGGGTGGGGAGGGGGGTACAGTGATTTTTTTTTTTTTTTTTTGGGGGGGGGGGGGTCAGTACGCAACAGCATAGTGTATTGCAAAAAAGCAAAAAAAGGGGTTAAATTTTATTTTTTTGGGGGGGGAGGGGTCAATTCGCAACAGCATATTGTATTGCACAAAAAGCAAAAAATTGAATATAAACTCAAATCATATGTCCAATTCTAAGTTCTTTGACTACAGTTATTCTGTGTCAGAAACCTATTATGTGTCAAATATTTAATTACAATCCAAATTCAGACCTGTATCAAGCGTGAATATTGTGTCCATTTTTGCCCCAACTGTTCAGGGTTGGACCAGCTGCACTCAGTGAAGCAATTTATTTTTAAACTGAGAAATCTCTCCAGGAATATATACATTGTTCCTATAATTATTATCTTTTGATCATTTTGGCATATCAATTTGCTGTATAACATATTTGGTTTCAGCTTTCCCTTTTTTTTCAACTTGAGCATTGCACATGGGGCATAATTTGCATCATAATTAGTGTCATGAATTATGTCTGTTTAGAAATACTGTAAAAGCACTTATTTTCATGAGACCGCCTCGGTGGTCTCGTGGTAGCATGCTTGCCCCGAGTGCGGAAGGTCGTGGGTTCGATCCCCGGCCGGGTCAAACCAAAGACATTAAAATTGGTATTTGCTGCTTCTCCGCCAAGCACGCGGCATCTAGGAGTAAGAGCAAAGACTGGTCGGCTCGGAGTCAGTATAATGTGTCCGAGTGAGGTGATATGTCTTCCCGTGGACAGTTACTTCGTGAGCTAGCACATTAAAAATCCGACTTAGCGTGTCGGTTTAGTACAAAGCAGGGATCATTTTCATTATCATATCAACATGTTCTCCTCCTGATATGCACCTGGTTGCCACTGGACGTTAAACAATAATTCATCCATCCTATTTTCATGGGGTTAACATTTCGTGGATTACTGTCCAAAAATAATTTGTGGGGATAAAATTTCATGGATTCTGAATTTAATAAATATTGATCGATTAAGGGGCATATTTCAATGGGGATTTATTTTCGTTGATTACACTTACCTACAAAAAAAAAATGAAATTAAATTCCCCCAAAAAATTCTGCTTTTACAGTAGATATATTATATTGGTCATTGCTGTACATAAGACATTGAACAAAAATGAAAAAGTCGAGAAAGGTTTGAATTTTGTATTATTGGAACTGATTTGGAAAGACGTTTCAAAAGATTTTCATTACTTTGCAGAAAAATTCAACTGTCATGTAAATGAATATGTAAAGTTAACCTAAGGGAAACTGTAAATTGAATGTACAGTGATCTTTTAACGATGCATTGGTAGCATTTAGCATGTACTGTGACAACTACTGAAAAAGAAAAAAAATTATGATAACATTGCTTTAAAAACCGGAACTCTGTAAAATCTGTATGCAAATTGCCTAATCAAAATAAGATGTATGTAATTTGTAGTTTAAAAAAAAAACCATAAAACTTTTACATAAGGTAACAAATTTTTCATTTGAAAATTACATGTACTTCTTTAAAAACCAAATGGCCATAGTGGTCAGCACCAAGGACGTATGTTAGTTATACGTCCTTGTCAGCACTAATTACTTAAATTTTAAAAAATTAATCATAATGATAAATTTTGAAAGGGTTGGTATTAACTTTTATGTTCAAAGTAAAGTCATTGATATATAGAAATATTTACATAGAATTTGCAACTAAAATACAATTTTTGTAACCTAGAGATTATTGAAATATTAACCTTTTGATTTTGTAATAGCCAACCATACAAATAAGAAAGTTTGATATATTTATTTTAATTCTAATTTTACTGCAGCAATGCTTAAAATGAATTATTAAGATGCACTTGATCAATCATCTGTCATTTTATACAACAAAATAGATGAATTGATTGATCATAGGTCCCATTTCAGCAGATGGTACAATCTCATTGTGACAATTAACAATAAATATAATAATTAACTTACGATGAATTATGTATTGCATATTTGTTATTTCTACCCTGTGGAATAATTCCTTACATCTCTATAATAGTTTTCAAAGTTACAAGAAAATAATTGTTGAAACAAAGGAATTATCAAAATTAATTAAAATTTTTGGAGTTTTAAGCTCAAGTCTTATGTGACATTTAAAAAAAAAACATGTAGTTTCATCAGTCCTAATACGGGTAATAATCCACATTTGTCACTTTACATGACGTGTAGTTTTGAAGTACTCTGGTTTTTTCCAATGCTGATTAGCGTAATCAACTCCTCCTACAGCTTTTAAACCAGATCTTTGAAACTTTGCAGAATTTTTATGGACATATTGGAGATGTCATTTGAAGAATTTATTCCAGATTTTATATATTGTGAAAATATTTTGCAACAATTGTGTATCGATGGAGGGTACCAATTTTGTGTAATCAACTTCTCCTACAACTTTTATCCCCAAATCTTTGGAACTTTGCAGAATGTTGAAAATAGTCAACATTTCCCTTACACAATCTAGTAGCCTACTAAAATTATTTGATGAGGAATAAATACAACATCACATGCAGTTTTGTGTGTCTTATTTAGTATTGGTACATGTAATTTCAACATTGAAAGTTAAATTTTAGGTCCGGGTAAATTAATCAATGAGTGATGGATTTCTCTTAGAAGAAATTTAAAGGTCCCATTGAATAATCTCCACAGAGAACAATAGCTATTGTATTTATTCAATAGTACAGAAGAACTTACAAAAGTTTAAATCGACAGGTAACCTACAAGCGAATCTGTGGAAAAGTTTCATTTCTTTCGCAATAAGAAATGCACATTGAATATATTATAGACTTTATTTCTTTTTTCCATCTACAAAATATTTTTATTTTTTCTAGGAAGAAATATCTTCACACTTAACCATCTTGGAAACAATTATCAATCACTTTTTGATTATCTTGAAATTACCTTAAGCTGAAATATTTGATTTGGTAGAAGGCAATACCAAAAAAATGTGTAGGTGTAGAAGCTAAAATTTGTCTTCTTGACTTGAGACAGGTGACAAAGATTTGCTTGAAGCAATTATAGGTTCTTGTTTTTTGAATGAGAAAGGTTGTTTTACTGTCAGAAAATAAAGTATCTGTTGTTACTAAAAATAGAAAACTGCAGAGGATGTATTGTCTATCATTTCTGTAATATTCAGAGTTCATCTGAAATCAAGTGACATCCAGTGATCTATTATTGTCTGTTATTTTTTAAACCGTATTTTGATGATGTATTGTGGGTAAGTAGTTGCGATATATGAGCTGTGCAGTTTGTTTTCTGCTAGTTGTTTCCTATTACAAAAAGTTCATCAGTTGCATAATTTAATCTTCCAATGTAATTCAAATAATAAATGAATACAAAATTTCTAAATGTATGGCCAGGCTTAAAATATTCTTTGTTTGCTGTAGCCCTACCCATAGGAGGATAGGGAAGTTAGGTCGGTAGGCATTTTTATATTTTTTTAAACCATATATATGATTAAAATTCGTGAACTTATTTGAACAAAAATAATTTATGACTCTACTGACATTTGAAATTAAAAAAGAAAATGTCACTCGCAAAGTCAATATAATGTTTTGGGTCAGTCAAATTCTGGAAGGGTGGGTATGCTACAGCAAACAAACCTACTTTTAGTTTAGGCCTATAGTACTTCTTGTTATAACACACATACCAGCTGCATATAGTTAATCATTTGTATATTTGGTGTTATTTCAGAACTGTGATCAGTCATTAAAACACAAAACAGAACTGGTGACCAAATTAGAAGAAAAGACAAACCAGCTAGTCCAAACTTTAAAAGATATGGAAAAAAGGTAATTTACAGTAATCTAAGATAGTATGTAAAAATTATGTGTCGCATAAATTCTTGACAGAATAGTTACACTTGCTGTTATGTGTATATTAATAAAGGCAATGATATTATTGAATAGGCTGGTATTTGTTTATAATGAACAATAAGATACAATTTTGTCCATTTAAATTTGACGTTTATGACAAAATTCAAGAATTACAATGGGTTTAACATCAGTAGAATTTTTTGTAGGAGTAATGGAGTAATATATTCTTCACACAAAAATTTGTGTCACAGAAATACAAATCTTGAGTTATTACCTATTCCTGTGCTGTTTTCATTTTTTTCTCATCTGACCTTAAAAATCAAATATGTAAGCTAGAAGTATTGCTATAACTTTGCATTCTTCACCTTTACAAAAAATGCATCTTCTGTGAAACCAAAGGGCCAGTATGTAGAAAAAGTTTGTGGAATAGTTCTGGATGGTTTCCCTTTCAAAGTTATTTCAAGCTGTCCTAACTATGGACAAACATGTACATATATTTGGTTGTCATTTCTGGACATTAAAAATAAAACCCCAAAAAATTCTTAATAATGTTGTATGAAACCGCTGGGCCAGAAGAAGGTTATTTTGGAATGATCCTTTGTATTCTACTTTTCATTTTCAAAAATATCTTCAAGGGTAGAAACAGTGAAACCAACATGGCTGATGTTACTAAAAATAGAAATTATGCAAAAATATTTTATAAATTGTCTACTCTAAACCCGATTTGGCAGTTGGGACAAAAGTTGCTTTGGGTCTTATTATTAAATACTTTTTGACAGTCTTTTTCCTGGATCAATTTGGTTCCCATTACTAAAACTAGAATTCACCAAAAATAGAATATTTAAAATTGTCTTTAAAACTACTCAGTTACTTTGGACCAAACCTTAATAATGTGAACATTGGTAATCCCTTTCACTTGTTGGTTACCATTTTGAAATATTTTTCTTCTGTGTGCATCCTAAAGAAAACAATAAAAAGTATTGACTAATAAACACAGTAAGCCCTCAAGAGATAGCAGCCATCTTTTAAGAAGTTATGTTCAGCTCATGACAGCTTAGACAACTAATCATTTGACAGGGTCGGTCTGTCTGCACTAGTACTATAAGAATGTCTATTATGGTAATGGTAATTACTTTGTTGATTTATTTAGTTTGTTTCAAAACAAAATAGTAAATGAATTGAAAACAAAAAGTACCTTCATCAACTATTTGGCAGATGTTTGTACACAGTATATATGTAATTTGTCACAAGTTTTGTACTAATTTTATACACCCACTTGTAAATCTTCATAACTTTGTGAATTTCATCATGTTAATTAGAAATAAAACAGCCAAGGTCAGCAATGATGTACAAAACAATTCTTCAAACAACAACATAAAACATAAACTTAGAGAGTCAAAATAGGTTAGAAATGGTGGAGTACCAAATCTTCCCTTTATTTGTGCTTACCCTCTTGTGTATTAAAACCTAGAAACATTGTAATGAGATTGAATCCGGTTCAGTGCTAAGTCATTTAAAATGTTAATTTTATGGAAAAACACTTGTATTTTGTGTCTGGTAATGCCTATTTGTCCCCCACCACAACACAAAGGAGGGACCTAGTAATGGCCTGCGTCCGTCTTTCCATCCGTCTGTCCGTCAGCCTCAATTATTTGTAGACACAACTCCTCTGAGACCGCTGATCAGATTTAGTTAAAAGATTTTAAGACTTTAGTCACCTCATGTACTGATCCTTTCTCACCGCCATTTTGATTCGACAAATTTTATGGGAGTTATGGGACTTTAACTTTTTTCTGTATTTGACACTATAGGAACACTTTGTGGACACAACTCCTCTGAAACCGCTGATCAGATTTCGTTCAAATTCTGTAGGATTGATATTAACCACATGTACTTGATCCTATTGCATCAGGATTTTGATGCGAAAAATTTTACGTGAGTTATAGGACTTTAATGTTTTTCTGCATTCGACATTATAGGAACACTTTGTGGATGCAACTCCTCTGAGACCGCTGATCAGATTTTGTTAAATTTTGGAGGACTGTTAGTCACCACATGTACTTAATCCTATCGCACTGCAATTTTGATTCAACAAGTTTTACGGCAGTTATGGGACGTTAACTTTTTTCTGCATTTGACACTATAGGAACATTTTGTGGACGCAACTCCTCCAAGACTGCTTATCAGATTTTGTTCATATTTTGTAGGATTGTTAGTCACAACATGTACTTGATCCTATCGCAGCTGGATTTTGATTCGACAAATTTTACACAAGTTATGGGAGTTTAACGTTTTTTTGCATGTGACACTATAGGAACACATTGTGGATGCAACTCCTCTGAGACAGCTGATCGGATTTCGTTCAAATTTTATAGGATAATTAGTCACCACATGTACTTGATCCTATGCCACCGTTTCAATAATACACATTTGTATATCTTGTGGGGCTTCGACTTTTCTCTGTGGCGGGGGACATATGGGTATGTGTAGCAATCTTCATTTTTAGCTCACCTGGCCATAGCTATTGCCATCACTTGGCGTCCGTCGTCGTCGTCGTCGTCGTCTGTAAACTTTTTCAAACGTTAACTCGTCCTAAACTACTGGACCGACTTCAACCTAACTTTGCAGAATTGTTCTTTAGGGCATCTGGAAAATTTCTATCGTTTAAAATTTTTGAAATGTCGAAAAACATGGCTGTCGTTACTATAAATAGAACATAGGGGTAAATTGCTGTTTTTTGCTAATAACTCAAAAACCGTTACAGATATCGAAAATCTGACATGGGGTAAAATTGATCAGCATGACAAGATCTAACTACCCTGAAATTTTGAAGGAAATTCCAAAACCCATTTAGGAGTTATTGCCCTTTTTTCACATTTTTGGCTTTTTTTTATGTTATTATTTCAAAAATCTTCTTCTCTGAAACTACTATTCAAAATCATATGAAACTTGGTAAGATTGTTGCTTAGGGTACCCTGCATAGAACTGATGTAGGGATTTTTGATTCGTCGAAAAACATGGCCGCTGTTACTAAAAATAGAACATAGGGGTAAATTGCTGTTTTTTGCTAATAACTCAAAAACCGTTACAGATATCGAAAATCTGACATGGGATAAATTTGATCAGCATGACAAGATCTACCTACCCTGAAATTTTGAAGGAAATTCCAAAACCCATTTAGGAGTTATTGTCCTTTTTTCGTCAAATTTTCATAATTTAACATTTTTCGTCATTTATCTCCAAAACTATTTGAGATAGAAGTGAAATGTAAATTTGAAAAATGTTTGCCATGTTGAGATCTACATACCCTGAAATTTTAAAGGAAATCCCAAAACCTATTTAGGAGTTATTGCCCTTTTTTGTCAAATTTTTAAAATTTTAACATTTTTGCATTTATCTCCAAAACTATTTGAGATAGAAGTGAAATGTAAATTGAAAAATGTTTGCCATGTTGAGATCTACCTACCCTGAAATTTTGAAGGGAATTCCAAATTCTATTTAGGAGTTATTGGTTTGTGTAATTTGAGGTCGGGTTCTGTTACATTTAGTTAAGGTTCACCCTTATTCCTGGTCAATTCATACCAGGACTACCACCATCAGGGAACATATTTTAACATTAAACCTTATGAAAAATAAATCTTCAACAAATTTTCCCTGAACAATTGAACCAATTGCAACAAACTTGGTCAAATAGTTGATTAATTGTCCAATGAAAACCAGACTCCAGGTGAGCGATACAGGCTCTGGTGAGCCTCTTGTTAAGTGAAAAATGTGACACTATATCGTTCAAATTTTATAGGATAATTAGTCACCACATGTACTTGATCCTATGCCACCGTTTCAATAATACACATTTGTATATCTTGTGGGGCTTCGACTTTTCTCTGTGGCGGGGGACATATGGGTATGTGTAGCAATCTTCATTTTTAAGTGAAAAAACACAGCACATCATACCTGCGAGTTTTGGACAAATTTATCCTTTTCTTAACAAAGTTGATTTATGATTTATTAATTTGCTTTCAATATAAATAATTTTGCTTTTTGTAAGTTTAGTTTGTTTTCCTTTCTTTTGCATGTTGTGTGTATCATTGTTGCTATGGTAACAGATTAAAGCAATGTGAATCTGACAAATTAGCGGCAGAAGAAACAGCTAGAAAATTAGGTCAGATTATTGCAGATAAAGACACAAAACGGTAAGCTTTTAAAAAATTCTGCAAAAATTATGTAAATTTATTAAAACTTTTAATTTGAATTGTAAACAATACCATTAGTTGCTAAACATGATGCTTTTGATTTTTTTTCTGGATCAGCAAGTTATGTCTATATTTTTTTCCAGTTTATGCATTAAATGTTGTAAATAAGATTTGAATCAAGTGCTTCTGTAATAGCATTATTTGGGTTTTTTTTAAATGTTTGATATCCATTGGTATCAAATTTAAATGCTGTCTAATATGTCAGTTTGGGAAATGTTCAAATATGTTTATAGATGTGATCAAAAAGATCTGAAAGAAACAAAGAAAGTTTTTCAAACAACCCTAAATTCAAAGAAAATAATTTTTGGCATTCTTGTTGTCAAATTTTTATGAACTTGGATATTTCTCCAAGTAATATCATTTCCTGACATATTTATGCAGCAAACTGCTTTTTTTTTGCTTATTTTAGATAGTGACAGATTTTTAAAAAAAAAATTATTGTAGCAAAATTTCATTTGGAGTTGATGCATGTATGGCACTGCATATCCATATAATCTGCCTTAATTTTTAACATGAAATTATCTGGAATATTTTCCTGATACAAGTTTGAGATAGTTTGTGTTGAAAGATTTCTTTCTCTTGTTACAAGGGGTTGAAGTCGTTTGCATGTGTCGAGTCTCATGTTTACCAGAGATGTGACACCCTCGAGTGGAATTCCCTAAACAGACATCTCTCTGAAAGATAGTTATATTTTTATCTGACTAATTATTTGTAATCTGATAAAGTTTTATGACTAAGACTGGTTCAAAATACCTTGATATAAAAAATCTTGCACCTAATTACAAATTCAAGATGGCACCTTAGCATCCATTGACATAGACTCTGGTGGGAGATTATCTTGTTGACACATTTGCAATGACTTTTTATTTTGATACGAAATGAAGAAGTATGATATTTTTTTCAGCACTGCTTTGGAAACAGATCTAAGAATAGAAAAAGAATGGAGGGCAACATTACAGAAAACATTAGAACACGAGAAAACAGCATCAGCAGAGGTTCTGTCAGAACTACAAAAATTAAAACATTTAGAAAAAGTAAGTTTTGCTTAAATATTCAGTACATCAGAAAAGGTAGCTAAATTTTAAAATTATTCAGAAAATCAAAGAAAATTTTATTTTAGTTAATTATGGAATCTTTATGAAAAACATAAATATTTGGTATCTCACTTTTCATGTTTAGAAATTGATGACATGTGAAATTTTTACTGCAGTGGAAGAGTCAGCTTCCATGATTATTTGTTTTCTATTGTTTGTAGACCAGTAAGTGCATATTGACTTCAATATTGTTTTTGTCTCACCTGCGACAAGAAGTCACTGAGGCGAGATATAGTTATTACTTTCTGGCGGCAAAGGGGACGTAAACTTTTGAAAAACTTTAATAACTTTGTACATATAATACCTACAATTACGATTTATGGTCCACTAGATAGCTTATCATATAAGGTTTGCCACAGTCTACCTTTCTTGTGGGGACCTCGGTGGCCGGGCAGTCTAGGTAGTTCGTCATGACTACCAATGATCACTAGCCTGTCAACACTGAGGTTGTGAGTTCGAATCTCACCTGTGGCGGGGTGTGTTCGAAGGTCGTGGTTCTCTCCGGGTACTCCGGCTTCCTCCACCAATAAAAACTGGCCGCCGCGAAAAAAGCCAAATGTGCTTAAAACGTCGTAAAACACAAACAAAACAAAACAAACAAACCTTTCTTGTGACCCTTGTGGTTCACTGACTTCATGAAACTGAATGTAAATCTGCATCCAAGTTTCGGGGTTAAATCCATTTCTCAGCAACTGTAATACCTAGGCCAATTATCTCCCCAAAAAGGGTTCTTTTTAGAATAAAATTCTATTACTTTGCTATTTATGCATTTTTGTTTTCAATTTTTTAATTTAAATAAACTTAAGATATAAATTTTACATTATATCAAATACTATTTGCTTGTCGAAAATATATATTTACATACAAATTTGCAAGATTGTCAGTGAATTAGGTATGATGTACCTTAAAATCTACCTTTTATTACATAATAGCATTGTATTTAAGTTTAAAAAATCAATATATATACAAACTTTGTTAAAACCAAAGGAAAAATGTAAAATAAAAGGATTTTTTTCTGAAGTCATTGATATGTGTATTTCAATATCATGTAAATATTGTGAGACTTGACAGGTCATCAATAGTATAGTAGTATATAAAATGAAAAGAAATTTATCATTATGCAAAAATTCTGTTGTCATGGTAACCATTGACAAAAATATGAAAATATTATCAGTATTAAGTTATGATATGTAATAATATACATACAGCAGAACTTTGGTTGTTTTAACTTCAAATTTACTGACGTAAACAGTTCAGGCCATAATGTAGTTTGACTTAAGTTTGAACCAATAGAAATATCTCTGAAAACAGTGCTGTTCAAGTTGTCGGAGTTCAAGCACGAAATTCTACATACATGTATAATGTATATGTATTATGTAGAAATAATCAAATCTCTGTGAATATTGATTCTAATAGTAATACATGTATTCTCATTAAAATAATTCAATTTTTTTCTTCAGGACTATCAAGATTTACAAAAAGGTCATTTAAGTTTACAAAAGACCTGTGAGGAACAAGAAGGAGCATTAGCAGAATTAGGTTCACATCTTAGCGAGTAGGTTTATATATATAAAAAGTACTCTCTTTACATATATTGAATTAATAGCAATATTCCTGGTATGTTAGGATATTGTTTATTTCAAATGGTCCATATATCCATATTGCTGTTGCTATTGTAGTTGGGAACTTATTTTTGTCAACGATTTCAAAACCTAAGTTATTTTATATATATATTTATATACGTCTTAGCTGAAGCCATTTTCTAAAAGATCTCCATCTATATTAAAATATAAAATGTTATTTATATATATATATATATATATATATATATATATATATATATATATATATAAGATATTTATATTGTTGGTAAAATATTTGCTCTTTCTTTTCATGTTTTATCATCATAATATGCAATTTGCTTGAATCATAGATTTTCTGAATTTTGTGTGAAAACAGTGCATTTTGTGAATTACAGATCAAAATTAAGAGTAGAAGATATGAAAGAAGCTCATATGGTTTCTAAAGATCTTCAATGGAAAGGTGATAAAGATGCCACAAATTGTTTAGCATGTAAAAAAGAATTTTCCATATCTAGGAGAAAGGTTTGTTAATTGCATTTCAACTGTTAGATAAGCTTTTGATGAATGATTGGTTACTTTGTATGACCATCATTTTCCTGAAATTTTAGGGAAAATACTTGATCACTCCCTTTTGATTTTTGCGATTTTCAATTTTTTTTCCATACTAAAATATTTGAAAAAATTTTCATGTGTCGTATGTTATTTTTATTTTTTAAATATTTTATATTGTTTGTTGTATGTGCTATGAATGTATTACATCGTAACTTTTTGTTACACAGTATGTATAGCAATAAATATTAATTGAAGATACAGTTAGTAGTAAATTCTATGATACGGATTTTTCATGCACAAAATGTGCATATTCATCAATTTGCTCAAGGCTTTTAAATAATCTTAAAAACCAAAGCAATAATACAAGACAATGATGAGCATATTCAAGAACTGCGAATTACCAATGGGTAAAGCCAGAACTGTCTAAGAACAACTATACATGAGGAAGACATGGAAGATACTCATTACATGTAGTTTCCACAATTTAAGATTTTCTGAACAGTAAATTTAAGGCTAGTATCAAAATACTTGCAACGGGGACCTGGAGTCCAACCAGTAGAGATATCCACTCAGTGGTAATAATAAATTCTATGATCTAGTTGTAAGTTAAAACCTTAGAACTTAATTTTTCTTCTTTTACAGCATCACTGTCGAAACTGTGGAGATATTTTCTGTAATGAGTGCTCGGACAATAAAATGCCATTACCTTCCTCGGCCAAGCCAGTTCGTGTCTGTGATGCATGCCAAACTTTTTTATTACAAAGATATTCCTCAGCAACAAATTGACCTTTGGCATTTTAAAGGTCATATGACATTCAAAATACTCTGCTTTCATTGGCTGTGTATATTGCATGTTACCTGTTGTTGCTACAGGGCAAGTAAGGAAGAACAAGATTAACAGGGAGACATGATATATGAACAAGTGATATGAATTAAGAATCACTGATATATATTGACATAGTCACATAAATACATTTGTTTTGAAATGTGATATCATACCAAATATTTATTTTAAATAAATATAATGGCGTACCAAAGGTAATATTGATAAAAACATCAAATGGAGTAACAATGCAATAAGTGTAGTACTTGCCAAAACAGTTTTTTTTATACATGTAGCAGAAATAATTTGTTTGTAAATTTTATATCAAAGATTTTTGATTTGGGATTATAAAAATTTAATGTATTCAAGGCTACAGATTTACATTTTGGAAATTGAGACCTAAGAAATTAATTTTTTAAAAATAAAATATACTGCCGATTTTAGATATGTAAATTACAGGTGTTGTTTTATTTTTGGGGTGAAAATACAAATACATGTATTTCCAATTGTTTTAACTCGCTGCACATTACCACTGTTGGATGACATTTAACACTTCTGTATCACAGGCACCTTTGAAATGGATTTAGTATGTTGGCTCCCCCTTTTTCTCTGCAATGTTCCCCTACCTTCATTGTCAATTTTTTTTTTCTATTTCATAATTTTATGACAGAAATAAATGCAATATAATATTGAATAAGTCAAATGTCCAATTCTCGTCAACTGATTCAGTAGATGCAACAGACTAATTTCATTCCCAAGGTGCCTGTGTTCTCACTTCTGTATTACTTTTTGTTTTTTTATGGATGTGATCATTATTCATTCCATTTATCTTAAATGATAAACTATTTGCTGGAATTTTTTTTTTTTAAAGATGAGCCCTGGATAAAACTGTTGAACTCAAGTATTGGTTGTTTTTTTTTTTCTAAATTTGTCATATGTATGTATCATTCCATAAACAAAATATTTGTACTTATGTTGTTTTATTTATAATATTATGGATTCCATAAACCCTTTTTCCTACATATTTATGGATATGTTGAAATTATTCTCCATAGAAAATCAACTGCAACATAAGAACCAGGATATGCATAAATTTTGCAGTAGTATATGTCAACCAGTTAAGGCACGGATGATGTTTTTAAGGTGGGATAAACTGAAATGCCATAAAAGCTGAATGTACCCCACACTTTCAGAGGATATCTGAATGAATTAGAGTACAAGAATTTCTCAAAAAAATAAATTTTATGGGACAAGAAAATTTAATTTAGATTACCATATTTCATTGAATATTCAAAATAGAAAAGCAATTCTCAATTAAACATCGAACATTTGATATCATATGTGTGTGCATCACATCAATAAATTTATTCTATAAATTTTGATTAAATACAGAATGTGTCCATAGGACTAAAATATCACTGCCTTTGGTTTATATATAATTCAAATTTTCTCAATATTATGAAGGGGGGACAACTCTGGAGTGACAAATGTGCAATATTATAAATAAGGGGGCATAATAATACAAGAGTAATAAATATATTATTATTTTATAGACTTATTGGATATAAAATGTCACAAATATATCTTGGTGACAATATGATCAGTATGTTTATCATAAATTTTGGACCATATTGTTTGCTTATTTCCAATGATGTAATACATAGTATATCTTTATATTTTATTTGAAGTCTTTTACAAGTATAACAACAGACATTTAGTGATTAAAGAAAAATATAATCTTAATGGTTTAGTAAGACCAAATCTCACATTTTTCTGAATTGTAATTTGCAGGCTGTTTTTAATGTAATGGTGGAAATAAAAGATGCAGCCATGCTGTATAATAATGTGAAGTCTTTATACAGTATTGGATTCCACTTTTCAGGGTTATACAGAAAAAAAATTAATTTTGCCAAGAAGAGGAAATTTGAACTGTTAAATAACATAAATTTCTGTCTGTGAATTTAATTGTTACTTTTTTCTCCAAATCTATAAATTCTTATTTTTTTAAAATTTTCTAAGAATTTCTTGGAATTTGAATTAAATACCCTGTTTTAAAATGCCTGTACTTATGTTTATAAAGTTCATACTATACATGATATAAATGTATAAACTTATAACACATGACAACATTTGTGTCAGATTTTAAGAGTACGTAATGGGGTACAGAACACCTAAGATAGTTAACGCTTTAAAAATCAGCTGAATGTTTTAATCACATACTATTAGTAAAGAGAAATCAAGCTTCTCAATGATCAAAATTGGTGAAATTATTCCCATAAATTGTGTTTCAAATTTCTTGAAATTTTTATATTTGTGTCAACAGGTCAAAGTAAATATTTCATCAAAATTTTATGAAAATTAAACAAGCCAAATCTATTATAGACAAAGTGTTGGGTACCCCCTTAACAGTCACTTGGTCCAATCAAAAGTTGTTTATTTAAATAACTTAAACTTTATTATGATTGATGTCTTAAAAAATGTCACAGTTTGCAATGATAAAAGTTTTGGTGCAAGGGAGCCTATACATATACAATTGACTAAAATTGGTGGAAATGTTTTTATAATCTAACATTAATATTATGAATGAAATGTTTTTCGTTATTATATGTTTATGAAGTATGAGAAATTCAGTTATATTATTGATAAATGTTATTGTTTACCAAGGTGTACAATGGTGCCAGATTATAATGAAAATTCAATAAAATATTTCAAGTTAATTTTCTCTTCATTTGAAAAAAAAGTGTTTTATACATATTTGTTGAATCCTATATTATTGGATAAGCTTAAATTTTTGACATCAGAATTTGTTTGTCTTATAGTGGGAGCTACTGCATATTGATAAAGGCAGCACTGTTTCCCTACTGTAGATCTTTCTATTTTATCCATGCTTACATACGATGGGATGTTGATATATTTGATATATTTATAGTCTTTCATTCTCATTGACCTTTTGATACAAATAAGATACTGCTATCTGCAAATAGATACTTTCTATCTTAGATATAACCTTCCCCATTATAGAGGATGTTTTGTTAATACCATGTCATAAAAGTTGAGAATGAATTAGGTTAAACATTACCTTTGCTTTTCCTGACCAATCTTGATAGAATGCATGACAATATGTTTTCGTTTTACCTGTTATTTTGATTTGGCTTGAAAATATTGTGATGCAGAAAATCAAGGCAAAACAACACAAGAATTGATGTCTAACACAAAACATGAGTTACAAACATGTTATATTGAAATAAAGCACCAAGAACAAAAAAAAAACACAAGTTTTTTTGTCTAATATTGGTTTTCAACATTCAACAATGAGCCAAAAGCACACATCTGACATCAAAAAAGGTATTTACAATTTTGTGTATTGTTTATGTTGCACAAATGTACTATATGTCTGAGTAAACTAATACTGGTAAAATATTCCTGTAAATATCCTCTGTCCAACAAATAATTTGTTGAACACCAAACTTCTTTTTAGCTGATACTAACATGATAAACCAAACTGAAGCATGTATAATTTGAAAAGCAAATGTTCTGCGATATATCAGTTTTTCTGAGGAAAAGTAGTTCTGTTGTTAGATCATTTTACACAAAGTTGTAAGAAATGCATTCAAATTATGAATAACATGTGAATACTAAATGGTTGACTCTTCTGTACTTATACATTCTCTAAAATGTGTTAAAATTTCGAATGATTTTGAAGCATGCTGTAGTGAATGGATTCCATATTATCATTGGCATAACATAAAAGTAAAAAAAATCAAATATGAAGTCATCCTGTGCCTACCTGTTGTCAACATTATGTTCCAATTTTTAAATGATTTTCAGATACAACTAAGACCAATGTCATTTAAATCCTACAAGGTTCAGATGTTATCCTTATGTTAGTATGTGAACCAAAAACAAAGATGAACAGAATAGATATTCCTGCAATAAAGCATTTCAATTCCCCTTATATTTCAAACAAGGAAATCATAATACAATATTCTGAAGGGTTCAATGTCAGACTAAGATAGCTTTCTGCAGTCCTATATAAAACTTTTCTAGAGAGAGATATACAAACATAAATAAACAATGTGTGTACATTGTTAGAAAATATAAAGTATATTTGTATGAGCTTTAGAAACGAGTAGAAATGCAAAATATCGTTGAATGTGAGTACAAGTGTACCAGAAGACTATATTGGGCTACTGACCCAAGATCGAAAAAAAATATTGGGCAGGCTTTAAAGGTCAGCTAAAAGCATAGTTCCAGGATAAAACAAATAAAGAAACTATCTTTACATAACTTTAATTAGAACTATTCACAATTACACATGTAATCACATATAAAAATGCTCAAACAAAAATAGTTGTCTATCGCCTTGAAACTTTTTGGTAACACAATAGAACTAGTTTCCTTCCACTTTAGTTTTAATTTTTACTTTTTGATCATTAACAATCACAAACTTACAAATGTCTCCTGCTTTTCAATGATTCTGATGAATATAGTATAAAGAATATTGAAACAGATCATGATAACTAGCTAAATAAATATAATATCATAACTAACATTTATTTCACATGCTCATATACACAAAAAGCAGGTTTTCAACTGACAGATAAAAACCGACACATTTCTTTCATAAAGAAGCCTATTCAGATAGCATAAGTACAAAAATATAATATTAATTTTAAGACTTGTTGGATGTAGACAAGAAGGAAAGACCATGACCCAATTATTTTCTGAAAGTTTACAGAGAATAAAAAATATGAAAGGTCATACTTTCTGAATAAATATAAACTATAATACTGTAAATAATATTTCAGGTGGTTATTCTTGGTTTGTTTGGAGGGTGTGGTAAAATTGGGGGAAGGGGTGGAGAGTCTCTTATTGGTCTTAAAATTGGGGTATGTCTATCTAATATGTCTGTAACATTCAATGTGGGTCCAGTCATTTTTGTGGTCACAGGATGTAAATTCTTCTGGCTAGCAGCAAACATATCAGCTTTCCTCACATACTGAAATTATAACATACATCAAAAGTTTAATTTATACCCAGTTCTGCACACTATTAAAACAATCAACTCTTATTACCTCAAACAATGATATCTCTAAGTAAATTTTTTTCCAAGATACATTGTGTACTTTAATAACTGTCAGTTTGCAGAATGGATATTTGGCATTTTGAAAGTTTTAATGCCAGAATTGAAAGACAATTGTTTGTTTATTAATTAATCTTGATGAGTTGTCCAAGACATAAAAAAATTACCATTGTTTATAAAGGTAGAATTTTGACTGCAGATATGATTTTGAATGAGGAATTTCCAACAGAAAAATGAATGCACTCAATAAGATTTGAATGACTAACTCCTACCTTTCTTAAAATTTGTAAAACCATTATTTCAACTTTCTTCATGAACTTAGTTCATATTGCAACCCAGAGATGTAATACTATCTATATGTAATAAAATCTCATACAAAGAGTACCAGTAATTTCCCTTCTCCATGGATAATTACATAGGCAGAATGTTTTTGTTCTCTTAAAGACATGTTTGAATAAAATCGGGTAAAATTAATTATTTAAGTTACGACTTAGCTAATTGCATTTGTCAGCCAAGTGATAAAACAATTTTCATTTAATTTTGTAACTCAAATTTTGAAAAATCCTTTGCACAGACCGAGTTTTTTGCTGACAGTAGTACTATTATTACTCCTTATATCTTAAAATTTACTGTTATCTCCAATTATTTTCTGTGTTCCACACAATTTTGAGATAAAAATGTCAACTGTATTTATCATTCTGCTAAATCTTCTTTTTAACTTTAAAACAGGATCACTATATCTGGACTGAATTAGGTCATGTTGACAATGTCTACCGTTAAGTCAAACTGTGGTTAAAATATGCATTGATATGTATTTCCTTGTAAATAACAAGTCCACATAACCTAAACTAAATTTGTTTTGCTTTATTTTGACAGATATAAGGCATCATTTGCCACTGACACATTCTCCATAACCATCATTTTTTTTTACAAATGTATAGTTTTTCCTTAGTTGGTTTACCCTCGGTGACTTGAGGAACAAGATTTTAAAAATGTAATGGGTGCCAAAGGCAGTGTCAAGGCTTTTAAAAAAAGATCCTTGGTGCAAAGACACTTGCTAAATAATTTCCTCTGGTCTAAGTAATTTACAAACCAGTAAGTATGAAAATGACACGATTTGCCTTGACATATATTTATACATTTATTCTTACCCTAATTGGGCCTCTCCTTGTTCTTTCTCCTTCCTTCACAGTGACACCAGGAGATAGTTCCATTGATTCAATCTGAAATGAGACATTTCTTGCTTTTGTTTTTCATCATTTTGGTCAAAGTGTTGTGTACCCCCTTAACAGTCACTGGGTCCAATCAAGACTTGTTTATTTAAATAACTTAAACTTTACTATGACTGATGTCTTAAAAAATGTCACAGTTTGTAATGATAAAAGTTTGGGTGAAAGGGAGCCAATACATATACAATTTACTAAAATAGGTGGAAATGTTTTTATAATCAATGTCAAACATTAATATTATGAATGAAATGTTTTTCGTTATTATATGTTTATGAAGTATGAGAAATTCAGTTATATTATTGATAAATGTTATTGTTTACCAAGGTGTACAATGGTGCCAGATTATAATGAAAATTCAATAAAATATTTCAAGTTAATTTTCCCTTCATTTGAAAAAAAAGTGTTTTATACATATCTGTTGAATCGTATATTATTGGATAAGCTTTGTTGAATTTTTGACATCAGAATTTGTTTGTCTTATAGTGGGAGCTACTGCTTATTGATAAATGCAGCATGGTTTCACTACAACAAATTTTGCATATAAAGATATCATTTGCTTTTAGTCCTAGATATAATCTTTTGAGACTTTTAAGGGAAGAGGAGGAATGATGAGGTTGTATGCTTCTAATACTACATGTATTACTTAAGAAATGTAATGATTCATCTTACAGTACAAGAAAGGGGTACATTTCCTGATGGTTCAATATGAGTGCTATGCAAGTTCCCTTTAAAGACTGCCAAATCATTTTCACGTAAAACAATCACACATGTATCTGGTTGAGAATTGTTATTTTGTATGATTTACCAGTAAAAGTGGGTTTTTTTCTGTAAGCATTCATCTTTTTTTCCTTTAACAAGATACATTTGGGCTTTTACAAAATAAAACAAATATGGAACTATCTTAAACATGTTTTTTCCTATAATATGTATCTCAACATTACACTTACTAATGGTGGTGGCAGTGCTGTTTTTGTTTCTTTCATAGAAAAGTCATTGGATGTATCTGAAAATATAAATTAAAAACATTTACAAAAATACTGATATCAAATATGACACCACTGAAAGACATTTTCTACAAAGCATTTCACTTTCTTGTAGATAAGTTAAACTAAAAATTCACATTCAGCTGGCCAAAATTACTTTCCACATGTGATGGGCAGAGGATTTCTGTTTTTACCCTTCGCTTACCAAATTTAAAACTGGTGGGATGAGAATGAGCTGGTCTTTGACTGTGTTATATTTTATTTTTGTCATATCCTGCTATAAAGTCTGAGTAAATTTTTGATAAAATTTTACCTATGGATGATTTTGGTTCAGTTTTCTTCTTTTTAAACCTTTGTACAGTATATCGTCCATGTTTCATGTCATCCAGTCTGGCTTTAGCAGCTTCTATTGAAGGATCTACCACTTTGTAGTTTACTTTCACTCTAAAAATAAATTCTGGTACATAACAATGTATCAAGAAAATTCCATGTTATCATGAATAACAAAAAACATCTGTTACTTAATCCTGATTACAACTTTTTGAAGTATAAACAAATTCAAATATTATACTTTAAATGCAAATTTGTGAAATTAAGGAAAATACATGTAGGCATCTACAGTCTGGACTTAAAGTATTACAACCCACCTGTGTGAAGGTAATCTGTCTGGATTTAATTTAACAACAGCTACAACATTTCCCATCTCATCGTAAACAACATCTTTATTACCAGGTGGACGTCCAGCTTGTACCTGTGTATCAAATTAAGCTGATCATCTTATCTTAAGGTTTGCACAAACATCTGCATCATACCTGACATTTTTTTTAAACCATATAATATACTGGTACATACACGTTTGAAATTAAATAACCACATGTACAGTTCTTTAACAATATTTTTTAACCAAGAACATCCGAGAATTTTACATGAAACATAAATTTGTAATGTAACTTTGTAACGTAATTATTTTTTTGTAAAAGTTTTAGTGGCTTGTTATAAAAATATGAGCAATATGTTATTTTATTACGCTTGTTGATTTTGGTGTATTCAGTCCTAAACTTGTAGTTGCATGTGTATAGTTTTTTGTTCACCATAATTGAATACACCAAGTCGTACCTGTCTGCTCTTCTGAATATACATCAAATGATAAAGAGTTAACTCGTTGGTTCACATCCCAAATAATTTCATTTTTATAATTACAGTATGACCATGAAGTTAATTTTTCATACCTTTAATATCGAATGACAGGAGGCAGGCATATTTATCAGACCACTATGATTTTCCAATTCTCCTTGATATGAAGCTTTCAATTCAGCAGCCATTATACCCATCTCAGTGTCATCGAGAGACTGTGTCATGTGACCCACACTGGCTGACTTTACACGACCAGTGTATGGTTTAAATTTGGTTTTCTTTTTCTGCTTCGTTTCCTAGAAACAGAGAGTAAACATTTTTTAAAACAAAAGTAATCAATTGTTTAATGACCTACTTCATTGTCTTTTCTCTAACATTTATATGGCTACTTTCATATCTGATAAAATACACTGTCTTAATGCCTTAGAAATCTGTAGCATAGACAAAAAAATTTAACACTGTTTTTGGGTAGGACTCATCCACATTCACCCCATATCTCTTTAAATTTTTATAACATCAATGTAGATCCTAAAGAAAAAGTCACTGTCTTAACTGCTATAGAAAAAAAATGCAAACTATTACAAGAGTTATCTCCACCTTGACTGGTTCCTCCTTTTCTTCTTCTTTATCTGGTTTTTCATCATCTGAAACCTTGTCTTCAAGTTCTTCTGGTTCTTCTTCTTTAACCTGTTTTTCTTCTTCCTCTCTGCAAAATATTTAATAAAAAAAATTGATAATTAGCTTAACTGCTGTTTTTAATAATAACAAATAAAAAAACTTTGAATTACATAATCTATAGAAAATATCTGGTCTATGCATCTGCACATACAATTATTATTTTAATGTACATCTAATGTCATATTAACATAGCTAAACAGTCTTCACTGATAAATATAAACAATTTGTAGTAAGCCATACTTTTTAATTTATTATGCCTAACTGAAAGTCTGTTCTAAAGAAAACAGGTAAACAAACCTACAGAAGATACAAAATCACATAAATTTATTTTCTTTTATTGACACAAGTGTACAACAAAATGACAATCAATTTTACATACAGTGATGGTGGCTCTTCATCAATAACATCAGGATGTTCATCAAACTCCTCTGCTACGGGAGAAATTGGACGGGGTGGTATAACATTCTTTGGTACAGACCCTTGTGCCCAGCAATCTGTTTCAGCTGCATCCGGTTCTAAAAAAGGGAAAATATAAAAAATAAATATGATGCAAACAGCTTATATGACAATAAAATACAAGGAAAATAAATGGAAATGGTGAGCTGTCAAAAACGACTTATATGTACAAAATACACAGGTCAAACAAAACCAAATACAAAATCATAAAAAAAAACAATAACAAAAGTTAAAGTAAAAATTATCAAACGTTTCGACCAATATGGCCTTGATTACGAGCATTAAAAAACTAAAAAGGTTTTGACTCTTGGAAACCCAGAGTAAGACTGAATCCATACATAGAATTTAAACAAAAATGTTGTTTTGTTTACACTCTATGTATGGATTCAATCTTGCTCCGGGGTATTGTTTACATTCTAAGTACGGATTCAGTCTTACTCTGGTGTATTGATTACATTCTATGTATGGATTCAATCTTGCTCTGCGGTATTGTTTACATTCTAAGTACGGATTCAGTCTTGCTCTGAGGTATTGTCTACATTCTATGTATGGACTCATTCTTGCTCTGCAGTATTGTTTACATTCTAAGTACGGATTCAGTCTTGCTCTGCGGTATTGTTTACATTCTATGTTAGGATTCAGTCTTGCTCTGTGGTTTTGTTTACATTCTATGTATGGATTCAATCTTGCTCTAGGTTGCCATGAGTCAAAACATTTTTATTTTTTCATGCTCATGATCAAGGCCATATTGGTCAAAGCATTGGGCAATTTTTACTTTTAACTTTTGTTGTTTTTTTATGATTTTGTATTTGGTTTTGTTTGACTTGTGTATTTTGTACATTTAAGTCAAAAAAATCAAACTACTTTTGGTGGTTAATCTGACTCAATGTGTACAAAAGTACCAAATTATTTACCGAATCAATATATAGTACATTTAATTACATTATCTATCAATATGTTCAAATTTTTGGGGTTGATGTGTTCACTTAAATTTAAACATCAGTAAACCTCACCTTACTATATGTTTCTATGGCTCATACAAATAAACTTTATATTTTTCTACAATTTATATATATATGATATATTTCTTTTTTAACCCAAGATAAGAAATATTTCCTACTGAAAATTAAATAAAAATTGAGTTATCTCCCATGTCACATCTCAAATAAAAAAGCAACAAGACATGTGAATATCTTTTTAATTGAACAGCCTTTGTTTAGAATGAAGTAACCTTAGACCTAGAAAACTGATAGAATTATAGAGTGATTCTTTTTAAAAGTAGTGTTTCTTATTGGTAAATATAGCACACAATGCACTTTATTTTAATGCCCTCCCCTTTTTTTAAATAATATTTTTCTGTAGAGTACTATTTTATTTTCCTCTTCATAAACAAATATTTACTTCCACAATCCAATGTCAATACAAAATAAAATATCAGACTTCACTTATCAAAACTAAGCTTTACAATTGAACTAATTTAGATCTGTGAATTAATATTTTATCATGTCACTTGTAACATAATCCTTATATTCAAATTTCAATTTATAAACACATGTACTTCAGATATCAGTGTTTTACCTTCATCCTCTATCCAACCTTCTCCAGTTGTTTCTAATTCTGTTTCTCCTTCATCTCTTGATAAGAACTGCCACTGTGAAGAACAAATGTATAAAATGAGCTCAATTTATTAAATATTTTTGGTCTCAATGGATGCTCTTCTGAGGTTGAGAAGTAAATTATTTTAGCTCAAGGATGTGAAATACCAGGCTTGTTGATACTTTTTCTCACATTTATAACTAATTTTTTAATTGTCTCTATGGATTAAGAGTTTTAGACATATCCTTTCAATCCTTTCCAAACATTTATATTACCATGAATTTAAAATGTTGAACAAAAATTAATTCTTATATTTTATAAAGCTTAAACTGGCAATTTCAAAATGCAATATTAGAAAATAATCAAATATTGAATGTAACGTGTCATTTGATTGGTTAACTTATTTTATCTGTCATATCACAGACTAAAATGTTCTATATATACAGGTTATTAGTGTGCACTATGTAATTGAGGTTATTTATCCATAGACTAAAAAAACATTTCAGTCAATCCTTTAATACTCTTTTAGCTTACATATTTATATTCTGAACTATAACACTAATAATCATGGCATCCTATATACAATTATAAAAATATGCTTACTTCAATAACTTGAAGAATAGCCTCTTTAGCCATTGTAACAGTAAAGGGAAGTAACTGCCTTTCTATGTATAATTTATAAATCTTGTCCAGTGAGGTATCAATAATTTCATCAACAATATCTTCAATAAAATCTTCTGAGCCATCCTTATCCAACATCCAGTTCCTGTTAATATGTAATCAAAAAGTTTTATTTCAGATTCAATGCAGCTTCTAATTGGTCAATCAATATTATTTCAAAAACTCTTTCGGATGAAAATTTGGGTCCTCTTTTTAATTGTCTTCCATTTTTTTTTTTATTGTTTTATTATACCTTAAGTTTTTATTTTTATATATTTTTACCTTTTAAATGTGGTCATTTTTATCCAATATCTATTTTTATATTTTATGTGTAAAACCACATCACAACATATATTATTATTTCTATTGTAGTTATAAACAGACTTAACTTTACTGTATAATATGCAAAAAGATTGTAAGTATGACAACTGCTCATGACAATATGCGTTTTGATTACTATATTGATTTACAAGTAAACTAAAGTTTCCCATTTTCCTTCTTACATCGTTCTTTCTGTCCTATTGGATCTATCTTTCATCAATAAGGACTGTATGCAAAAATGAAGCCTTTTGTATTGTACGTTGCATAAAAAACTAATAATACAAATACCAGACTTTGTCTCTTGTATCAGTTTTGATAATCTTTAAAAGATAAATTGCCAACTTCATTAATTCCCTAATAATAAAATAATAAGGGGGATAAGATTGTAAATTTCTCAGGAAACTGACTTAAACTTATACACTTTCAAAATTTCCCAGACGACAAGTGATAAAATGGACTTTTTTTAGTTTTTGCCATTTACTCAGCACAATCAGGTTTGACATTGGTTTTGTTCTTGAGTTCACAATAAAAGTGTGGCTCATGGTAACTATTTATGCATTTTGTGCAGTTTTTATTTCATATCAGAAGGTCATTATTATTCATTATTATACCTCTAATCAGAATCTAGGAATTTGATTGGTTGTTGACAAAACATTAAAATCGGCAAATGACTCCGAAAATGCCTTCTTGAACAGAAATTACTTCGCGTGCGTATTAATGACTCCAACTGGACAAGAAACTGACCTTACGTGCGTTATAACGACTCCAACTGGACAAGAAACTTACCTCGCGTGCATTATGACTCTGTCAATAAAATTAATGACCTGTGTCGGCTCGTTATAATATTTACAGAACTAGTTGAATTTTCTGTTAATTTTATAATTTGTCAAATTTGTTGTTGCTGTTATGTTTATTTAAAAAAAAAGGAAAACTAAACTACAGCTGCTCTTTTATTTTCATTATTGGTATTATAAAACAATTAATTATTCTTTATGGGGTCAACATGGGAAAGTGAAGTCCCTTCACCTGACCCACTCGCTGACCTGACCGGCTGCTGGCCTCAGTCAGGTCAGGTCACCTGTTGGTCAGATCTCTGGATCAATTCCCCATGTTGACCTCATGAAGAGTAATTAATTGTATATTGTGTTTGCAAACTCAATGTAATGATGGATGGATGAACTGTTGTTTAACGTCCAGTGGCAGCCAGGTGCATATCAGGAGGAGAACATGTTGATATGATAATGAATATGATCCCTGCTTTGTACTAGACCGACATGCTGAGTCAGATTTTTTGTGTGCTAGCTCACGAGGTAACTGTCCGCAGGAAGACATATCACTCCACTCACATTATACCGACTTCGAGCCGACCAGTAGATCTTTGCTCTTACTCCTAGATGCTGCATGCTTGGCGGAGCAGCAGCAAATACCAATTTTAATGTCTTTGGTTTGACCCGGCTCGGAATCGAACCCGCCACCTTCTGCACTCGAGCCGTCGAGGCGACCACACTACCTCAATGACAATAAAACGACAGAAATGCCAAAATTATTATTTTTCAACACTGTGGATGATATTTTGTTTGTATAACAACGTTAATTACACCTTATCTATCAAACAGATCATTAGCTAGACACATACTAACCAGTCTTGATCATTAAACTTTCCTGGCACAATTTCATGTGCAACAACTGGAGTGTTGGCTGGCGCTGGTTTGGAGCCTTTGTCGGCTCTTGATTTTGATACTGCCGCTCTCGACATGTTTGTTTAAACAATAATCACGTTTTATTAAGATCTGTCATAAGATTTTACTTATTTTGTGCTACATGTTTGTTTTCTCCTGTTCTCAACTCTCCCACAGAAAGTCAATAACCGGATGTTTGAGTTATCATGGAGACGAAGAAATCTCGTAACATCACGCTGATATCATTAGTGCAAAGAACAAGTTAAACGTTTTATAGACAAATATTTCAGACAATGTTAAATGTTAATGGATAAACAACCCATTATTAGTATTATATTCTTTTTTTTAAATAAAAATTTGAAATCACGTGACAACCAAATACTTAACATGGATTCCAGCCGATAGTTTACCTTGTCAACACACATTTTCCGATATAACGCCGATCATTTACTTAAAGAAAACTTAAAATAAATAATAAGTCTTGGTAAGAATATAACAATGTACAATAAAAACTTACTCATGTTCATCACATGGCTGTTCTATACGTTTTGAATGAGATCGAATCAAACTCGGTGTTTTCAAAGCCGTCAAAGGCATCTTGAGCTTGGTTGTCATGTTGAGCTCATAAAACGTCACAGTCCAGTCGGAATCATAATATTGTATGGTGCAAATGGTTCAGCTTTTGGAAAAACTATTCTTATGTTAGTATGAAGCAGGTACGTTATGCTTCAAAATGTTTTGAAAAAAACGCCAGAATTAAATTTAGCTTTTAAATTTGCACATTCGACTCTGTGATCCATCCAGCCCTTATATTAAAGCTTATAAAACTTGGTATTGGTGGGAAATATCTTTCAACTCTTCAATCCATGTACAAAAATATTAGACTCCGGGTAAAAATTAATAACGAAGTAATGACCGAAGTCTTTCCTTCAAATATTGGTGTTTTCCAGGGAGACAACCTTAGTCCCAACCTATTTAATGTATTTATCAATGAAATCACTAATATATTTGATAACACTTGTTCACCTATTTCTATTGGCAATAAATCTATTAACTGTTTATTGTATGCTGACGACCTATTGTTGATGTCCGAAACTGAAGAAGGTCTTCAAAATAGTATGAATCGAGTATTTGAATATTGTAATGAATGGGGGCTTGACATCAACTTTCAAAAATCCAAAATTATGGTCTTTAATAAGGGAAGTAGAGTAACAAAAAATAAGTTTTACATTGGTGAATCAGAAATAGAAACTGTAAAACAATACAAGTATCTTGGTGTTGTATTTAGTACAAATGGTAGTTTTAATGAAGCCTTAAGTGACCTTTATACCCGAGGCCAAAAAGCTTTTTTCAAATTAACAAATATTTTCAAAAACATACCCTGTGACCCTGCAAAGTTTCTATATGTATTTGATCATACTGTCAAGCCAATTCTTTTATATGCATCTGAGATAGTTGGCATGTTCAAACCTTCGTCAAATGAAAATTTATTTGAAAATGTTTATAAGTATTTTCCAATAGAAAAACTTAACTTGAGTCTTTGCAGATATATTTTGTCAGTCAATAATAAGACATGCAAATTGGCCTTATATGGTGAACTGGGTCGATATCCTTTGTATATTGATGTTGTTGTATCTATGTTGAAATATTGGACTAGACTTAAAAATAACAAAACAGGTGATAATCTTTTATCCCAAGCACTTGAAGAAAATCTAAAGATGGTTAACCGTAATCAAAACTGCTGGTTAAGCTCAATTCAAAACATTCTTAAAAAATTTAATATGTTTAACTTAAAGAATTTTGATTTAGATCAGCCTTATAGTTTATCATTTAAAAATAGTAACATAAAAAAGATAATAAAATCTGTTAAAAGTGAGTTTGAATCTAATTGGTTTCAACAGTTACAAACTAGTGAGAAATTGAGATCATATAGAAAGTTTAAAAATATTTTTAAATTAGAAAAATATCTCACTAATATTTATAATGAAAATGATAGATTTAACATGAGTAGATATAGAACCAGCAATCATAGACTACAAATTGAATTGGGTAGATATACAGTACCAAAAACACCTGTTGATGACAGAAAATGTAAGAATTGCTCTTCTGGTGAAATAGAAGATGAAAAACATATTTTATTGACATGTGATAAATTTTCCTCTTTAAGAAAAACCTATATTGATATTTGTTATAACAAAAATATTTCTAGTAGCATTGATAAAGATAGCAAATTTATATGGCTATTGAGTAATGAGGATGGTAACATATGCCGTAATGTATCTAGATTCTTGAGTTTAAGTATATTTAATAAGACAAATGAATCAGATGAATAGTAATCTTCATTTTCTGTCATTGGGTATTAGTCATATGGAATTATGTCTTATTGGAATTGGGTTGTCTCCCTTGGTATATGATTTTTATCATATTATATTATTATTATGTTCTTCTTTAATATCTATATTCATGCAACTCTTTCTCAATATTTTTGTATATACTTTTATGCATTAATATTGTTTGTTTTATGCTCTTTGTGAGTTTTCTTTAATAAATAACTTTGAACTTTGAACTTTGAACTTTAGTCTGAATGAATGCAAGACAACTGGCCCTCTGATAAAAATTAAATGATTAACCCATCTCAAAATAATGTTTGCCATTAAAAAAAAAATTTTTTTGATACTGACCACAGAAACCGCTGTCGGAAGATAAAAAATAAATTTTCATCAAAGATGCGACCTGGATCAACGGCACAACATGGACAATGTACCGACACTCAGTGAGAACCAACAACAATGCTGAGGGATGGCACCACCGTATTAACAAGAAAGCACAGAAAGCCAACTATCACTCTTTGCCTCATTATTTCACTATACAAGAAAACCAGACTTCCACCAATTGTCTGGGGGCAAACTGCAGGTTCCAGAGAAAAACGACAGCATACTCCAGAAGAGAATTCACCAACTATGGGAAAACTACAACAGCGACCCCATTAAGATGTTCCACGATCAAAACATTTTTTATGGTCGTAGTGCAGTCTTCGTTCAGTGTAAAGGGGGCTTCACATGTATCTTTGCCAAAATACCCAATTTGTATTTAGCAAAATCCTGTGTCCAAAAATAATTGACTGATACATATAATCTATAGTAGACAACTCAGTGATTCCCATATTGCTAATTTTGCGAGGAATCCTGTATTTCAGTTTGCTGGTTTTCATATGACTGTCATACATCAATAGTGAATACATTTGCCTTTATCAGGTCTGGTTGAAAATGCTAGTATATCTGAACTGTGAACTGAAACTCGCCTTTGCAAGTATGATGTCATCAATTTACTTGTGAATGTGAAGGGTTGAAACTTGAATTGTTTACATATATATAAATATTTAATGTTTCAGAGCTCTTTATTTAGGCATTACCTTCAAGTGTTAGTGGTAATCAACTATTTATATAAAAACACTTTCTTACAAACCTAGATAGAGGTATCCCTAGACCAATTTAGCATTGTGCTGCACCATGCCTCCATCTTCAAGCACCATGCTCCCCTCATCATGAATTTTACAATGTGCCCCCAGGTAGCCAAACCCAACTTTCAATTTTTAGCTCACCTGGCCTAAAAGGCCATGTGAGCTTTTGCCATCACTTGGCGTCCGTCGTCGTTCGTCGTTAACTTTTTCAAAAATCTTCTGCACTGAAACAGCTGGGCAGATTGGATCGAGGCTTCATAGGAATGATATATGACATATCCTCCTCAAACGATTATCATTTTATATTGATCTGATGAAAAACATGGCCACTGTTGCTAAAAATAGAACATAGGGGTAAATTGCTGTTTTTTGCTAATAACTCAAAAACCGTTAGATATCGAAAATCTGATGGGGTAAAATTGATCAGCATGACAAGATCTACCTACCCTGAAATTTTGAAGGAAATTCCAAAACCGATTTAGGAGTTATTGCCCTTTTTTCTTCAAATTTTCAAAATTTAACATTTTTTGTCATTTATCTCCAAAACTATTTGAGATAGAAGTGAAATGTAAATTTGAAAAATGTTTGCCATGTTGAGATCTACCTACTCTGGAGTTTTAAAGGAAATCCCAAAACCCATTTAGGAGTTGTTGTCCTTTTTTTGTCAAATTTTCAAAATTTTTTCATTCAAAAATCTTCTTTTCTGAAACCGCTGGGCCGATTGGTTTGATATTTAATAGGAATGATCTATGACATGTCCTCTACAAACGATCCTCAATTTATTTTGATCTGACATAAAACATGGCTGTCGTAGCTAAAAATAGAATATAGGGGTGCATGTATTGGTTTGTGTAATTTGAGGTCGGGTTCTGTTACATTTATTTAAGGTTCACCCTTATTCCTGGTCAATTTTATCAACTTCCTGCCAGGACTACCACCATCAGGGAACATATTTTAACATTAAACCTTATGAAAAATAAATCTTCAACAAATTTTCGCTGAACAATTGAACCAATTGCAACAAACTTGGTCAAATAGTTAATTAATTGTCCAATGAAAACCAGACTCCAGATGAGCGATACAGGCTCTGGTGAGCCTCTTGTTAGTTTAATCTTATCTTTTTGAAACTGATTTGCATTTAATCATGTACCCCCTGTTGTGTTGGCACACTTTTATGACACTTTTACACCATTACACTAGGGTGAAGGCTGTTTATTGCTGATTTTGATAAATATACTGCCCTCGTGTCAAGGTTGGGTGCCGCCAATATTATCTTTTTTAACCACTGAGTGCCTTCAAAATACAAAATTTACCATGCCTTCACAAATTTCTGGGGAAAGCACTAATAGAAATCTATTTATTTTTAGAAAAATGCCTATAATATGTGATTAACAATAAAAAAGATTGAATTAATGCTGAAACATTTGAAAATGGTTTATAGGTTTTAGTATATATGTCATAATGACACTAATGCTGTCTTTTTTTCCAGAAAAATACAGAAGAAATATTTTAAAATTTTAGAATGAAAATGCATACAGCTAACACTTTTTCCTTACAAGGTGTAGGGTTTAGTAACCTGCAGAATCACTACAGGCCAGGTAATTAATGTAAAACAATATTTTTTATTTAATTTAAAGAAGATTAAAACCTTTGTCTTTTTATTAAAAAAAGGTCATAGTTCTTTTGAAATTCATTTGGAAGAAATTATACACACAATTCTACTTTGTGTCCCATTTACTTTGAAACCTCAATTCTTGATGAAATACTCATTAATTTATTACCATTCTGTGCATTTTAGTTAAAATTAGGTATGTCCTAAAAGTCAATGTGAATCAATATTTTGTCAACAAAACTGCCACATATTTCGCAACATCTCATTTGCTTGTGGTGATGAACAAATTGCACACAAATAATTGAAAACTCCTTCCAACAAAATACTTGAGGAATTTCAGAGTGGGAAAGACAATTATTAATTAGGATCTGGAAACGAAACGTAATATTATTATTTTTACTTTCATTTTAAAGAAACATTTAGATATTCCCCCCCCCCCCCCCTAAATGACCCGAAGTTTTAAAATAAGACACAAAATAGATAAATCAGATCACCTTGCCCATGGGTAATTTTGTTTTCAGTCTATTCGAAATAACCTGAATGCAAATGGTGCAGACTTTCAAATAACCCGTTATTTAGTGTGTACCACATGATTGAGGTTATTTCTTCATAGACTGCAAAACAAAATTACTGTCAATCTTTATAATTTAATTCCAACGGTTGTTTTGACGTCTACCAAAGATTGGTCCCAATTGGCCCAGTGGTCTTGAAAAGGAAGAATTTGGGGCAAAATATTGTTTGTTCGCTCCTAAAATTTTGTACAAATTATAATTTTTTCCCATTTTTTGCAATATTTTAATAGTTAAAAAAATGTGTGCCGTGCGTAATTTTGATCTTCGTAAAAAAAAAAAAAACTGGTCCAGAAGAAAAAAAAATTAAAATTGAAAATGTCACTTATTTTTGCCATCCAAAAATCCAAAGAACTAAAAATCAATTGGGTGTGGCCTAAGAAGGTCTCCAATGCCTAACATAGGATCATTTGGTTAATAAATTTATGGTCATTGATTGGCAAATTGAATCCAGGTGAGTGATATAGGCTCCTTGGAGCCTCTAGTTTTCTTCATGGCCAAGGTTAAAATGCTTTAATTAAAAAGATATTTTATGTATTGTTATATTTTGAATATATTTTTTTTTGCTTCATTTTTATAATGTTGCAATAAAACTGAATTTAAAAAATATATGTACCTGTATCTTCCGTTATATTTTTGAAGAATCTAGATCTAAAAATCATTATGCTGAAAATATGAGAAGAATAAGACAGATTCAAAGACAGAGCAGACAAAAAGATGAAGAAGCACATCAGCCTATTAAAGCTTTATGGAAGTCAGAGAAATACAGTAATGTCCAATCAAAAATTAAAGAAGATATCCAGGTACAAATATTACATATCTAAAGTTAAGTTCACTTTTATTTTCACAGTATATACATTCAAATGAATAATTGGTAGATGTAATCAGGGTAGAAATTATTAAACAAGCATTAATTTTTAAACCTCAGACATTCACATGTAACCAAGAAAAGACCCTTTCAGACAAATTGTATGAGAAAGATTTCAGTTTGCATATTAGATTCCTTACACAAAATTTGATATGAGGTTAATTTTGCAAAGAAAAGAGAGTATTAAAAACAGTTTATTCATCTAGAACAAAAAAATTAACACGTAGAAGATTTAACTGTATTGAATGTTGTCACATAATACATTTTTAAATTCAATATAGAAACAACCACAGACTCCAAGACCACATTCTGCACATTTCCTTAGAGCACATTCTAGAATGGGACCTCCAGCTATCCCTGTACAGAACAGACCATGTTCTGCAGAACCCCCTAAAGAAAAACTGACAGTTCCTGTTGCATCTTCTGCAAATGATGTAAGTTTTGTAGAAATATCATTCGTTTTCCGTAACTCTTTACTGTGGTAGAACCCCGGGTAGAACTTAGGTAACCAGTTGAAAAGATTTTTATTTTTACATCATCTGTATTTCACTGTGACCCTTCATACTAATGCAGCCATACTTGCTCAGCTTCATTATACCCGCACTTTCAAATGAAAGTTCGGGTATATTGTCGTTGCGATCGTCCATCCATCCGTCTGTCCGTCCGTCCGTCACATTTTCTTGTGACGCAAACTCCTTCACTTTTGAATTTTTACCAACTTTTTTTGTGCCATATTGTTGCTTGCTAACTGCAGATGCGCAAAAGGTTTTGGAATTCCAAATTTTTAAAAGGGGGCCTGGGAGGGACCAAAAAGGGCCAAAATAGACAAAGAGAATTGTGAAGCGAACACCTATTTCATTTTTTAATTTAAATCATTTTTATTGTTGCCATATTGTTGTTGACCAACTTTAGATGCTCAATAAGGTTTTGGAATTCCAAATTTTTTTTTAAAGGGGTGTGGTAGGGATCAAAAAGGGCCAAAACAGAAAAAGACCATAATTACTAAAATTTTATCTAAAGAAAAAAAGATTTAAGAAATTTGTGTATTTCGGTTTAAGGGGTTATAGGTCCCTAAAAGGGTCCAAATAGTTAAATTATAGTAAAAGTAGGTTGATATATATTTGTGGAAAGGTTATTTGTTACAGATGCAAACTATAATGCTAAGCATGCTTTTGTTTTGCATTTTGAGGATTTTAAGGGCCAAAATGTTAGATTACAGTAAAAGTGGGTTGTGATATATCTCTGCAAAGGTTATTTGTTACAGATGCAAATTGTAATTCAATGGAAACTGAAAATTTTAAGAATGTTTGTTTACAAATAAATGTGGGGTGCGGGTATAGCTGTCGTTTCGACAGCCCCTACCTCTAGTTGTTATTTGTCAGGGTTTTTGGTAACTCATCTATGTTAGTCCTGGGATCACAAGTTTTGCCTTAAACTAACCAAAATTACTTCAATTGTGAGACTCAATAATATTTTGAAATATCTGGGAATTGAAATTCTGCTAAAAATCCCTGCATGAAAAATGTACTTGAAAATCTGAAAGGAGTTTTATTATAAGAAGAAAAAAAATAAAATTGAAAATCAGCCATCCCAAAAATAAAAATAAATTAAAATTCTTTTTGCATCAAAATTTCATAAAAGATTATATTCCAATTCGTCTGAAAATACATTATCCACTTAAATTACTTGTACATTGTTTTTTAGTTTTCTTTGTTTATTTATTGTGCTTGTGGTTGTTCTTTTGTCTTCCCGGGTTATTCTGTCAAATGGATTACGTTTTGTTTGATTGCTCCTTAGGTATATTTGTCCTTTTTTTTGTAAACATGATCCAAAAAAAAAATCTATTTATAGACGTTATATGATGCCAATTTCCAAAACAAGTTTTATGAAACGAATTTCCTAATAGAATCCATGCAGCTTTTAAGTTCGTTTTGTATGAATATCTTGATTCCGTAAGATATCAAATCCACTCATTTTATGTTGTCGTAGTTGACAAGCCAGGTCCCTTAAAAAGAGAATGGTCTACTGAACAACACCTTTGAAGATCTGAGATTTGGGTTTCAAAAAATGGGAATTAACTGATCATTTGCAACCTTTGTATATTTGGCAATATAACCAACATTGTTCAAAAATACATAATTTTCCCTCTTTTTTTTCTTTTTTTTCCCGACCAACTCTATTTTTCTGAAAAAAAATATGTAAACCAATTAATTAAAAATAAATGGCCTAACCCAACAAAACAATTACTGTGAAACTATGAAGAACCTTGCTCACAACCACCAAGTCGCAAAATCGCAAAATATTCAATGAGTGACCGAAAAACACCTTAATTCCTGAATGCGCACAGCGCATGAGGGAATTATTAGTGTTTTTCGGTCACGAGTTTCGATATTCAAATTCTTGAATTAGTTATACAGTTTATTACATTGATAAAATAGACAAAAAATGCTTCAAAAATGTCATATTTTCCTTAGATCCCTTCCTGAATCTTTCGACGTCACAAATGTCATTTGTTTGTAACACCCTTGACAACGTTAAATAAAAACCGATCTTTCCCTGAGTGAAAATATCGAATTTATTTTCACTGGAAATTACGATAAATCACCATCATCAATGTAATAAGTTGCTATAACTTGTTTCTAAATCTACTAAAACTAAATGACATAACATGTAAACTATGACATATTATTAAAATAGTTATACATTTTCTCCTGGAAAATTTGAGACTCCATTGAAAATAATCAATATGATAATATTTCAGTTGTATTTTTTGATAATGGGACAATTATAACTTTCATATGAGTAAGTTCCAATGGGTATAAATGTAATAACTGTTCAGTTTTTTTTTTACATTTCAGCTGAAACTGACTAGACACAACTTTGACTTCATAAAAGTAAATGGTATTGGAGCTAGAAAAACAAAAATGGTGAAAAGTCCTAGTTTAACAAATCTTGATGAACTAAAAAAGAAGCAGGAAGAGGAAGTACACAAATATAAAAAGGGAGTTGTGCCAAATTAGTAAGTGTGAAATCATCAAAATTATAATTACTGACTTCAGAGGTGGTTATTGAGGTCATATTGACCTAAGAAAGTAAAAACTTTAAAAGGTGTTTGAAAGCATTATGTCATAAAATTTCCAATCTGCAAAGATTGAGATGTCACTTCTGGTTTAACATCAACGAACAAATGTGGAACAATCGATGTTTTATTAGGCTTCCCATCAAAATGAATGTCATTTCAGATGAAAGTTAACTGTGATTAATACTATTTCATCAACAATACTTTTCAGGTCATGTTATTTTAAATAGTAATGAATAAAAGAACAATCGCTTCCATAAGAGGGAGGGTGACTTAGCGAAAAAAATGATGCTTTGGCGATTTTTTGGGCGACAAGTTTTTGAATGCCAGTGTGACCCCTGCAATCATATTACTTTCTGTAAATGTCCATCTCAGGAGTTACACACCAAAACTAGGTGAGGAACGAGGCGAGCTTTGTAATCGTAGATTTCTGGTTAAATATAGATATAGAAAGAGAATTTACAGAACTTTCAAAATAGTTCAAGTGATCTGAGTTCGAGCTACCAAAGTTCAACTGTATGTAGTAATTTTCAGTATGTCTGCACATGCGCATGAAAACATCAATGTTTATTTCATGCAGTGAAAAATAGTAGATTTACCTTACAAATGAAATAATGTGAACTTGCAGTCAAGCTTGTTAATATTGCTTTCAGTTTGTCAGTATGTATTTCAAGTAATTAGGAAGAAATTATGAAACTTTTCATAATAATGTGGTAAATCAAAAGCCCAAGTTTTGATGAAATATTGGAATTTTTGTAATTTTAACTTTATAGTGAGGGGAAATTAGTTTTTGATTTGAGATAGATATTACTAAAACTACATAAGTTGTAATAGGTAATTAATGTAACGATCATTCTACACTTTAAAGTCTAGTTCATCGTAAGGAACAATGGAAGAAAGAGGAAGAAGACAGAATAGCCAACACTCCAGACCCAGCCATGCCTCCTGGTCATAAAGTTTTACCAGAAAGTGAAAGAGTTAAAACTATGAATCTTCTGAAAGAAAGTAAGAAAATTGTATATACTTTAGTCAGGAAATTTTAAGCTAGTAACACATAGAAAATTGAAAAATTCTAAATCATATGGATTCTGTTGTTAAAAAAATATTTTGGATGGAATAAATTAAGTTTCCATTAGGATTTTAGAATTATTAAACTTAAGGAAATTGTACTGTTGACTCTCGTTATATAAAACTCACTCAAGTCTAGATTTTTGTGGTCCCAAATATTTTAATGTGCAAAATTATGTATTTTGACTCCTGTTTAGTCAAATTTACATGCAAGAGTTTATGTCCTTTTCATATCTTTTCTATTTTAATACCTTGTGTATACAACTAGTTTTTCAGCTTTTTGCAGTTTTTGTTCACATTTGGTATCGTGGTTGGGCATGACCTGAACATGTGCTTTCAGGTCATGTGGGGCTAGCTATGCTGCTGAAAAACGCTAGTATTCATTCAACTTTGGTTTGGGGGTTGGGTATATTTGTTCACATTTTGACTGATAAGAAGCAAGTGGGGGTATAGTAGCATGACAACGTGTGCATTTTAATTATCTTGCCTGTTGTCAAAGGGAAAATAAATTTAATAGTTTTCTCTGGTTGTTGAGCTTTTGAAAGGCATTAGAATTTATATAAATAAAAATCCTTTCAGCTATAGGAGTAAAAAAATTATGTTGATTGGCTTTTTACCCAAAGCCTAAATGAAAATCCTGTTTTGACATTTTTCAGGAGAAGCAGACCTTATGAAAATGTTGTCAGCTCTTCCATTAAGGATGGACACATACAGACTGCGGACAGAAAAACAAGAATTGGAACAAAAATTATCAGAGATTGATGAGGGAAAGAAGATATTTTCACGACCAAAAGTTTTTGTAAAAGTTGACAGCTAGTGCATTAACAAATTAAATTTTGGATATATTGTTATAATGCATTATGGTTCTGAAATATGATACTGGTGCATTATGGGACATTTTTGACTCGGTGATATGTAGCTGTCTCTAATTAGTAATATCACTGATGACATATACTGAAATTTTTAGTATTGAACAATTTTAGATATGTGGCTTGTAATTTTACACTGCCTTTATAGTAATATTGTTTGTGGACAGTAGAAAATCTTCTGTATTGTTATAAAGAGTGTGCAACAATTTTTTACCTTATTGAAGAAAGAATTTCTGTGATGTAACTGTGAAGTAAAAAGGAAGTAATTAGATTTATATGCATAAGAAAAAGTATTTTTTCATTTTGGCTAAAAATATTGTATTATACTGTTTGTAATGGCCTAGTTCAATCTGTCTACTATAGTTTGGTAGGTTTTGGACTGCTTGAACAAAGATTTGATCAGAATAAGGATTAACCAATCAACTCCATCAGGAGAATGCTTGGTGATGTCACAAATCTACCATAGTTCTACCATTTTAAATCGTGGGTAGATGTTTAGTTGACCAGACATGCGCAGCAAAACAAAATTAAATGATGTGCAGCAAAACTTTTTAGTTAAACTTTAGTAACTTTGGTTAATGATCGAACTAGGCCAATGTATATTTTACCATAGTTTAAATTGGAAAGACAAAAATATATTTGAATGTAAAATAAAAAAAGAAGATAAAATTCATTAAGAAAATAATTTGCACAGTAAAGATCGTTAGTTACTAATAAAACTGATTATCTTAAACATTAATCTAGATCCAAGTACCGTATAATTAAAACTGAAGATTGTTATGATACATGTTAAATGATGCTTAGCTTGGTTAATTAATAACTATTTTTGAGGTAAAGAATTTTAGGATTTATATTCAATTCTTCCTCTAACAGATCTAAAAAAAATATTTAAATTTTTTAATCTACGATTCAGAATTTTATGACATTGAAGGAACATGGCAAAAACAAGGGGTATAATGTAAATTTTCTCTTGGTTTATTTTGAGTATAGTAATTTGTATACTTAAATAATTATGTAAATTGTATTTGAAAATTTTTTCATTAATTTATTGTGGTCATCAAATTTAGTGTTAAGACAATGTGACAGAAATATTTCATAAAGGTGTTAAATAGTAATTATTCAAATAGTATATAGGAGTAAATCGCCTGAAATATAAGTGTTTTTTTAGCTCATGAAATATTTCTACACATTAAAAAAAAACCTGTAGATTAACCTAATGACTTTAATGCATGTTTTTGTATTAATCTTTATTTTCAGAACTTACTCATCTGCATTCCAGTAGTTGATAATATAAACCAATCTTTGAAATCCTACTTCTTTTTTCTGTAAACTGTATGTGGAAAACATAAAAAATTCTTTGTATGTTACAATCATTCCAAATATTGTATAACATTGTTTAAATTATTTTTTTTAATTCAGTGTATAAATTGTGCTTTGTTGTATTTTTTTTTTGTAACCCATCTTTGTTAATCTTCACCTCATAAATATTATATATTAATTTAAAAAAACAGAAATTTTATTTGATAATTATTATTTGTAAATAGAAGTTTTTACATATTGTTTATTGATATATAAAGGCAATACATCTAACACTGTGTTATAGTTATTCCTTATACCAAGAAAATAATAAGCAAGTAAAGGGAGCTCTTCTGTGTAAAGGTGTCAAATTTGTAATTCTATGCAATCTGAAAAGTCTTAGCATGACCCTTGAAAAATCACAGACACAGACACATGGCTATCACTTACAGAATTTGTAGTTCTCGTTACTCATTATTTGAATTAAGCATCACTTGGCATCCATCTTTCTTTGGTGTTCTCTGACTGTCAGTCATGCTAAATTTACCCCAAAATTTATTTCTGAAACCACTTGGCTAGTTGGGATCAAAGTTTGGTGGAATGGTCCTCTACTTGTCCCTTTGCACCATATTGCTGCCATTGATCTAAGGATTGCCTGATCTATAGTTGAGGAACCTAAAATGACTTCCTTGATGAAGAACAGCAATAATACACAGACAACAAAAATTGTTTTGAATTGTTCCATGCTTAGCCATCTTTGCAAGGTACATCAAGAACTTAACAAAGACGGATAAAGAACTTGTGTGTTGTACTGGACAAAACAGATATTTAACACCATGATCTGTCTGAGCAAAATGTTGTGGGAGATTGCAATAAAACCAAACTGGAAGTTATTTCTCCTCACACAAAGCAATTTTGCTGATGTTGGCCATCCAGTTTAATTTTTGTCCAAAGTGACAGTTGGTTGGTGAAGAAGTAGAAAATTTTAACTTCACAATCTTTAAATAGGACTGTTGGTGACTATAAACATGGCGTCCAGCTCTTCAGGGCAGCATGCTCTCCATTACACAACAAAAGGTGTCCGGAAAGAAACTTCATTTATAATTTATATTTCTAGTCAACGAGGACCCAATACAAATAGTTAACGGAGAAACTATCAAAGTATATATAATGCGTTAATGTGGAACAATTAACATTATAGGACACACATCTGTACTCAAAATTACAGGTTTATAGACCGTGTAGTTACTGTGATCTGGTTGGTGATGGTGCATCAAAAGGTCTTCCTGGAATCCATTGTGGTGATTAAAATATCTCCGTCAATGCTAATTTTTTTCTCAGCTATATAAGGGGTCATCCATAATTGTTTACAAAGAGCACTCTTTGTCGAAACCCCAACCTCTTCAAAAAATGTACTTCAGCATTTTTAACATTATTGCTGTGAACAGGTACGTACCACTCTGTAAAGAGGATCTACAGAAATCTTTATATCCCTTGAAAATGCATGTACCAAGTCCATAGCATGAGTCGTATGTTGACATGCTCAAGTGATTTACTGTTAGTTGGTTTTTTGTCACCTTATATACTGTTCAGAACTTTGTCAGGACCATGAATTCTATAAATATCAGTATGTTATTCATTCTCTGTTTTCCGGAATATCGACGGAAGTGACATTTACGAATATGCCGATCTATTAAAACGTACGTTAAAAATTTTGAATTTTAAACCCAGTCTCCCTAACGTGCACTTGTAAACTCGCGAAAAATGACCCTTGGTGGCTTTTTGGCTCTCCGAAGTAAGGGTATCTGATGAAACAGTCCAGAAATATGAATTGTGTACAGACGAAATTGTGTATGTGTTACTCCGGTGTAGTCGTTGCTTTGACAATGACATAATGCGATTTTTAGATACAGGCGTTGAAAGGAGTAGGGCCACTTTCCCCTGTAAATGTTTCACTCATAATTTGCTTTTTTTATGTCAATAAACAGAAATTTCATCATTAACAAGTTCAACTTTTCTACCCGCAAAAGTGGATTTTGTCAAAGAAGCACAATTATCAGGACTCAACCAATTTACTGACCAATGAAATGACTTGCGTAAACTCACTTACAGCAAGAAATTCGTATTTGTTCTGAGTGTCCATCATGTTGAAAAAACACGTTAATTTGGCAAATTCATGTTACCTAAAATTGTCTCTCAAAGCGATATAAACATCTTTACATCCCATCTTTTATGGGTAATATTCTATACAAAGCACAAAAATGTCGTCATTCACCTGAAAAGCTAATCAAACCTTTAAACAGACTTACCAACAAGGGATATAGATACCATATTGTTGTCAAGTCATTAAAGATGTCATTTTTTGAAATTAATATTGATTCACTCATAGGGTCTTTGCATCGGAAATAAACACATTATTCTAAAACCAGTTGTTAAACTGTGTGTATCGCTGTGTGTTTGTTTATTCCATATTGGCTATAGGTATAAGGGGAGGGTTGAGATCTCGCTAAACATATTTAACCCGGCCGCAGTTTTCCGCCTGTACCAAGTCAGGAACCTCTAGCCTTTGTTAGTCTTGTGTGTTTTTTTATACGCCCGCAAACTTGTTTGGGGGAGTATATAGGAATCACCTTGTCCGTCCGTCTGTCTGTCTGTCCGTCTGCCCGTCTGTCCGTCTGTCCATATATCTTGTAAGCGCAACTCCTCCTAGACCGCTAAATGGATTTCAACGAAACTTTACAGAAAGGAAGTACATCATCCAAAGATGTGCATGAAGAAAAATCTTTGCTTTCCGATATCACACAAGGGAAATAATTGGACTTCAAAGCGGGGGGTATCCTTTGTGAGCTTTGCTCACAGTACATCTAGTTTAATTTTGGTTCATTTTTATGTTTCGGCCGTCCATTTTCCTGAACTAGTATACGCCTCCGGGTGCGGGATTTTTTCGCTGTGTTTGAAGACCCATTGGTAGCCTTGGCTTGTTTTCTTCTCTTTGGTCGGGTTGTTGTCTCTTTGACACATTCCCCCTTTCCATTCTCTATTCTATTCTTGGCAAAACTTTTAGTAACTTTTTTTGTTAGTTATTACTGACAAATCTGAAGAGACAACATACTAGGAAATGCCGAAACAAATTTTGAAAGCATTAGGCAACTGTTTGAATTTTGAAAATTGCCTAGAAGTGAATTAATGCAGGAAAATGGCCCTACTTATTTCAGTTGACAAGTTAAATGAATATCTGTTAAACGTAGATTAAAGTACATCTCACTCGGGGCAAAGTTAACTTCTTTTTGGCCTCGTTGATGACGTTTCTTTAATTGTTTTTGGCTTTTCAAAGTTTGGGTCACAAGCCTACGTCTAGAAATGAAACTGATTGACATGTTTCTTTTTTCATCTTTGAACTTTCAACTAGCAAAAGAGATGACAGTTATTTTCAGTGTCTTGTTACTTTGTATATACACCGAATACAAAAGAAGGCAACATTCAAAATGCTGTAAGTTTTAATTGGCTTAAGTAAGTAACATGATGGGTTTGTTGGCTTTGTGGAGCTTCATCTATGGTATAACATGCATCTTGTCCATATTATACCATAGCCTAAGCTCCACCCATTCTGTATATATAATACAATGGATTTCTAAGACTAAACCTGAAATTATGGTAAAATATCAAGATCTGCATATTAAACCATGCTATTGTACATTCACCAGAAATAAACAAATTATTTTCGAAAAAGATCACAAAAATTCAGTCATTTATGTTACAATTAATGCTAATTATGAAAGACCTGTGATCATTCAGAAATTTATAATCTTATGATGTAAAGTAGTACTTCATAAAACTATCTTCTCTTGTCCAAGACAAAAAGACAAATATGAAATAAATCCCATTTACACTATAATGTAGTCCGTTGAATTAAGTTGGTGATAACGGAATACAGGCTGGTGATACTAAAGCAGGTACCAATTATAACGATTGTCACATCTTTTATAATCATCAAGTATGATGAGTCTTTTCCAAAGATCTTCAGGTGAAACAAACATGGTATTATATATGACAATAATGAGCTACCAACAGCACCTGAAAATTTATATATAATATGTAAAAATATAAAAATGAGGTTTACAGCTCAACTTTTTTTTTCATATATAAAAAGATACGTTTTAATCAGTGACTTTTGTTTAATTATCTTCATCATCAACTATAAAATTAAAACCTCAGTAATTGGTTAAATATTTAGAAGGATGGTCAGATGAGTCGGATTAAGAAAAAATGAAAAAAATATCTCATGATACCAGTTTTTGATGCAAAATATGACATATACGCATTTAATCTAATGACAACTTATAAGATATACTCTGGATCAAATGCTTAATGTAAATAGCAGTATTTTTTTTTTTCATTCAGCCGGCATCTTAAAAGATTACTTTCTTGTTCATTTCAATGTTATTCTTTTTATGTAAGGAAGAAAACTTTTGAACTGGCCTCAAGGTATTTCAAATCGAACATTAAAAATATAAAAAAAAAAAGACAAACTAGTAAAATTGTGTTTGCATGAAGTCGTCCAAACCCTCTGTTTGACCCGAAAATTCTGTTGAATCTGCGCATAAAGTGTTAATTTATTCTCACAAAGTTTGGAGCAATTTCTGTAATTTTTCTTTTGGTCTATTTGCATTGTGCGCCCCTTGGCATGGCACCTTAATTCCAGTAATTTTGCTTGTATTCATTAAATCATTTATACTTGGGAATGTGCAAAAAATTATACTGTACATTAGTCGATTTCAAAAAGGCCTTTGATACAGCTAAGATGGTAGAAAAAATGTATTTGATGAATACTCGCACATAGGCCTGATATTTAGACATAACGCGAACTTCGGAATAGCCAGAACAATTTGAAAAGTATTGACAAAAGCATACCTGAAAAGGCCGAAACATATGCAAAACTGTCTCTAAATATAACGGCCAACCCAGTCACTAAGAATACCACAATAATTCTCACAAGATTTCTCTTCCAAGTCGATACCTACAATTAGTCATATTTATGTTTTCAGAAAATGACAAATGCTTAATATTTAATATAATCTTGTACATACATTTGTTAATTTATGAAAACTATATACATATTGATACACGTGATAGTAAAGCATTTACGTAATCGAGTAAATATTTCAAGTTTATAATTAAAATAACTGAAAAATAAAAAAACCCCAAAAGTATCATAAAAGAATCTTATATTCTGTTAGAGAAACTGCCTTTGGTTTTTTTTTTTTTTTTTGTTTTTTTTTTTTTTTTTTTTTTTTGTTTTTTTTTTGTTTTTTGTTTTTTTTTTTTTTTTTTGGAAGGTGGAGGAGGGCTGTTTCTTGTCTTGTTTTTGTTTTTGCTTTGTTTTTTTCTTTTGTTTTTTCTTTGTATAAACTGAAATCTTTCTGTCCATTTGGGAGAAGTCTTCTTGGAGAAATGGTAGGTTAGCCTTAATCCATTTCAATACATATGGAATTAATTTTGAATTGTTGGAAAATTGGAAGGTTTGATTTTTTTTATTATTTCAACAGTCTGTATAAACTATGAACATTTGAACAACTCAAATAAGAATGATTTCGAGTAAAATTTTAATTAATTTTACCTCTTTAGGTATAACTTTGACTAAATTAGATGAATCTTTAATAAATAATATTTCTTCATCGTCGTCTGTGTCGTTCTTTTACTGTGGACTGCATATGTTACCTGTAAAATGATTATTTATATTACAGTTGTTTTTAATAATCATTAGAAATTAACACATTCAAAAAGTAAAGGCTTTATAGAAAAATATTCACCAAAGTTTAAGCCCTATGACGTCGAATGTAGTTTATATTAGAGATAAATGATTTTATAATAATAATCTTTATTCTCAATAAACCATATAGTACAATGGTTCAAATAAATAAATAAAAAAAATAAATAGGCAATTTCACAGGTATGATTCGAAGTTTTACATCTCTTTTGATAAAAATCATAAGGAGATCCTCGGGGAACAAAAAACTTATCAGCATGTATTTCAAACTGCAAATACATAATGTACAAAGAACTCGTTTATATATGTACAATATACATAAAATTCGCACACATAAAAACACAATACAACAAGAATTAATGACTTGCCATTTAAAAATAAAGCAATTTCTATCATTTCTGTGACGGGGTAGATCTGTAATGGGAATGTCAATCCAACTCCAACAATTACACATATATTCACACCAAAGGCAACCCAACTGGTTTCTGGAATGCTCAGATTCAACATCTGTTTTACCTCACTGCCAAATCTAACATATCCTAAAATCCCTAAAGTACCCAGCAGAGCTGACATTATGAAAATAGCTCCATGTAAGAATTTGATAAAATTCTCCCTGTTACCCACCATACTGGATTCTAAAGGTAGTACCTAAAATGAAGAAATGGTACATTAATATTGTTCATATTATGTACAAATTTTATATATTTGTCAAATATTTTGATATTTTAATTTGCACTTTAAGCGGGAAAAAGGCAGTAAAACATCCGAAACATTTAATATCTCTTCACGGTTTTTTCATTTGCAGCACGAAAATCTCAGAATATAAAATATATTTGTAATAGCATCAAACGAGATCGAAATGCCCAGAAAACCCCGTATTTCCACCTGCTATAGGAATAATTTTCTATATTCTGAGATAGTGAAGATATTCATTAAATTCGCTCAACTTTTTTCCCTACAACTAAGCAACATTACAATAATATAAAAATTATCTCTCTCTTCCTCTGTGTGTGTGTGTGTGTGCAGAGGAATATATATATATATATATATATATATATATATAATGTAATATTACCAACACCTGTGTAGATAAATTTGACTACTTACCAAGCCTATTCCTTCAATTTCTGACGTTAATATACCAATACATACTGGCAAACCTTTCCAGTTGATATATTCAATATCATGATGAACGCTAAAATCTGCAAAATTGAAGACAGTACGGTGAATCGATTAAGAGCTTCGATTTCTCAAATATTCCAACATAATTTGAAATCCTAGTATAGTCTAATAATCAAATTCACAACATAACTTTTCAATTCAAGAGCATGATAGACTGGGCGTACTAGACAACCTAGTTTCATCGACCACGTTTCGATGTTGTATCCAAAGATTTTAACCCTCAAGTCACAGGCACTTGTTTCTATCAATGGGAAGGTCGACTATCCACGTAGTTCCTAAATATTTTTTTAATGTGTCCCTAATACGCTTCCGTATACTCTCCGATTAATAAGATGTACATTTGGAGGGTCTCCAATGTATGATGTGTGAATGTTAAAAATAAATTAATAAATTGTAGTTTAAACCTTGTTCCTCTAACTTCATTTTTACTATGACTATAAATAAACTTCGACAACCCACTGTTGTCCGGAATTACCGGTAAATATCCGTATTTTAGGGGTTATGTATTTTCCAATATATTTATTCATTTATTTATCTATTGAAGATTTTTACTAACATTTGAAACACGTTACTCGAAATAAATTTTATTATGCACTGTCAACTTACCTACAACTATAAAGATGAAAATAACAATAGCACTGCAGAATGTCGATACATTTGCAATTACACTGATGCACGATATTTTACGTAACGCCCTTATCATGGTAAACAATATAAATATTGGTATTGGCAAGGCAACCATAAGTTTGAGTGTCGATGAAGGCGACCAGTGAAAAATTCTAGAAATATCTGTAATATTCCTTAAAGTGATGTTTAGCGTAGATACTTGTACATTTCTGTTGGCTATTATCCCCTTTGTAAATTCTGAAGTCGATGTTGAATAAACGTAACTGGAATTTGTGATAGGCACTGATGATGAACTGTTTTCAGGCATCAACGTATGAACCGAAGATGGTAAAATTGTATTTTCGGGATACATGAACTGAAATAAGCTATATATTGTATTTCCAATTATAATACAATATCCAATACAAAATCCGGACTGTGTAATGGCAATAGAAATATTCACCACATATAATCCATATTTCCCAAATACATGCCACCCAACATCACCCATTGACATATGTCTTTTCATATGCTCTTCGTGTTCAGCCATATCATCAACTTCAATTTCTACCTCGTTTTCGTTGATTCCTTCATAGTCGGTTGTAGCTGAATACTGTTTACGTGGCTGCTGTTGCATTTTAAATTCACTTATGCAGTTTTTTATGACTTTCTGTTTTGTTTTCACCAACAGATAACAGCAATGGTCAGTTAGTGAAACCACAATCAGGAAGCCAATAACTCCCAACTACATGGATAAAAAAAGACACAAAGAAAATTTATACCGTATGATTTGTCTTTTCGGGGGAGGGAGAAGATACTTTGAAATAGCAGGAATGTATAGATAACAGACGTACATATAGCGAAAACTTGGGACTAACACATTACTTTGAGCTTTGGCAGTTATCACATGACTTCGTGACGTATCAGCCCTTATCATATAATGATTGTCAATTTACTTATAGAAATACACGGAGATGCTGAAAAAATGTCGATTAAACTTAAACTAAACGATTGAAGCGCTAGTTATATTCAAGACAAATGAAACATTCCTTTACATGTTTATCGACAAGAGAACAGATTAAATCATGGTTTAGTCCTGTCCCATCTCGGCAGAAATTTTGGTGTAAGATTTCCATGTACATACGTTATGTCTATGTAATATTTCGATAAATTTGGTAAAATGCACCACTTTTAACATGTTTAACCCATAATTTCTGTCAATGCAGACACAATATCGCTTATTCGGAGATATTTGCGTATAGTTTGAAAATTTATTTCTAAAGTGAAAGCATATTAACATCTATGCCCGTCCCGTTTCATTTGAAAATTGGTCACTTTCGATCAGTTTTGTGATATTTCAAAATGGCGGCACAGAGCGGCATCATCTTATACCTTATCAAAACGAAGTAAACATAGGTCACATGAGCAAATAAAATCAATTATTTAATATATCCAATTGAAATTATATAAAATTCTGAAAAATTAATTCCACTCATTTATTGTTTTCAACATTTTAAGCCTTTAGCAAAAGTTTGGAGTCGTCATTATGTAATTGGTATCATACAATTTTATTATTAGGTCTAACATCGAATCAATGCATCGGAAATACTATCTCGAATTTATAGATATGTTAAATTGTTTGAAAACTAAGGAGTATCTCTCTCGTGCATTGCTCTGCCCTTAGATTGGTTTTGGCTTTATCCTTTTCGTCATATTGGCTTCTGGATAAAGCGGCAAACAATTCTTTACCTATACATATTCCGCACAAACTCCGTATACATATTTGAATTTTTTAAATAACATATCAAGAAATCATCAAACTGAATTACACTTTCACCGATCAGTGATTACAGATACCTACCCCTAATCCACTCTGATAAAAGGCAAAAGGCACACTCAGATAGTTGCTTCCTACAAATGACTTTATGATATTGGCAAAATCCCCGAAATGTGTGTACCATTTCATCTCGACCATTTTGAAATGAATAACAATAAAATAACATCTTGTAAAATTGTTTAAAATTATTTTAGTTTTATCAGGTTTTTATTAATTCAAGCGTAAACATTATAATTGATTTCCTCCCTCAGTTTAGATATTATCATTTAGATGGACCATAACAGACTTTAATAAATTTTCGATAATCTACTTTTTTAAAATTATTTTCTTGAAAAATGAAGATTTTTTTCTTAAAATTTACATAATCCAAAAATTGGAGAGGCAAACTCCAAAGAACTAAAAATCATTTCGGTGTGGCCTTATTAACACCATCAAAAAGTACAGTGTTCCTATGAATTTTTCATATAGTTTGCCATTTTCCATATTATTTATGTAGTTGTGTTCAGAATATGTGATAAATAGATTATGACATGGCATTTTCCATATCGGCCCTTGTATCATCCCTCGACTAATCCCTCGGTCCGATGTTGGAGTCTCGGGATGATACCAGGGCCGATATGAAAAATGCCATGAAATAATCTATAAGGAGTCAGAATAATATAATGTATCCAGTATAAATATCGGATCCTTTACACACTTTTTGACGTTACGAAGATCCTTTGTGATCATGTGACGGATTTTTTCAGAAAATCAAGGTAGTTTGACGAGAGCGTCCACTGCAATCTATATTTTATTATTTTATGTATGTTTAATTGTATTATAAATAAATGCGAAAAGCTGACGGAGCAAGTAAATAATAGAGGTAAGTAACTATATCTTCTTTTCTGTTCAGCTATTAACTACAGAAGAGTAACTCTTGAAAAAAGAATAGAAACTATGATCAACTATTTGTAAGCATTTGCCGTTGTTTAATCGGTTAGAAAGTGTTAAAAATCTGAATGGTAATTCTTTTGAAAACGGGCAAAAAACTAATAACCATTGGAAACGGACCTTTACGATCGATGCCACTACTTACAAGTTTCTATTATTTACGATTTCCGCCAGCTATTCGATATGGACAGACACTGTGTGATAGAAATAATTTATAATTTACTTTGACAGACACAACGTATTTATAAATTAATTCTTTTATTATTTTTCATCATGGACAATTGGGGTTTGTTTTTTGTTAAATAGCCTTGTTGGCCATTTTTCTGACATTACATCATCATCGGAACGGACATAAAAGCGGAAGCTACCGAAGCTCGCATATAAGTAAAAAGAATGTTGTCATCATATTAGTATCTACGAAAAATTATATGATTTAATATGAATGTTCGTTTCAAAATCATTTTTAAGTCTTTGAAATGTGCATGGTCCACTTGTTTATTTAATAATCTAAATTCCTTACATTTGTCAGTTGTCCTGAATCACACGTTAGTATCTTTGTACCCTGTAGTTACGTAACTACACGTGCAAGCACGCGTATCATAAATTTCTTACAGCTTGGACAACATAAATGTGTGAAATTCTGAGACAAGAAATTTATCCTCAATCAGTCAAATTCTGATTTGAAGTGTGTTTCTATTGCACTTGTTACATGACGACGGTCCTAAGAAATCGAGCCCCTAATTTTGGTAGATTAGTCACATATAATGGCCAGGATTTGCAGGAAATTTTGCCGTCAACTTTAAATCCTCTTTAATTGCATGTTAGGTGGGAACTTCCGGTTCATTATTGAAGATCTTACTGCAAGGTTCGTTGATAGAAAAGAAACGACGCTGGTCATTTGTTTTAGTATTATGTTATATTACTTCATATAGTTTGGTTAAATGCTCGTGAAATTTCCCGCAAAAAAAAAAAAAAAAAAAAAAAAAACTTCAGAAGACTTCTTGGAGTTTTACATTGTCACTATAAAAAAAGATTCTAAAACTTTTGACGCGTTAATTATGAAATTTGTCCACTCTCGATAATTAAAATTTCATTTTTTTTAACTGCTCGGACATGTCCCACAGTTTCAAATTATCTCGAGTTGATAAATTTCATTATCAACGGTTCATCGTTGTAGAATCTATATATACATGATATATTCATTAACCCAAAATCAATTTCTCAAAACTATGTATAGTGTGTTTATATCTATTTTCCTCTTTGGTAGATGTAATGTCCATACATTCAGTGCATATAATGAAGTTATAACGAAATGATATACCATTCGTGTACACATCTATCTTTCTCTTTATTGTGCAATCTCTGTTAATCGAAGTAAAATAAATTAAATCACTTTTATGACCCCTAATTATACACCATATGAGCCCCTGGTTGAACTAAAAAAACATTTTAAAACAAAACAAGACATAATCTTTAGGCCAAACTAGATCTTTATGATCGACCAAGCCCATAATACTCCGAACAGCTTGCTATCGATTATGCAGCATGTGCAGCATATATTAATTTTACCAATTAATGACTGAATGATAACAATAATAAATGTAACATACTGACGAACAATAAAATTTATACTGGCTGGCAATTAGTTACGAATGAATGAAAAACGGACACTATGTATTAATATTTTTTTAACTGAAGATAACTGTATTAGTGATCATTAGTCTTAAAGACGTGTTCACATAACATAATATTTTAGGTTTATCTCGATTTTGTCGATTCTTTGTTTGGTGTCTTTTATCTTTTGTGTTGCTTACCTTTTGACCCGTCAGTAGGTTTATATTTACATGAAAAAACTTTATCTTAATGTTATAACGTTGTGCAAATAAATGAAAAATCGACGTATTCCATAGACTTGTATAAATTTTAGCATATTAAGTAGTCTGGCTACAACAAACTGGAAATAAAAAAAGAATAAAAAAATAAAAAAATAAAAATAAAAAAAAATAAAACGGAGCCAAAAGTCCAAAGACAAGTCGAATTACTGGAAACAGTTACACAGAGAACCTTAATGATGTAATCAAAAGGGTAATAAATATCAAGGAAACAAAAAGAATATCAGATCAGCACAGCACAAAATTTAAAGCGCTAGCAAGCGTGAACAGCCACAAAAATCTTAAGTGACAACAATTGCTCTGAAAGGGTAAGTATTTTCTATTTCCAAAAAGGACCCGTCACATTGCAAGTAGGTAAAATGCCAACCCGTCGAGGTGTTAATGCAAATAAGAAATGAAACCTACCCAAAGACATCAACCTATACATATTCTTTGTATCTGCAGCTCAAATAGGGATGCATTAGGGTACAAGATTCAGTTAGGGTTCTGATGCTAACAATGACGGAACATAATTTTGTCATAGCAGTAATGTGGCGGTAAATATGATTACACATATGCTGGCAGTAACGAATCAAGTGTGAAATGAAAAGACTATAATCTGAAGACATTCGAATGTTACTGCTAAGTAAGAAGATTTAATCTCAATCACATCGCCTTTTTCGTCTATGTATAAGTGTAGATATGAGTAAAAAGTAGATATATAGATTCTCCTTCAGGTACGAGTGGGTTATGGAATTTCTCGACCCGAGATAGTTAAATTTTCGATTTTCAACACGCGAGCCTTTAGCGAGCGTGTTAAAATCTAAAATTTAACTATTGAGGGTTGAGAAATTCCATAACTCACGAGTAAATTGAAGGAGAATCTGTTTCTCCTATCATTTTCGACAAAAACTTCAAGAAAATGTCGTTGCTATGTAGTTTCTTTACATAGACGTCATTTCGGGACTTCTCTTATTTATCGTTCTAATAACTGTAGAAAAAAGGGCGGTAATTCCCACGTAGAAATTTAATCACCGGGAAGTGGTTAAAGATATTATGTATTTTTATCCCACCGATTAAACACGTCAGGAATAGGAGAAAAGGTTATAACGGGTCGGGGAAAGTTTCTCTTCCGTGTGTATTAGCCCTTGAACAGATTGGCTAAAAGCAGCAAAGGTTAGGTTAGGTTAGGTTTAGGGGTCGGGTCGGGTCAGGTCAGGTCAGGTCAGGTCAGGTTGGGGTTGGGGTTAGGTTAGGTTAGGTTATGGTTAGGGTTAGGGTTAGGGGTTAGGATTAGGATTATGTAAGGTTAGGTTAGGGTAAGGGTAAGGGTAAGGTTATTGTTAAGGTTAATGTTAGGGTTAGGGTTAGGGTTAGGGTTAGGTTAGGTTAGGTTAGGTTAGGTTTAGGGTTAGGTTAGGGTTAGGGTAGGGTAAGTGTTAGGGTTAGGGTTAGGGTTAAGTTTATGTTAGGGTTAGAGTTAGAGATAGGTTAGGATTAGGGTTAGGGTTAGGTTAGGTTAGGGTTAGGGTAGGTTTAGGGTTAAGTTAGTGTAAGGGTTAGGGTTAGGCAGGGTTAGGGTTGGGTTTAGTGTTAGTTTTAGGTTAGGGTCAAGGTTATAGGGTTAGTGTTAAGGGGTTAGCAATTTGTACCGGTCCCATCCCTGCGATAAATATTGCCTAGTCCCTTAACAGTGGCCACAATAAATGACAAATTTTTAACAACTCAAGGTACTCTGCTGCAGTTTTCACATGGTATCACTATTTCATATCACAACTTGCTAGTTATCCGAAAACAGCTTGAAATTCAATGTTATAAAAACTGATTATTTTGCGAAAAGTTAGGAATATTTCTCTCGTACACAAAACTGTGTTTAAATTGTTTTGGCTTACCACGTGATGGTCATTTTACCATTTTGGGGTGTACAATTCTGGATTTTTTTTTCGCCATGGGCAAAACTGTCGTAAATCGATGAAATACGAATAAATTGTTCATAAAAATTTTGTTTTCGAAGAATATTTACAAATTTATATAAATTCACATGCAGGTTTTCATAAAGCGGAAAAAGGAAATCACTATAAGATTTCTGAATAGTAGTAGTGAGTAAAGTATAAGGTAAGCTTGTTTTTCTAGAAAACAATAGATGCATCTGTAAACAGTGTTACCTAATTGTAGGCCTAGTATGCACTGTGAGAGTGTGTATGTTGATGGTACACCAATAACGGAACTAAAACTATCTCTATCGTTGTTAACATTTCTACTGTCCAATGCATGTTTTATGATATTTATCAATATCGTTTAGCTAAGTAGCAGGCTTCTAGAAAAGAATTTTTCATGAACTGACTTTCGCATCCCCATGATCCTAGTTTCTATTATCATATGGTAAATTTGTTAATGACGTATAGAAACTCAAAGATACCGGGAGATTTGGTCACAGTGAGAACAATATGAAATTCTTATCCCAATGACTTGAAGACTATAAATTCACACGCCTTTCTGACGATTTCTATTTAACTTGGGAAAAGGATATCATCAAACCCTTTATGTGAGCGCTATTGATATAAAAGTCCCTATCAAAGTTCAATTAAACAATCAACTGAGGTACTTATTAAAGTTCTTATTTTCATAAAATAACTCAAACACCTTAATTCTTTTACTGAAATTGCTTAAATTATTTTAAAAACATTGCATTTTGTTTGATTCAGTGAATGGAAATCTAAATTGATGATATTTACCTATATATATGTCACTGTTCAAAATATTTACAAGTAAAATTTATATCAGTATTGTTGCATCGTATATATTTCTAAAATTGATGACATTATAACCAAGGATACCGTATTTGTCTGATATAAATACAGATGTAAAGACCTCATGAAACCTTTATTTTACACAGGCATTACTCATATGAATTCTCGTTTTTTTTTTTTTGTATTTTAGTTATGACATTCAGAATTACTACAAGTTCAAAGAATTCTATGCTAAAATGAAAATATTACCAATATCATAAGTTTCTTCAAAAGCTGCCGTTAACACACCAAAAAAATACTAGGAAGACCTTCTAAGTTGAAATTCTTTATATCATGATGAACATTAAAATCTGCAAAATTAAAAACAGAACTTGGGTTTCTCAAACACCCAATGAACCAACTTGAACAATTCGAGATACAATATAAGGCTAGTGATCAAATTTAAGCTCAAAACAGCAGAAAGTTTACTGGAAGAAGTTGAAACTTATTTTATATACACTCGTTATTCAAGTTAATCTAACCTAAGCCACCAAGTTTACAGATAATGTTATTAGTCGTATGAGATGTTCATTTTGAGGTTCTTTGTGTTATGAGTGGTGATGTAGAGAAAAAAAAAATCCTCGATACAAATTTTGATGCACAAGATGTGACGGTATTGTCAATTTACGACTCATCAGTTTTCTTTAGGGTCTAAAATCTGAGAAAACCAAAACAATAATCGAAATAGTTGAAAAGCAAATATAAAAATTTAATATGAACAAAAGGGTAAAGCAAAACCATGTAAAGACATAGCTATGCAAGAGGGGAAAGCTCCTTAGTTTTCACAGAATTTAACATTTTGGTACCCGTATTTAAAATATAAATCTCGGACTAGTACATGAGCTGATGATACCCTCTGTGACTTGGAGTCCACCAGCAGGTGTGAATAAACTATAGCCACTTGGAGCTTGTTCCTCTAACTGAACTTTCACAACAAAATGTGACTATTTAGAACTTGCAACTCCACAGAAAATACATCTTAAATTTTCAATATCATACAGTGTCAATTTACCTACAACTAAAAAGTTGAAAACAAGAATAGCACTACAGAATGTCGATAAATTTGCAACTACACTTATAAACGACAATTAACGTATCGTTCTGGATCAATGCAAGCAATATGAATATCGGCAATAGCAAGGCAACCAGAAGTTTTAGTGTAGACGCTGGTGGTTGTCAAAAAGTGCTGGAAATATTTGAAATATTCCTTGATGTTGACATAGACATAATAGCTGTTGATGTAATGTGTATCGTTAAAATTGTACCGTTGATCTTGTTGTTGTCGTCTGTAAAAGCTGAAGGCGATAACGTGGAAATGTTGGAAAATTTGATAGGTATTGATATAATGAACTGTTTTCAAATGGCAACATATGAACGGAAGATATCAGAGAAAATGGAAATAGACTATATATCGTATTTCCAATGAAAATATAAAAACACAAGTTCCAAACTATGTAGTGGCAATAAAAAAAATCACAAAAAATAATTCATATTTTCCAAATGCGTGCCATCGGAGGTACATCCCCAAAGGACGTGTGCCTTTTCATATGCTCTCCCGCTTGTAGCTGAATGTTGTTTTCCAGATTTCGATCTGACTTTGATTTCGCTTAATCTTGTCTTTTGTTTTCACTAACAAAATGCAGCAATGGTCATTTAATAAAACTACAAACACCGATCCTATGATTCCGAGCTATAATGATAAAAAAGGGAATATAAAGAAGACTTATAAAATCTTTCTTTTTAGCTAGGAAAGAATGTATTTGTTAGGTTAAATAGCAATTAATTCTCGTTATCTCAAGTTCAATTGATTGCCAAAAACATGAATTTCTAGATATCAAGAATAGTTAACTACCTTTTTCAATTTCAATCAAGCGCTTCTTCGTGCCTTATAGAATAGAGAATGGAAACGGGGAATGTGTCAAAGAGACAACAACCGGACCAAAGAGCAGAAAACAGCTCAAGGATATCTTGCATATGTTATATTCCTCACAAACCCAATAAGATAAGACTGACTGACATTTTCACCGGTCTATGAAACCTACCCCTAATCCACCCTGATAAAAGGCAAAAGACACACACAAATAGTTGGATCCTATGATTGTCTTTAGAAGATTGGCAAAATCCCCGAAATATCTGTGCCATTTCATGTCGACCATTTTGAAATAAATGATAAAAACTGACGTATCATTGTTTTATATATTTAATTCTTTGATCTCTTTTTGACAAATTTTATGTATATTCAAGCATAAAAACATAATCGATTGGCTCGCCAGTAAATTATATAACACACATTTTTATAATAATTTTACCAGTTTCAAAGATGAACAACAAAGATTTCCAATGTTTAGACATAGATACAGTAAGTGAAATTATTTCATATTTACTTCTTCAAATAGTTCAAAACATATCTGGTCAAGGCATACAGACTCAGAGTAATAGAAAACGCTGTTATATATTTCAATAGATAAACATATAGCTCTAAGTGCAGATCTCCAGCACTGATGCTAACAGTGTAACGTGCATTCTTTACATTAAATTTGTAAAGAGGCTTTTAAAATGGATTAATCAAATATTAAATTTTCTTAACCAATTAAAAAAAAATAGATGTACATGAATTATGTTATGCATACTCGTTAGCAATTGGTTTTTTATTGTAACAAAAATATATAAAATTGTTTACTGGATCCCTCAGCAAAACTTCTCTTATGTTTTTGCCAAACCTAGCCAGATAACAAAGGTACATGTATCATTTGTAAATTCCAAGACTTTATGAAGCTTTATTATCACAAGCAATAATGACAGTAATACCTGCAACTAAAATTCACAAAGGATACACTAAATTTATCTTAAAACCTCAAACTTCTCCCGTAACCTGCAATACTAGATAGGTGTATACACATTTCAACTAATTACTTTTTTCAGGAAAGGCTTACTTTTGACACCACCCCATATTTTTTAAATTGGTCAGAGTTCTATATTTAGTATGTTAGACTTTGCGATTCCCCTTTTGTTTGAGCAGGGTTAAAAAAATATCAGTATTCATTTGTTACTGTTCTCACGAAGTCATCTTGTCTCCTGATTTTGATCTAATGAATATTGTCTTTTATCTTACTGCTACGGTATTCTTTCTTTCTTTCTTTTTGTTTTGCTTTGTTTTGTTTTGTTTTTATACCTTTATTAATAAATTTGGGAAAACTGAACACCAAAAACGACGAGAAAAGTAAAAAATAACCAAGACGATAAATTAAAATATATTATTTAAAATGCCTTTCTAAAAACATTACAAGCGTTGATTCTGTAAACTGTTCCCAATGTTAAAAAGCAGCAATAAAAGCACTGCTGACCTGCTTTGAGTATCGCGTTCCAGTATTTCAAGGACAATTTTTTTATGTAATGGCATATTATTCCCTGGGGTAGTTAAGATTAGGATTTTTAAGAGATAGTACGTCATCTGAAATTAACGGATTGGTCAATTTCTTCTGCTTTGTAAATACTTAGCTTCATTTGAATTGAAGACCAGACTCACCTAGGGAATTCCAACAGTCCCTATAAAAACCTGTCCTCGAAATTAACAAATATACTGCGGAATCTAAAACTTAAGCATCTTAAAATCAACTTCTGAGTACTTCTTTTTTCACAGAACAAAATGGTTCAGATTAAATGGAACTTTTATTGTGCCAAGGCACTGCAATAACACTATACTGGAAGGTAAATCACCTCACACCAACAAATTATATTGATGTCAAGCCATCAAGTCTAATTGCCATCGGGACAAATGCTTCATCAACAGCAAAGGAGTAGGGCCATTTCCCCCCTGTATTTTTTTCACTCATAACCATTAATTTTTTTAAATCGTAAATATTTACCTACTTTTATTGTAATTTTTGGAATATTGCCAAGAAAGTGATTCAGAATCAAAATCATTCTACATTCATATGAAAGGAAATACATAAACTCACAGAAAAAAATTGGGTTTGGTTCTGAGTGTTCTTCACATTGAAAAACTGTCTAAAGACTTTAATTTGTTAACAATGTCTCCGAAAAATATTTAGTAACTTATTTGTTAGTTATTATTAGCAAATCTTTAGAGACCACATACCAAGGTATGAATCCAGAGACTTTTAAAGGTTTTAGGCGACTTTTTGAAAATGACCCTAGAAGTGAAATGATTGCAAGGGAAAATAGCTCTACTTCTTTCTGCCTTGAAAATTTGTAGATTAAAAAAAACTAAATTTAAAAGTAACTTCTTACTGTAATATTGATCATTTTATTAAAATAATTAACATTTCAAGATATACAGTTAAGAAGAAAATTCAATACATCATATAACCACAAATATGTAAAACTGACCGAAGTAAATGAACTGAAAAAATTTACCGGAATGTGACCTTTTTTTTCATGAATGCTGAACTAATAACAAAGTAACACCGTACTTATGACCTATAGACCTATGTCTCAAAAGATCATAATACCTTTGATTAATGCAATATGATATCAACTCAAGCATAAAACTTGTGTCAATAAGTGTTTAAGGTAGATCATACCTAATACACTGAGCATCTTGCAAATTTGTAATATATATTTCAATGAGCAAATAGTATTTGATATAATGTAAAAATTATATCTTAAGTTTATCTAAATAAAGAAAAATGACAAAATTGCATAAATAGCAAAATTACAAAATTCTATTCTTAAAAAGAACCTTTTATTAGGGAAAATAATTGGCAGAAAATTTTTCTAATGAAATGTAAAGGAAATTTTGTTTTTTTTGGAATTAGCAAGAAAAAACAAATGGTGACCCCAATTTTTCTTTTAAGAATATAAAAGCATGTCCGATAAGTGCTTTTTTCACAATTTTATAAAAAAATTCTATCTGCCAATTTTTTTATTGTATGAGAAATTTGGATTTTCCCTATATAATCTATATATAAAATTTACCAACATTTAGACTCAATTTCTCAAAATCAAGAACGGGGATCTATGTTTTTTAAATTGAAATTTCAAAGTATAACCTATCAACATCCTGCCTGGAAAAAATTAGGAAAATCTATCTGCCAAAAATATTAGTATTGATCTATCTTAATTAAGACCAGACTGACCTACTTCTTTCAGGATGGTGACCCACTCATTAAAATATGTACCTACATACTTGTAAAAGGATTCTACTACATATAACGGTAGTTAATGAAAAATAAAATTGGACGAAGTCATTGAAGTGTCAAATATGGTTAGAAATACCTACATTTGACTGGATGCTTGACAGCTCACCAAGGTGCATTTATACAAGTATCCACACCCCAAGATAAGGAGATCGATACTAAGATAGGAATTAGACTAAAATATTTAAAATCAATACAGTGGGCAATTTTAGTCTTATTGACTGTGCATATTCAGAGGGTCCTATTACCTAACGATATTGAGATTTACTTTGATGTATATCTTCAACCATAGCCAATAAACCATGAAAGGTAGTTCCTACTAACCTTACTCAGGCTGAAAGGACTGCACTTCCAATTGTTATTGAGATATAATTTAATAGTGGTTGTAACCTGTCATTTGATTGGTTAACTTTTTTTGTCTATACTAATTTTTTCTTTGCTACTATGATGTCGTAAATTGGAATTCCTATGTTTGAGACGTTAAAACAACCACTGGAATTAAATTGTAAGGATGATTATTTTTGTTTTCAAAATAACCTCAATGCAAGTCATGCAAACTTTAAAGTAATCCGCTAAATGGATTATTTAGTGTGCAGACTGTGATTGAGGTTATTTCTTTGTAAGACTGAAAAAAAATTGCAGCTAATCCTAAAATGAACTCTGATGTAAAAACTTTACCAATTAAATCAGGACACAAACCTCAACTAGTCAGTTAACATTAAATATGGACAATGTGACTTTCCTTTTATAAAAAAAAATATACAATTCTACTGGGTACATTGTTGTAAGTGTAGAAATTATCGAGAACTGAGTGTGGATGTTCATGATGAGGGTACACCAGTCAGGCAATTAAACATAGATTCTTCTTCTGTTGTGAGTGGATTACAATATTTCAATATTCATGATAGATAACTTTTAGGTCTTTTCCGAGCATGTTTTTAAACTGAAAATTTAATTATTGGGAGTGTAGGAATATTGTAATCTACAAGCCAATGGAAAGGAGAATTTGTTTTTTTACCATTACAATTTAATTTTTCATGCTAATTTCACTGAAATTGTAGAAATTTTGAAATCTATAAGGCAACAGAAGAATAATTTGTTTCTCCCATGATTTTCCATTCTGAAGCATTCAAATTCTATTTGGTTACAATAGTCATTTTCATTTTGCCAAGGACGCAACTGCATACTGACATCATAAACAAATCGGACTAATGAAAAACTGAAATTTGATGCCATAGAAGGGAAAAAAATCATGCTCTTGATATAAAATAATCTTTGATCACTTGTCTGAGCTGTGTGGGGTTTGCATTAAAATGGAAAGAATGTATATTTATGTCACCATCTATACATGTAATGCAAATATATTAAGAATATAGGAGTTTTAAACATACATATATTTGTCTGACAATACTTAAAACACTTTTCCTTCTCCCCACATATCCTGTATGTGAAATTTGAATTTCTGTTAAAAATCTTAGAGGTCAAATCCATAATAACCTGTAAAATATGTATTTTTTTTACGTTCTGAAAATGACAGAATGATCTATAACCTTTGACCTTCACATATACAGATGGTTCATCACAATGAATTATTTCTGTATACAAAAAACCCAACAATGTTTACTATACCATACAATTTCCAGAAAAAAATACCTGATTTTTTTAGCCACAATTAAACTGTCAACTTACATACATAATAAAACATACAATTATATATCACAATCATACATAATTCAAATACAATTTCTTGAGCAATTAAAATTACTTATATCAAAAAAATTCATAAAAAGTTGATTCCATATCTGAATATCTATGGTCTTCATCTAAAAATGTAATCCTCCTAATATTACACGTAAAACTGAGTAAAATTTATAATATCACAGTACTAAATACTTATTTATTACTTTTAATACAGTGTTACATTGTGCAATTGTGAAATTGATTAATCTCACACCATAATGGACACCCTGTATGGTGCAATATAAGATACATAAATCCTGATATTAGTCCTATACATATAACGCCTGTTTTTGATATTGTCAATGTGTTTCTATAGTATTCTAGTTTATGACCTTACAAATAACTACAGGTTCATAGAATTTTAATGTCATTCACTTCATATTCAAAATTCATCAAAAATATTTCCTTTATTTTAAGTACTATCTGGTTTCGGAATATTATTTTTTTTGTAATGAGTCCAAAACAGAAAGCCTTCGAAAATAAAATAACAAGTGAAATGCCAAAAATTTAGAATGTTACATAAGGTTTATTAAATTTTTTTTTTATAAATTTCATATTTCATAACAATATTAAATTTACAATATCCTGCAATGCATCTGTTTAAAATTAATATTAGGTAAAATATGGTCAAATCATATGTGGCAGTCGGTTGAACTGTCACCATATACCATGATGTAATCTGATTTATACACCTATTGACAGTACATTTTCTGAAATTACACAACTTTTTCATGACGTGGCAAACCAGTTGATACTAACTAGTTCCCAGTTGTAACATAGCATTGTGAAAGAAACTTTACAAGGAGGCATATTTAAATGATTGTAAACACTTCAAATAATGTTTTTATAAGCTCCCGAAGGGAGCTATTATGGTACAAGGGTCAATTTGTGTTACTGCACGGACAAGATTTTTTTCTTCGATCGGAAGTTGAGCCTAATTTCCGGCTTGCGCAAAGACGCTATCACTAAAAGATGGAATGGAACGGGATGGAACATGAAAAAAAAGGGAACAGAAATGGAAGATTTCCTGATATACCCTTCTTAATAGCTTCGGGAGCTCATCAGATAACGCCTACCTCATATTATAATTAGTACCTAGGCGTCAACATGGTGGTTCAAAACTATCATCAACCTTACATATTTTCCTTTGAAAGTTATCCTTTCCCTCAGCTCTTCATTGTGACCTTTAATTGTAACTCCACTTGACCCCAAGTGGAAGTTGTTTAATATACGAATCAAATCCGGATTGGACATTACTGTCAATAGGTGTATTGTAGCAGCCATAGTATTGTATGATTAAACAACATGTCTTCATACTGAGCAAGCTGACATGATTTGAAAGACAATCTATATATATATATATTGATATTTACAGCAGAAAAATGTAACATGACAGTGCCTCAAAATTAATAATTGCACAAATAAATTTAATATTTCACCCACAAATATTATATATAAATAGAATAAAATAAATAAAAAAATTTGTAAGTATTCATAAAATTTAACAAGAAAACAACACAAATCACAGACAAATCCCAATAATTATATTAAGAGTAAAACAAACCACATCACTGTAATTTAAAACCTGATTGGTTCGTTTATCACAACTTCTTTGTAATCTTAAAATATGATTGGTTCGTTTAAAGTAAGATACCAACAGAAAATTTTTACCAAGGCAAATATCTAACACCAAAGTTTTAAGAAAAATCAATGAATGGACATTTGACTTCCATAAATTAGAAGCTTATATAATACAAAGTATTCTACGATAAAAACAATACTGGTAATTCTTACTTACAACCATACACACGATTAATAAAATAACCGGTCAAGTGTGAGATTTTTCTCAAGTCTAGGCGAGATTTTTAAAACAAACAAAAAATATTTAATGATTTGAAAACCTTTTCCAGAAAATTTAAGCACATTTGCATAAATGGGGTAGATGTCATCCTTGAATTTGGAGGTGTCACATGTCTGCACAACTAGAATTATGTCATACTTTTGACATTTGTGACTCACAATTTTTCATGTCAAAATGGTCCATAATTTGCTAAGGATATTTGGTCCCACTTCAAAAATACATGCAAATGAAATTTTTCAAATTTCAAATTATTCATAAAAAAAAAATTAATCCAAAAAACAGATGACAATAAAGTATCCTCTGTTGTCCAAAAACTGTTTCGTCTATCAAATCAAAACCCATTCTGTACAGCGAAATATAAAAGTAATTTCCCACTAAATTTATACTGTTGTTTGGTGAATCAATTTTACAATAACGGCATACAAGCTGATTATACTACAACAGATACCAAGTATAACGATCGTCACATCTTTTATAATAATCAAGTATGATGAGTCTTTTCCGCAGATCTTCAGATGAAACAAACATGGTAATATATATGCTAATAATGAGCTACCAACAGCACCTGAAAATGTACAAATATATTAAAAAAGGTTTTGGCAAATATTGCATGAAAAACACTGACAAATTCTCAACAGAAAATCTCTACATATACCAGACAAAGGGGCTACACTTTTATTGTAGTCATTTGTTTATTTTTCTGTTTATTTTTCATTTCTTAACCTTTTTGTACTTCTATGAAAACAGATTACTTGTTAATCTAATATACCAGCTTTGTAGCATATCCACATGAAGCATGAAATAATATTCAAAACCAATTAAAAATGCATTACCTCCCTTGCTGTTTAACTACCAGTAAGTATGTTTATTTCTGCAATAATCATCTTTACCTATTCCCCTGCATGCGGTTAATATCCTAAGGATATTTACATATCATATCACTAACATAAAAGGTTTTAGACAATTATACAGGTAAAATGTTTCATATATATTAATTTAACAACCAAGTTGCTTATCTCGACTAAAAATTTAGATGAAGAATCAAATATACCATGACAAAAAATGTTTATGCACAAAATATAAATTTTTTATTGAATTATTACTCATCTATTACGTTCAATATTAAAATGGCAAAAGAAAAAAATCAGAAAAAAGCTCTTTCTTCTTTTTCCAAATATTGACTGAGCAGGGAATTCAGAACGATAACTTTCTTGTTCATTGCAACAAAATTTTTCCTTCATAGTAGATAACAGTTTACAACAAACTTGACAACAAAACATATAAATACAGTGAAGATATCAAAATTCAAATTTTTAGTACACTCAAATGTATTTTTATTTGTGAATTTTTTCAGTTATGGCACTGAACCAGTCTTGTCCAACAAATGTTTACCTGTAAAGGCCCCAATATATGCAAAACTGTCCCTAAATATAACAGCCAATCCAGCAGCTATACATACTACAATGAATCTCACCAGATTTCTTTTCCAAGTTGATACCTACAATAATTCATTGTTCATTTCAATAAGCAACTACGTTTCTCATGCAAGGTTTTGAAATTTCATACGACAAATGCTTTTTGACTATTTTTCAACTAATTCAACATAAGAATAAATTTAACCAATGGCTGCAATACAAATGTCTTTCCAAATTGATACTACTAATAAATATTCTACTTAATTCAAACTTATAAGGATAAGAACATGTTGATATGATAATGAATATAATCCCTGCTTTGTACAAGACCGACATGCTAAGCCAGATTTTTAATGAGCAAGTTCACGAGGTAACTGTCCACTGGAAGATATATCATCCTACTCGGACACATAATACTGACTCCGAGCTGACCAGTCTATCTTTTCTCTTATTCCTAGATGCAGCATGCTTGGCTGAGAAGCAGCAAATAACAATTTTAATGTCTTTGGTTTGACCAGGCAGGGGATCTAACCCGCGACCTTCCACACTCAAGGCGAACACTCTACCACAAGACCACAGAAGCAGTCATTTCAATATTAACCTGTCCAAATCTGGTAAACTTCTCTCTTTTGGTATTAACTTGACTAAATCAGGGGAATTTTTACCTCTCTAGGTTATTACTCACTAAATCATATGAATCCTTACCTCATTTGGTATTAACTTGACTAAATCGGGTGAATCTTCACCTGTCTAGGTTATTTCTTACTAAATCATGTGAATCCTTACCTTTTGGTATTAACTTGACTATATCAAGTGAATCTTTACATCTCTAGGTTATAACTTATTAAATCATGTGAATCCTTACCTCTTTTGGTATTAACTTGACTAAATCTGGTGAATCTTTAGGTAATAACATTTCTTCCTGGTCATCTGAATCCTTCTCTTTTTTTGGACCACATACACTTCCTATAAAATTACTATTTGTTACTGGCCATTCAAAGAATAGGACTACAGAATACATGTCTGAATATTTTGTGATTTAAAGAAAATAAAATATAAATGTACTATAAAACAAAATAAGGGTAACTTTTCTTTGGAAATTGAATATCAAAATAAGGATTTTCACTAAGCCTAGTTAAAGTTAGTTAGTATATTTTCACCTTCTCAAATATTGTCCTATCTGATTCAGAAACTAAAATAGTAAAGTTTTTTTTGTGATATTCTGGTGAAATTTTTTTTAAAATCAACTACTCGCAGACCCCCACATCCCTTTTTTCTTGATCAGAGTTGATAAAGTTCTACATGATAAGTTTAAATTGGGCTAAAGGGTTAATTCAATTCCTGTATGTGTTGAAATTTTTTTATTATACATAACTTATATTTTTAAGTCATTTTTTTGGTCAACAAATCCATATATCCTGGATTAAATGACATGCTTGTAAAAATCAGAATATAAGTCTCTCAAATGTGTTTAGTTGTTTGGTACAAGCAAATTTGTTTAGTCATTACCAAGCTTACTATATAATTACCAGATACCAGTATTACTACAAGAGAGAACAATTCTAACCTCTAAATGCAGAATACCACATGGCTTACTAATGAAGTGCAATACACTGTACACCTTGAATTGGGACAAAGCAGTACATTTTTTTGGGGTACTCTTTTCAATCACCTAGTGACATATAAATTTTCAATATACAAATACATGTACAAATCTACAAAATATGAGAAAATGAGCAAAACTGAATTTACAGATCTAGGGTTGGACCAATTAATAAAAATGAAATTGGACAAAAATGATTGACTTACCATAAGAAAATAAAACAATTTCTATCATTTCTGTGACTGGGTAGATTTGTAATGGGAATGTCAATCCAACTCCAACAATTACACATATATTCACAGCAAAGGCAACCCAACTAGTTGCAGGAATGTTCAGATTTAACATCTGTTTTACCTCACTGCCGAATCTAACATATCCTAGAATACCAAAGCTACCAAGTATAGCTGACAGTACAAAGACAGCTCCATGTAAAAATCTGGAAAAATTATGTCTATTACCCTCCATACTAGATTCTACAGGGATTACCTAAAAATATAAAATATATTCATATATACAAACTAGAAAATGTGTCTATAAGACATGGATTCCCCGCCCTAAAAACAATATAGGTTTTGTAATATTGAGCTAAATAGGAAAGAAATATCCAGTTATGAAAGTGAAAAATGAAGTTTATAATGGAGCAAATATATAGTACAGAACTTTGATGTACTATACAAGAGGGCTATAGTGGTGAAATATCATTGATATATTACTATAGGTTTCTGAGAAATGAACATAAATGCAAAATCTAAACAAAGTCACTGAAGCATGAAATGTAAGTCATAGTGACCAAAGTGTTGCTGAACTGTGTTGTACTATACAAGAGGACTGTAGTGGTGAAATATCATTGATATATTACTATAGGTTTCTGAGAAATTAAGCTAAATGCAAAACTGTATCGAATTGGGACATACGGACGGACGGACAAGGTTAAATCTATATGCCCCCTCCACGAATGTGGCGGGGCATAAAAATGTCTATAGTCTGAGATTACATCATTGTTAGAAACATATTGTTGATTACGCTGTGAAACATATTGTTATCAACAAAAGGTTTCAAACGTGGTATATGCATATGTATGTAACACATGATTTTTCCAAATATTCATGTACATATGTATGTGAGGCCAATGATATTCATTAACTGGTACAATCTGTTCTTTACAAGAATGCTATTTCTAATAATTTTTGTTACCCATTTCTTTTTGATTATAGAACTGCGATAATACATATATATACATTGTATGTGTACAAAATGTAATACACATATTTTCAAAATATATAAACAAATGTTTAGAAATGATTTCCATACTTAAATTTGTAATTTTGGAATTTTTCATCTGATATGTTCCTACTGGGTACTTACCAAACCTATTCCTTCAAAGGATGCAGTTAACATACCAAAAAATACTGGAAAGCCTTCCCAGTTAAAATATTTAATATCATGATGAACATTAAAACCTGCAAAATTAAAGTAATTTGAATGTTGAATTCAAACATGCATTCAGTCAGAAAAATAAAAATTCACAAACAAAGAAAATTTGCCAAGAGAATTGAAAATTTATTGTGATACCCTTGGTGTTGAGTAATGTGCAAGAAAGAAATATCTTAAGAAACAAAGCGAACTTTTGTTGGAGGTGGTGCAAAGGATATTACCATAAAAGAGTTGTTGTAGTACATGTATGTGCTATTTACTATCCATCAAGATAGGATTACTCATCTATGAATTATTTTACTACAAGGCAGCATTATGTTGTACAGCAGTTAAAATAATGACAGTAATGAACTAATGATAATACATTGGTACATGTACAGACAAAAACCTTTTAAGGTAGTTGCCAATCCCTCTTTGTTACAAGGATAGACGTGTGCAGCTAATTATTTCATGATAAAGAATGAACCTGAGTTTGAACTAAGACTTCAGTTGACATTATTTTTCAATATTCTAGTGAAATGCTGATTTGACAAGTCCCAAGGTATTAATTGTTGAGGTAAAAAACTTCAAATATTAACTACAATAATTGTATCGGTAACATAATGTAACAAAAATCAAATCTTTAAGATGTCCACATGTAAACTTACCCACAACTAAAAACGTGAACACAGCAATACAACCACAAAATATTGATATATTTGCAAGTACACTAATAAATGACAATTTCCGTATTGTCCTTATCATCGCAAACAATATAAATATCGGTAATGGTGAGGCAACCAGTAGTTTGAGCGTCGGTGCTGATGACTGTTGAACAATGCTGGAAATATATGAAATATTCACTGCAGTTGTTGTTGATGAGGTCATAGTTGTTGAAGTGATGTTGAGTGTAGTTATTGTTGTTTTTACTGTTGTTGTAGTAAATGTTGAAGGGGATGCTGAGGAAATGTTGGAAGTAGTAACAGGTATTGTTGTTGATATATTCTCAGGTGTAAATGACGAGAAAGGCATTGTTGTGTTTAAATCAAATTTCAAATCATCCACTTCTTCATCAAGATGTTTTGATGCACTTCGGATATGTTTGTTTAATTCGACAAAAGATTCATTCACTGGTAAATTGTATACTTTAGCATCGTTGCAATATGGATACGTATGAACAGAAGAGTTTGCTGAAATTTTATTATTACAATAAATAAATGGAAATAAACGATATATTGTATTTCCAATAAAAATATAATACCCAACACAAAATCCAAATTGTGTAATGGCAATAAAGAAATTCACCACATATAATCCATATTTCCCAAACGCATGCCATCCTACATCTCCATAGGACATATGTCTTTTCATATGCTCTTCCTGTTCAGTGATATCGTCAAATTCAATTTCCACCTCATTTTCACTTATGTCTTCTGAGTCACTTGTAGCTAAATACTGCTTTTTTGGCTTTGATTGTCCTTTCATTTCACTTATAGAGTTTTTTATGGCCTTGTATTTTGTTTTCACTATCAGATGGCAGCAATGGTCAGTTAGCGAAGCTACAAGCAGCAATCCTATCATTCCCAACTACAAAGATAATTCAGAAACACAATTAAAATGTTCTATAGTCTGTCTTTTTGTGAGGAAGAAGGGCGTCTTAAACACAGTGTTCAGTAAAACTTATATTTTGAGTCAGTAAATGGTTTTTATGACTATAATTATTTTACTAGACATTTTCATGTGAAAAGTTCTTAGTGATTTTCGAACTGACCTTTTAAAGTGTTTTTCATATTGTGCTCATTACTAAAATTTACTCGGTTGGATGTTGACATATTTCCCAATAATTTATCTTCACCTGTATGTTATAAAGGGAACCAATAAGTATATACATGTATACATCTCACATTTTAATTTTAGCTTGTATTTTTCTTTTGAATCACATTAAATATTATTCTCATTATCTTGATTACAGAAGTTTCTGAATTTATACTGAGATTTTGGGTGAAAATTAAATCTCACAAAATCAGCAATTATAAATTTATATTTTCAATGATAAGTGTTGTAGTCATCAATACCAACCCCTAATCCACTCTGATAAAATGCAAAAGACACACCCAAATAGTTGGAACCAATAAATGCCTTAACCATATTGGCAAAATCTCCCAGATGTGTATACCATTTCATCTTGAACACCCTGAAATAAATTTAAAGCTTAAATAAAACAAACAAATTTTGCATTCAAGAAGAGTTAATTTTTATTGATATTTCTAATTCAAATTCAAACGTAATCATATTATATGTCATTCTTAGTCTTGTTATATCAGAATTTGATAGTGGAGAAAAGATTTAATTAAGGATTGACTGTAATGTTTTTTCAGTCTTTGAAGAAATAACATCCATCACATGGTGCACACTAAATAACTTGCATAGCAGGTTATTTGAAAGTGTGCTCCATGTGCATTGAGGTTATTTAGAAAAGACTGAAAAAAAATTACAGTCAATCCTTATAATTTAATTCCAACTTTTGTTTGACCTCCAAAAGGTTGAGAGTCATATTAAAGAAGAAAATTTAGTCTACGATATCATAGAAGAAAAAAAATTTGACCCATCAAATGATGCATTACATCCAATATTAAATTATTAGGGGGTAAAGTTAAGTTTGTGATCAGGATGAATTTAGTGGATAAAAACTGTTCTACATTATAAGTTATAGAATATGACAAATTTCATATATTCCTGTTGATTTTATTTAAGAGAAATTATATCTTTATTATTCCTGTTTGTTTTTTTTTTAAAAAAATGATATTTTCATTATTTCTGTTATTCAGAAAAGGCACAAAATAAACTATAACCTTGATATTGGAGCTTAAGAATAGGCAATATTGAGGAGAAAAAACTTTTAAAATTTTAATTACAATAAAACTTTTCAATACAAATTCATGTGTAGAAACAACAGACAAAAAAATCAAATTTTCAGTTGTATAATATGAACTATTTGGTAACATATCTAAAAATGCAATAACAAATTTTTCTAGCAGAAAAAAATTGTTTATGTACTAATACATATAACTGGTAATCAATTGTGTATTTTCTTTTGATCTTTTCAGATAACATGCTTAGTCAAGTTCCAAAATTATATTTGATTGACTAAGTATTAAATATGATCATTTAGATAAACCATTCAATTACTGAATTTAAATATTTCATTAATTCTTCTTTGATAACTATATATACCAACAATAAATGGAAAATATTAACCACATATTATGTTTCAATGTGTTAGTGCAAAGACAAAACAAGTTCAATTATTTCTTTGTTTACTCGTTCAATACTTTCAATTAAAGGCTTTACTAATTAAGCTCACCATGTTGCAACTACAGCATGTTGACAGGTGAAATACATGTGTAGGTTCATTATTTTACTTAACAAAACAACATGTTATTTTTAGACCCATTTCCAACCAGTTAGCTAATTTATTGCAAAAATTTTAATTGTAAAATCTAGAAAAATTCTATTGAAACAGAGTACTCTTGTCATGATAAATTGCAAGAAAAAATGTTCATGAAATAAAACGAAAATATACAAATTTCACATATCCTGTTAAGGGTTGTTATACAGCTTCTTTTTTACCCTTTGGCCCACTTTAATCCCAAACCCTCATAAGATAAAAGAACTTGTTATGATGAAATTTAAGGAAAAAAACCTAATGAAAATGTAATGAAAAAATAATTTTTTCAATTCCTTTCAGAATAGTTTAGTTGGTTCCTTTCACCCATTTTAGAAATTAGTAGAGATGAAAAAAATTTCTCTATAGTATATTTGGCTGACTTTGTAATCTTTAAATCATTAGAACCAAATTTCTTCAAAATCTGATTAAAATTTTTTTAAATTCCCAAAATGGGGGCATGGTATTTTTTTTAACCCTCTATACATTTTATCTTTAAAAATAGTACACCATAGTGAAAAACATGATGTCAACAAGTGGGGAAAAAGAGGAGGTATTGTTGGGGGTTTCACATATTTCCCTATTTATCTTCACCTGTATTTCATATTGGGAACAAATAATTAAATGCTTAAATATTAGAAATAACGTTATAATGCAGAAATCTAATTATCTGTGGAAGACGTAACCCATGCATTTACCATAGAGATGATAAATGACAGAAATCTTATGTATAAATTTAGTCACGATACAGACAGTCAGATTAATAAAAACATGTTATATGAATAGAAACCTTTATTATCCTTCTTATATATCCCTGATAAACTTTAAATAATGAAAGTGGTTTTTTTTTATTGGAAATAGTAGATTCAACAACCGTATCAGTGTATGTCTTGTACCAATACAACTGTCAATCAGAAAGACGCAAATTTTTTTTCTAATAAATTGATGCTTATTTACAAAAATATGTAAATATATAAAAAACCAAAATGTAAATGCACATTTTTTTCTCAAAATAGAATAAAATATCTAGTTCTGACCTTTTCTTTCTATTTTCAGCTAATGCAACACATAAAATTAAATAAGCTTTCATATGAATAGCGATGTTAATTATAATCCCTGGATCCTGTTACTTGACCTTTTGTATATGAATAATCATGATATATATATAACCTTTTCCTTATTCTAGGTCAACTTTTAAATCATAATATTCTTAACCATAATCATTATCAAATAAATTAACTATATATAAAGTAAAAGAAATCACACTGTTTAGCTTGTAATTGTAGATATTGTAAAATTATACTAATTCCTAACAAGAAAGTATGGCATTTCAAACTTTGGACTGCATTCTTATGCTATAAATAATGACTCATCTTATAAATCTAAAAATAAGATATTTTAAGATATCTTTGTTAGTTTCCCGGATTCTCATGTACATGTAATTTTAAAAGAAAACCTAAAATTTAGCATTTTTCAATTCCCCACCTCCCACCATTGTGCTTAAAAAGATTATTATATTTTGGAACAAAAATTCTTATGATCATATGCTATGATGACAGAATGCTGACAAATCTTATCAATCTATTTATAAACTTTTAGGAGCAAAAAGGGATCTTTTTTATACATGTACCTCCTCCTTTCATATCAAGATCACTATCATGTATTTTATTGCTGTTTTAAATACTAATACAATTTTCCATATCTTAAAAATTGAAATTAGACTTGATGTAAATGATAAAACAACTTAATGTATAAACTAAAAGTGTTGCACAATCATATCTTGAGTTTGTGCTTGATGATTAAGCTACTTTTTAACAATTTATGTCAATTATCTTATTTGATACAACGTGACTTCGCAAATAGGTGACTCCGTACACTTATACGGCACAGTATAATACCAAAGTTCAGTGGACTACTATCTAATTTAACGAGCGATTAATGTAAATGTAAAATTTAAAGACACAGATATGTGCAAAACAAAACAGAAAACTACTTGGTGTATGGGTCTCATAAATGGAAAGTGTTCATGGACAAACTGGGCATGACATGTACATGTATTAAGCTAATCATCATGTAATTATGCCCTAAATTGTAGACATCGGGGTTTTTGGTAACTCATCTAGGTGAGTCCTGGACTCATCATTTTTTTTTTGGGACTCACCAAAATTCGTATATTCAGGATTCATTCAATGGTAGGACTCAGCAGTATTTAGAAATACATTTTTGTAGTGATTTGGGACTCACCATATCAAAATCCTACCAAAAATAAACTTCATCATAATGTATATGTATGTTCATTACATGTAAATATTTATCTCTGGTATAAAGTGCAAGGTCACTGATAAAATAAAAATTTCCATGAATGACACAAGATGATTATACATGTAAATGTCATACAAACCAGTTACTAAAATTATTATGTGTTATCATATACCTGAACAAATATTTATTAGTGGAAAATATGGTGTGATCATGGAAAATTCCCTATTAACAAAAGACAGAAGTCAGTACTACTGGTAATCTGACAGTGAAAAAAAGTATTAATAAATCAATATCCTGTACTAGATGCATATTAAAATAATTAAGATTTTTTTTAAAATCTGTTTTATCTGACTGCATTCAATTGACATCAAAGTTCTTTTTCATTACCTGTATCAAGTTAAGCTATATTTTATCCAAATTGATTCAGGTGAAAATTAGAACATTTGAAAGCAATTTTACATTTTGTAAGAGTAACTAAGGTCTGTTCTTGAATTAGTTCTACAATTCATTAATTCTACATGTATATATATTCCCTCTTTCCATATACAGATATATATCTATTGAGGTTTCTTATGTATTTAAAATGTTATTTACGAAATGTCTCTAATTTCCATAAGCTTAATGTAGAAATAAAAGAACAAGGAAATGAAGTCCAACTACTGTGTTTCGGCAGCTTGTTTGAGTCAGCCCTGGAATTATCATATTTAGGTTTGATTCAGCAATGTGAATTTTCCATAACATTGGGATAAATTCAATTTGGAAACTCATCAATATTTTAACCTGTTGATCAGCGACTTAATCAAATTGTAATCATATCTAAAACACTGACAAATGCATCAACAAATAAGATGCTGAAAACTTTGCAAAAATAAAAATTCCCATTTGCCTATTACAGTTTAACTATCTAATTGGAGATAACTCTCTCTCACAATCTTTTTAAAAATAAGTCAAATTTAATGACAAACAAATTTGGTATTTCATTATGGCAATTCCGATAGTCATATATACCATCAATGTACTTAGTTAAGAGTAAGTATAAAAAGTTTATGACAAATCGAAATAAAGTCATGATATAAACTAAGTGGTCCAAATAAATGACATAACATTCAACATATATAATGAACAAAATAATTAGAGAAATTAAAATTAATTCTTCACTTTTTCACTTGTAATATAACATGAAACAGGACATGGAAATGAGAATGTCCATATAAAGATCTTAAATAAATCAATTTCTAAAGATTGATCAAATTACATCTTGTAATAGGATAGAACCTTATATTCCAGATAACGGATATTAAATTAACCCTGATATTTTCTTTAAAGCAACTGGAAAAATTTCAAGCATACACAATTTAATTTGTGACACCGAAAATTAAAAAAAATATATGTTGCTCATATGTGAACAGCTTGCTTTTTATAGTTTTCTGTCTCAAGGTTTCAGACATGATGGATGGATAAATTATTGTTAAACATCCAGTGGCAAACATTAGGTGCATATCAGGATGAGAACATGTTGATATGATATGAATATAATCCCTGCTTTGTACTAGACTGACACGGTGAGACGGATTTTGAACGTGCTAGCTCGCAGGGAACTGTTCGCAGGAAGACATATCACCCCACTGGGACACATTATACTGACTCCAAGTTGACCAATCCTTTACTTTTACTCCTAGATGCCATGTGCATGGCAGGGAAGCAGCAAATATATTTTATTACAACAGATGCGTGCAAGACACTAGTGGCATCTTTAGTTACTTCTCGTTTGGGCTATGGAAATTGTCTTCTATATGGAATCAATGAGTGTCATCTGAGTAAATTACAAAGAGTTCAAAACACACCGGCTCGACTTATAACAAGAAAACGCCGGCACGAACACATAACACCTGTTCTCATGTCACTACATTGGCTCCGTGTGAAGTACAGAAGCATTTACAAGATCTTGATGTACACTTTTAAAGCTCTCCATGGCTGTGCTCCAGTTTACATTGAAGAACTTGCTAGACGGTACGAACCACCAAGAATTTTACGTTCACAGGCGAAAACTTTATTACAACAACCGAAAGTTCGGACTAAAATGTACAGAGACAGGCGTTTTGAAATGGCATCGGCAAAGACCTGGAACAGTTTACCATCTAGCATACAAAATGAACAATCCTTCGAACTTTTCAGGAAGAAAGTTAAAACTCACTTGTTCAGAAGTGCATATAATTGACTTTGCTTTTGTGATTTTAATTTTTTTAGTAATCAGTATTGCTTTGGAGTAGATTTTTATTGTTTTTAATTTAATTGGTCTGATTCATGACATTCATTGACAAGGTTGTGATTTTATATTTTAATTTAATTTAATTTAATTTAATTTTGCAAATTTAATTTTTTACTCAAACAATTTAGATTTTTTATGGTTTAGTTTCAGTATAACTTTTTGCTAGGTACTACTTATTGTTGGGTAATTTATTGTCGTGTGTAGTTGTGTAAATTCCTTTTGGATTATTTGTTTTTATTATTGAATACTGTGATATACATGTAAATAATTTACCATACGTGATATTGTAAAGCGCCTAGAGTAATATTTTAGTATTCAATGGCGCTATATAAGAATTGTTTATAATAATAATAATAATAATAATAATACCAGTTTAATCTTTGGTTTGCCCTGGCCAGGGATCGAACTCATGACCTACCGTATTCGAGGGAGCTTGCTTGTTTTGTTTCATACATGAAAATGAAATGGTATAAAAGATTACACATGGAAACAGACTGCTAACATTTGGATGATTAAATGGTTTTCAGGCATTCATTTTCAAGAATTTGATACATAAGGTAGAAAAAGAAATTCGCTACATTTCTAAACAAAAAACAGAAATCTATGATTACAAAGTTCACCTTGTTCCTCCACGAATTTTGGTGTGTGGCTGTGTAGCTCCCCGAGATGCACCCTTACATCAAGTAATATGATTGTAGGTCACTTGGTATCAGAGAACTGAACTTGGATGTAAAACTTAACCTAAGTCAATTAAGCGCAATAAGAAGGCCAGAGTGACCTAATTTTGGTGGGAGGCTGTGTTACTCCCAGAGATGCACCTTCACACCAAATAATATGATTTTAGGTCATTTTGTATGTTAAAACTGATTTTTGACATGAAACTTAGAAGCCAGTCAACCGTGTAATATGGGTCATGTGCCATTCATCTTATGTCACATGGTCAGCCTCTTCATCAATCACCTGCACACAAAAATATATGACCCTACGTCAACTAGTAACTGAGAACTGGCTGTGGACATGCATGCAGACTTGGATGGTGGATGTACTCCAGTAGTCCCCCTCAACTTCGTTGAGGCAAACTAAAAATGGTATAAATTCATATAATAATTTTCCTGTTTTGAGCATCAATAAAAGGGAAAACATGTGCCCAAAAAAGGAAAACACAAATGTTTTCTTTAATTCAATCAATGAAACCAATATTTATTACAATCCATGTAAAGTAAATACTGCTTAAAATTTAATAAGCGAGCAGAGCTCGCTCTTCAGGGTAGAGATGTCAATCGAATTATTCCTACTACTATGCCAGCTAAAAAGTTTCAACAACATGGCGACATCCATGCAAAATCTCGTTCGGCCATTTCTTCCGACGTGATTACATGAATAGAGATTATCATGAATAAAATAAGTTATTTATGGACTTACTTCAACTTTTTTTTAAAACATTCAGTGTCATAAAAATAAAACTAGAGGCTCTCAAGAGCCTGTATCGCTCACCTGGATTTAACTTTTCACCTTGAGCAGACCTAAAAATTTAAGTGTTGCAGTCAATTTGGCTGGTTTTTCTATAGGATTCTATGTTAAATTAATTTCAGCTGTGGCAGTCATGTTGGTTGACAGTCTAGGTCAACGGATACATTTCTAAAAGAGAACCATCTAAGGACCATTTCTGCTAAGTCTTGTTCCAACTGGCTAAGCGGTTTCAGACAAGAAAATTTTTAAATGAATTTTCCTATAGGGTCCAATATTTAACAAAGTTCGGTGTGGCAGCCATCTTGGTTGACAATCCGGGTGATCGGACATATTTCTGAAAAGGACCTCCTAAGGACCAATGCTGCCAAGTCTGGCTCCAATATGTCAAGAGGTTTCAGACAAGAAGATTTTTCAATGAATTTTTCCATAGGGCCCCATGTCAAACTAAGTTCGGGTGTGGCGGCCATCTTGGTTGACAGTCTGGGTCATCGCACAAAATTCTGAAAGAGGACCATCTAAGGACCATTGCTACCAAGTCTAATTCTAATTGGCTTAGTGGTTTCAGACGAGAAGATTTTTGAGTAAATTTCCCATAGGGTCCTATGTTAAACTAAGTTCAGCTGTGGCGGCCATCTTGGTTGACAGTCCAGGTCTACAGACATACTTCTTAAAGAGAACCTCCTAAGGACCATTACTGCCAAGTCCTGCTCCAATATGTCATGTGGTTTCAGACAAGAAGATTTTTCAATGAATTTTCCTATAGGGCCCTATGTTAAACTAAGTTCGGTTGTGGTGGCCATCTTGGTTGAAAGTCAGGGTCATCGCACAAAATTCTGAAAGAGGACCATCTAAGACCATTGCTTCCAAGTCTTATTCTTATTGGCTTAGTGGTTTCAGACGAGAAGATTTTTGAGTGAATTTCCCATACGGTCCTATTTTAAACTAATTTCTGCTGTGGCGGCCATCTTGGTTTGCAGTCCACGAAATCAGACACATTTCTGAAAAAGGACTTCCTAAGGGCCAATGCCGCCAAGTCTGGCTCCAATATGTCAAGTGGTTTCAGACAAGAAGATTTTTCAATGAATTTTCCTATAGGGCCCTATGTTAAACTAAGTTTGGTTGTGGCGGGCATCTTGGTTGACATTCCGGGTCATAGGACACACCTCTGTAAGAGGACCATCTAAGGACCATTGCTGCCACGTCTGGTTCGAATTGGTCAAGTGGTTTAAGACAAGAAGATTTTTCAATGAATTTTCCCATAGGGCCTTATGTTAAACTAAGTTCGGCTATGGCGGCCATCTTGGTTAATATTTCTGAAAGAGAACCTCCTAAGAACTATTACTGCCAACTTTGGTTCCAACTGGACTTGTAGTTTCATATAAGAAGATTTTTGAAAGTCACCCCCCCTTTTTTTTCTATTTTTAGTAACAGTGGCCACCTCGGTTGGAAGTCGGGGACGCCAGACATAAAACTCCTATAAGGGGTCAATCAATGATTTTGGTCATGTTGACTTATTTGTAGATCTTACTTTGTTGAACATTTTTGCTGTTTACAATTTGTCTTTATCTATAATAATATTCAAGATAATAACCTAAAACTGCAAAATTTCCTTAAAATTAACAATTCAGGGGAAATAACCCAACAAAGGGTTGACCGATTCGTCTGAAAATTTCATGTCAGGTAGATCTTGTCCTGATGAATATTTTTACCCCACGTCAGTTTTGCTCTAATTGCTTTAGTTTTTGAGATATAAGACAAAAACTGCAGTTTACCCCTATGGTCTATTTTTAGCCATGTCGGCCATGTTGGTTGGCAGGCGGGGTCATCGGACACATTCTTTAAACTAGATATCCTAATGATGCTTGTGGCCAAGTTTATTTCAATTTGGCCCAGTAGTTTCAGAGGAGAAGATTTTTATAAAAGTTAACGGACGACGGACGACGGACGCCAAGTGATGAGAAAAGCTCACTTGACCCTTTGGGTCAGGTGAGCTAAAAATATGAAAGAATCAACCTGGAATCAAAATTTGACAAGAAAAAAAGATGCAGACACAAGTGTCATGTTTTCCCGCCATGGTAACAGGACAAATCGCCCCCTGGACCACTCAGACTCTGTTATCAGACAATTAGGACCATGTCACTTGCTTTCCAGGTCGCACCTGTTTCATATTATTTTAACTGTCTTTACCATTTTATTGTAAATGTATTTGTGGTAATAAATATTGATTTACAAATGTATATATGTTTTAAATCAATCAGAAGTCATAACAAACCTCTTTCTAATTTTCACCAATAAAATTCTTGATCAAAGAACCTTTGATTATTGCCATATTTTGTATTGGGCCATATGTGTATTGAGCCTTGAGGTGTAAAAATATGTTTGAAATTGCAATATCATAACTGAAAATGCAATTGCTTTAAATCATATCCGTAATCGGAAAAACATCTTTTAATAATAGTGAATATCAAATCTCCATTTGTAATTGTAAATATTAAATGCTGTACTTCACTTCAGCTTAATTTTATGTTATGTCAAAATTTGGTGATTTTATTTTTATTCAAGTCTGACATGTCTGAGTTATCAGTTTCATAATCTTTTAAAAAAAGAAGATATAACTAATCAAACGTCTTCAAATACATTATTCTGTAATCTATCTTTCACTTCAAGATATATTCAGATAGATATATATACATGTAATGTGTGATCAAAATAAATACCGACGTTACAGAGTAAATCTTCAATATTGAGATTCAAAAGGCATATATCTAAAACATTCCGTCGATGTTCACAAATCACAGTCATTTAAACGTTTTTCAACGAAAATGCTTCCAAAACTTTTCGCATAGCCGCGTAGTATGTCGGGAAAAAGGCCAGTGAAAGGGAAAGGTAACAACTAAGCATTTTCTGAACAGTTGTTATTTCAAAAAGAAAAGTCGTGAAAATTGGCATAATTTGTTGTCTACTGTACATGTCATTCCATCTGTAGCTTTACTGCCTTAAAGTGAGCCCATTGGCCTTGGTCTTGGACTTGGCCTTACACTTACAGTAGTTAATTTCACCCCTTTACTTTCTCTGCAACATTTCCATCCAGTGTTGTAAACAATGAAAGAAATGAAATCACAGGAAAGCTACATTGAAAAAATCCCATGTCCATTATTATTGACATAAACCTAGAAAGGGCTTTTAACTTGAAGACGTTACTATCTGAAAACCTCAATTTTTTTAGTCACCGTCTAAAACCGAAGTTCATTATTTATGTATAAAATTGAGCATCAAAATGTCATTTATTAATCAATTTGAATTGTATTCACAACGACAGTCTTCTTTTAATTACACATGGTTAACTCAATTGATATACAGTCATTTCGGGTAATTCTGCGCATCGTCCAATTCGGCGCATTAACATGAAAATGATTTAAATGCACCGAATTAAATGCTGCGCTGAATTACTCGACAACATAATACAAAATAAGCGAGCAAAACGAGCTCTTTATTGTAGAGGTGTCAAATAAAAGAACTACTATGCCGTTGAAAAAGTTTCAGCAACGTGGCGACAGTCATGCGAAATGTCGTTCACCCATTTGCTTCCAGAGTTATTATACCTGAATAAAGAATATCTTGAACAATAATATGAAACGGGTGTGACCTGAAAAGTGAACGAAGCATAAGATAACACTTGATTTCTTGGAATTTAGTTAAAACTTCGTAAAAGTGGGGAAATGTGACACTTGCGTCTGCATCTTTTTTCCTTGTCAAATTTGATTCCAGGTGGATTCTTCCGTATTTCTTTTTACTTTCAGTCATATTGGGAATAATTCGATTGACATGTCTACCTTAAAGAGGGAGCTTTGCTGGTATATAAATTTTTTATCGACTTACATCAATTTTTTAAACTATGATAATGTATACAAAATAAAAGAAATATAAAATAAAACACTTGGAATCAATTCTCGCAAAATAAAAAAAATGCAGACGCAAGTGTCACATTTTCCTTATACATATTTTTTTACCTTGTCCACATGTTGTTTCCAAATCTTGGATGTATAATATAGCAGGAAAACATCAGAGAGTCATTGGAGTGCTTAAAATATATGCAGATGCGGAATAATAAGTCTTATTCAGCACCGACATTCAATACCATTGTCTCCTTGGACAAATGTTAATGTTTAAAACGTCTCTCAAATAGAAAATAACCCCTTGTTGCAATGTGATAATTAAATTTTTTTTAAAAATGCCTCCCTTCCGACCCACATATTTTTAGGGCAGTTGGCAATACCAAACAAAGATATAAAATTAGGCTTGGCCCTGTTGTCAGTAACTGCAAGAAGGAAGAAATTTATGTAGATTTCCACATTTTAGAAGGGGGTGGGTTGACCAGTCTCTGATGAAGCAAATTGAGGATTTTGTAAAAAGGGAGGCTAGTAGGATGGGGTGGAGTTAGATTTGAATCAATTCATATTTAGTAAGGTACTAAAATTAAGAAAAATTGATTCTGCGGACCGAGGTTTGCATATATACATGTACAGTGGTGCAGTTTCCAGTGCAACAAATCATTGTAATGTTAGACTGATATTTTTTACCGGTAAGTGTTTGTACATTGTATTTGGTGATATAATATATTATATTACCAGAGGTTACTAATTATCTTTTAAACTCAAAATTAGACATTATGTAAAAGTATTTTAGTGGTTTAAAAAGTTTGAAAATTAAAATTTTACCCCAAGGGCAAAATTACAGACAAAAATTGAATTTTGCAGTATCCAGTAAATGGTGAAATCTAAATTTAATTTAGGATGATGGAATTTGTACATTGTATCCAGGCTCAAATAATATGTGCCATGTGAAATAACAATGTTGGAAATTTTGTATTTTTCGAGATATCCAGTAAAGGTGAAATCTTTTAAACAATTCAGAATAGGATTTTGAAACTTACGTAATGATTTATATTATACAATGTACATGCAATACCAAATAATATTGTTTGAATTTTCCCACTGTTCCTGAGGGCAGTGCCCCTGGAAGGTGCAAAAATTGATAAAAATAAATTGTCTGAAGAAAATCTTTTACATTATTGGTTATAAATACAAACATGAAATTAACTGTGTTAATACTATAAGAGTTGTCTGTGCTAAAGGTTTCTGAATTTGGATATATATCCTACGGGCATAATAATTGGTGAAAATGTATATATTTCAAGATACTATATGTAGTAGTGAAATCTTTATCGAGTATGGGATGTTTAAACTTATATGATGATTCATATTATACATGTACTTATATGCCATGTAAGAATTTTGTACCACCCCTGCGGGGCATTGCCTGATGTGAGTTTGAAAATTTTAAAAATGTATTGTCCAAGAACTCTTTTTACATAATTGATAATATAGTGTTACCAACTATTGGCCCTTGTATTGATTCAAGGAATTTTTAAGAAACTATATATTTACTCAATATTAGGGTCTTGTGACGGTTATATGCGAAATATTTGCCAGGTCTGAGTGACATATTACCCGACGGAAAGACGAGGGTAATATGTCACTTGGACCTGGCAAATATTTCGCATATAACCGTCACAAGACCCTAATATTGTGATTATTATACTTCATGCTAAGAATTCATCTAATTTAAAATTAATTCATCTTTCCCATGTAAAGAGGCTCATCACTGACCCAGACATTTCTTACTGTAAATATTCATGAAAAGCGTTATTTTTTGTACATGTAACCGTAAATGTACACAAAAACTCATGTGACATATAAAGCCGCACATGGACATATAACTGTAGTTCATATGCCATATTTGCCGGCAAAATGTACACAAAAACTCACGTGACATATAAAGCCACACATGGACATATTACTATAGTTCATATGCCATATTTTCCAGCTAAATGTACACAAAAACTCACATGACATATAAAGCCGCACATGGACATTTTACTGTAGTTCATATGCCGTATTTGCCAGATAGGTTGGAATTTATATGCAAATTATTAATGTACCAAATATCACAGTAGTTTCTGGCATAAAGTATAATAGTTCGAGATATCCAGTAATAGTGAAATCTGATAAACAATTCAGTATAGGATGTTGAAACTTTATATGTATATGGTCTCTCACATTATATGCACTTTGTCTGATAATTATATTAGAAACATTTCTGGAGAGTGCTTGTGGGTGGGGGGTGGGGGTGTTAGGTCTAAAATTTGTACTTGATCTTTTATTAATTTGCATTTGTAAATATCATTTCATTCACAGGATGTATAAGTTGTACACACAAAAAATATTTGGATATATTGGCATGCATTTATAGCTATAGTTAAATATAGAAATCAAGCAAGGAATTGTAATAAATTTTAAATTGGAAATTGATCAGATCTGAATAATAGCAGTGTTCAGCACAATTATATTTTCTGATTTTAATTTTAAGTCCACATTGCACCACCTGGAGATCTTATTGCGCTTGGAAAGCAAAGTAAGCCATCACCCGATCATGATCTACCAAGATTACAACCTAGCAGTAAGAAACCAGAGAAGAAAAGGGAAGGAACGCCAGGGATTTCAGGAGCACCTCCGGTGAAGAAACCTAAAATTCTGTCACAGCCACAAACATTCACACCACTTGGTAGGACTGAATCTGATAGGAAAAGTTCACCAGCTCCAACAGTTAGTCAGTATGAAGAGTTGGCAATTGAAGGTAAAATTGACATCTTCAACACAACACATCAAAGGAAAATTACAATTCCCCAGATCCGTCATAAGTTATTTTTTTCAAAAGAAATGACCCGTGAAAATTGCCCTAATTCCCTAGATCTGTCAAAAAATTGCAGACTTTTGTTTTAAACAATATAATTAGTTTGCCTCAACGAAGTCACAGGGTGCTATTGGAGCCACCCCGGCGTCCACAGCCAGTTCTAAGTTACTAGTTGACATAGGGTGCATGATGAAGAGACTGACCATGTGACATAAGATGAAGGTCACATGACCCATATTATATGGTTGACTGTCTTTTAAGTTTTATGTTTTAAAGTGACCTACAATCATATTACTTGGTGTGATGGTGCATTTCAGGAAGTAAGACAGCCTCCTACCAAAATTAGGTCACTCTGACCTTCTTATCGCACTTCATTGACTTAGGTTAAGTTTTACGTCCAAGTTCAGTTCTCCAATACCAAGTGATATACAGTCATATTACTTGGTGTGAGGATGCATCTCGGGGAGTAACACAGCCTCCCACCAAAATTAGGTCACTGACCTACTTATCACAATACATTGACTTTCGTTAAGTTTTACGTCCAAGTTCAGTTCTCTGATACCAAGGGACCTACAATCATATTACTTAGTGTGAGGGTGCATCTCGGGGTGTAACACAGCTTTCCTCTAAAATTAGGGCACTCTGACCTACTTATCGTGCTTTATTGACTTAGGTTAAGTTTTATGTCCGAGTTCAGATCTCCGATACCAAGGCACCTACAATCATATTACTTGGTGTGAGGGTGCATCTCAGGACGTAACACAGCCTCCCACTAAAATTAGGTTACTCTGACCTACCTATTGTGATTCATTGACTTATCTTAAGTTTTACGTCTGAGTCCAGTTCTCTAATACCAAGGGACCTACAGTCGTAACTTAATGTGAGGATGCATTTTGGGGAGTAACACAGCCTCCCACCAAACCCAGGTCACTCTGACCTACTTATCGCGCTTCATTGACTTAGGTTTTGTTTTACGTCCGAGTTCAGTTTTCCAATACCAAGGGACCTACAATCATATTACTTGGTATCATGGTGCATCTCGGGGAGTAACACAGCCTCCGACCGAAATTAGATCACTCTGACCTACTTATCACACTTCATTTACTAGGGTAAGTTTTATGTCTGAGTTTTCTCATACCGAGCAGCCTACAATCATATTACTTGGTGTCATGGTGCATTTCGGAGAGTAACACAACCTCTGATTTAGGTTAAGTTTTACATCTGAGTTCAATTCTCTGATACCAAGCGACCTACAATAATTTGTTACTTGCTGTAAGGGTGCATCTCGGGGAGCTACACAGCCACACACCAAAATTAGTGGGGGAACGAGGCAAACTTTGTAATCATAGATTTCTGGTTTTAATTAGGAATTTTTAAGAAATCTTACCTTATTCTAATTAAGTACAAATGTACATGTATTTCACTGAAAATGATGCGATACCTTTTGAGTCGTGAAGAAAATGACACCCGATCAATTAATCCCCTCTTCCTTCCCTTGCCACATCGTTAATGTGGTATCATGATGACCTCTAACTCATGAGACAGCATTGGAAATGTAATTCTTGCGATGTAATGTCTGTAACATAATACCATAAATAATTTTATACCATATGAACAGTGCACATATTTCATACATGTGACAAACTTTCAAATTTAGGAGATTTGTGATTCTGTTGAATGTCTAGGATAATTTTAATTTTGATAGGAATTTTTATGTGAAATGTCAACAAAAAAGAATATTAAGATATCTATTTACACTAAACTTCAGTAAGAGAGCAAATCAAAATCCAGAAAGAGGTTGCCAAATAGATATTTACACAGAGTTGTGTCCAGAATGCTCCCTCTCCTATTCCACATAGACAGATTGTGGAGCAACTCAGCTGAAATCATAAATTATAGATTTTTTTTTAAACATTACTCTAACAAATACAACTGTCAAACTAATTTGACATTCTTCACTTTTGTTTTCATTGAAAACATAAATGGATACATTTTGTTTAAAAATTATATTACAAGTTGTCCTGGGGCCTCGGTGGCCGAGTGGTCTAGGTAGTTCGTCATGACTACTACTGATCACTAGCCTGTCAACGGTGGGGTTGTGAGTTCGAATCTCACCTGTGGCGGGGTGTGTTCGACTCCGATCTTAATTGACAAGGATTGCCAATTTTCCTACCGCATGTACCGAAGGTCGGTGGTTCTCTCCCGGTACTCCGGCTTCCTCCACCAATAAAAACTGGCCGCCGCGAAATGGCCAAAATGTGCTGAAAACGGCGTTAAACCCCAACTAAACAAACAAACAAACAAGTTGTCCTGACTTCCAAGGAATAATTTCTGTTATTGTAAAAATGCAAACACATGATGAATGTACAGGTAAACTTTATCTGAATCAGTGAGGTGCATGTATTTTAAATCAGCATTTTTTTTTTAAAAGTTGCCAGTCATACTATGCAAGAGGTGATTTAAGTATACTTGAGTCATGATAAACATATCCACTTCACCTATGGTCAAATTTTTGCATGGTTGCTTTATTTTTCAGTTGAGGGAGTTGATTTACTTGAGGAGATAATAGATGCCGAAGATATGTGCAATGATGAAAGACTGGAAGGATTGATTTGTGGAGGAGTTAAACAACTAAAACAGTCTCGATCTAAACCTGATCCTGTAGTTTATCTTACACTTATGCATCTTGCAAAGGAAAAGGCAACTTTTTTCAACAGTGAAATTGTAATAGAGGTGAGGTTACAATTCTGATTTATTACCTTAAGTTAACCGAACCATAATTAATAATGACTGTAATTCTAATATGTCTGTAATCAGCATATGAACAAAAACATGGTAAAATTTCAGTCAAACCATGCTTGCGCAATTGTCTATTTTTCTTACTTTGTTGTGGCTGTTTTCGGAATCTCCCCAGTAAAAGCACATTACTTGCATGTAATTTCCGATTCGTATTCATTCAGAATATTTTCGCTACGGCAAAATGTTCAGGGTAAAATTTAAAAAAAAAAAATAAGATGCACCTGTGTTAAGATCTGCTAGCAAACCACAGTATATAATGAATTATTGTGTCGCCTGCAGAATGCATGGTCGACACATAGGGATCACTATCTGTCGTCTTACGTCATCTTGCATCTTGCGTCATCACACTTTTCTTCTATCCTCAACTACTCGTAAACCTCTCAAAGGAATTTGATATACTTTCTCTGTGCATTAACCTTAATGCACAGGTGTGTATATATAATTCATTTTTAGAAAATTTTTCTTTTTTTTTTGGGTAAAAATTGACATTTTTGTCCGCAGTCAACACATGTCTTCCTTGGAAGACTCACACATTTTTCTTAAATATATTTCTTTTGATGGAAAATTAGAAAAATAGGGGTGAAATCAGGAATTTCTTAGATATTTCATTTCCAAGTTGAAATACTTTATATTGTGTGTTCAGCGCCCATTAAAATAAATTAGGTACATGTGTGTATATTGTTTCCGAAATTTTCTGATAATTACCAAGGTCGTTGCCATTACTTGCATAGAAGATCAGGGTCATTGGAACTACAGTAGAACATTGATGGCTCAAACTCCAAGGGTCCGTTGAAATCTGTTTGAATTATTGGTAGTTCGAGTTACTGAAAGTTTGTTCCAGTACAGAAAATTTCCAGTTTTATACGAGTTTCTCTAAAGCTGATCATTACCATGAAATATTTCAGAATTAAAAATTAAACAGGTTAATCACTTATTAACACTAATTATAACATCTTTATTATTATCGAACTATGAACATTCACTTTTCATGCTATCTGTTTTTATTAAATCTGTGATTGTAAGACGAATACCTGTAAGTATCAGGTAACACGCTTTTCCTTTTATTATTTAAAAGTTCGAATTTTCCATGATGAAATAAACAATTTAATCATTGTGGGAACCAAAGTTTTTGTTCGACTTTTCGAGAAATTGATGTTCGAGAAACTGGGGCCTTTTTAATTTAAACAAAGGAAAATTTACAGGACTGTCAAAACCGTTCGAGTCATCGGTGATGTTCGAGCTACTGAAGTTCAACAGTAATAATGTGGTCAGTTATGTTCCAGATACCTTAATGCTTTTTCAAAATATACTTTCTATGTAAGTTTTATCTAAATTTAATTTCAATTTGTGTAATCATTATTAATTTAGAAATATGTATCATTTCAAACATGACATGTGGGACTTATTTCAGGCTTTATGTAGTGCCCTAAAGAGAGATCTGTCTTTAAACTTCAAGTCTAAAGGTAACCCACTAGTATCTGTATGCATGTGTAGTATACTAATGGCAGCCTTTATAGAGGAAGAGAATTGGCCTGATGAATTTGTGAAGGTGGGTAAAAGTAGTATATCAGACATAAAAAAACAGTGTTCCAGCTAGCTTAAAATGGAGGGGAGCAGCACCCTGCCCTTTTCCAATGCACCCCTCTGCCCTTTAATTAAGTTTAATATAAAATACAACAAATCACCTTTTTAATGCATATAAACAATACTGAATTAATTGAAACTGAATTAAAGAGTGCAGAAAAACTAATAGAACTCTTAAAAGGGTACAATATATTAGATTAGTAAATAATTTATATTTCTTAAAAGTTGACTTGATCCTGTTTGCCCTTTTCGGATCTGGAAATGCGCTAAAGTGGCAATTATCCTCAATAAATGCCCCTCTGCCCTTAAATCCTAGCTGGAACACTGAAAAAGCATGTTATGTTAAAAATCATTTATTACAAATCAAAACACAATTTATAAGTAATATACATATGAACAAATTTTAGCATATGTTTAGTGTTGATATAGGTAGTTTTGCCTGTACATGTATGTTACAGCTGGAAGTGAACTTGCTGGGAAATCCATATTGTACCCCTAAAGAATCATCAATGTACAACTGGTGTCAAAATAAGCAATATATATATATGATACAGGTTTTTCATATCATACCCCATATCTAACCTTCGACCCACATAAACTATCAAGCAAGCTCTGGGGGGTGATATCGGTGTCTTGCAGTTGATATATGATATGAAAAAACCCATATGCATATAATATTCTATCTTTACAAAATATCATATGTTAAAGAACTGCACATATCTTTTACTTAAAAGTTACTATTAACACAATGGGATAAAATTCCTATCAGTATTAAAACAATATATAAAAATTCATAGCCACAACATAAAATTTTGACAGTAATGTTGAATCCTTTGAAGCTTTTGAAATGAATGGCATGTACATCGATGGTTATTCTATATCACAGAGATGGGAGAAATATAGAATTTGCAGGAAGTTAATGCATGCTTATCATTAAACTTAAATGCTATATTTTTTTTTATGAAATATGATTTTGTTTTATCAGTGAATTGTACATAATAATAGGTCTATATGATGTAGACATACATGTAATCTTTCGATCAGTTTAATTGAGGTCTGAAGCTGGCATGTCAGTAACTGATGCATTGTAGTAGTGCTTTGTAATATATATTGATCATTGTCATTTAGTTAGTTTCTTCTATTACCTTTTTTAACATCGGACTCGGACATCTGTTGAACTGAGTTTTTCTGTGTGTATCGCTGTATTTGTTTATCCCACATTGGCTATAGGTATAGAGGGAGGGTTGAGATCTCACAAAACATGTTTAACCCTGCCACATTTTTGTGCCTGTCCCAAGTCAGGAACCTCTAACCTTTGTTAATCTTGTGTGTTTTTTTAATTTTGGTTCATTTGTATGTATCGGAATTTAGTGTGCTGTCCATTTTGCTGAACTAATACAACAACAACAACAACAATTTTTATTTGTCAATCAAGATGCCCCGAGGAGCAGTACAATTACAGTTTAAATTAAAGTGTACAAATAATTATGGTGATTTTTTTCATTGAAATTACAATACATGACAATAAAAATAAAACTATATAAGCGAAGGGAGACAACAAATACAGCATATATTCTCAAAAATAATGAGTGAGTGAACACAATCAGTACCGTTTTATAATTAGAAGAAGAGCTGTGGGCTGCTCATGTATTAATACTTAATTTTGTTCTTCTTGTCTTTATTAAACTATCTATTAATTTAATCATTATGTTATTAACAAATGGATCTTCATTTGACATCAACCATACAAATTTGGATTAGTCATTTAAAGTTTTAAAATTAGTAAATTTAGAGGATAAATCTAAAATAAAACTGGACCTTTCAGTTTTAAGTGATGGACATTGAAGGAGAAAATGAATTTCATCCTCAACAATGTCATTATTACATAATTTACAAAATCTTTTATCTGGGGGTATTCCTTTATGTCTTCCCTTTTCTATTTCAAGTTCATGGGCACTAATTCTAAATTTGGTTAACTCATTTAATGTTTTACAATTATTTAACAATAAATATTTTTCAAGGCCTATATTATTTTTAAATAGTCTATAGGTCCTTAATTTATTTCCTTGCACCATGCCAGGTTTGTCATTATTTAGTTGGTTAAGCCAAATTTCATCATATTTAATTTGGAGTTTTTTAATGATAATTGACTTTATACGAGATTTGTGATTTAACAAATATTCTGGGGTTAAATTAAGAAGTTAAACTAATAAGCATCATTGTTTAGGGGCCAGATTAAACCCGCCTCCGGGTGCGGAATTTCTCGCTGCTTTGAAGACCCATCGGTAGCCTTGGGCTGTTTTCTGCTCTTTGGTCAGGTTCTTGTCTCTTTGACACATTCCCCGTTTCCATTCTTTATTCTACTTATTTATATGTACTTTATATTATAGGTGTATATTGAAGATTCTTTAGGTGATAGAGTCTGGGTGGACAGAGCTGACTGTAAAGGATTTGTTGACAATATAGTAACAGCTTTTAATACCAACCTGCCACCAAAATCACTTCTTCAGTCTGAGCCAAGTCAGGGGGGTTCAGGTAAGCTCTATTAAAGTATTATTATTCAAGAGGTACCGATGGTTCGACTACGTTATGCAAATAAAGAAATATAGGTTCAAAAAATTCATTACCCATTGTTTAGTGTTAGGCTCATTGGACTAATAATTGCTAAAAGGAGATAATTATAAAATTGTAATTTCATTTAAACTCATCAAATATAGGTTACAAGGGAACACAATACATGTATGTTGAAATTTTCAGTACTAATTTCATATGGATAAAGAGATAATTTCACTTCTTTCAATGAGATAATTTTTAGGAGTAAGGCAATACTAGGCAAAAATTAAATGCGATTTAGTGTCTTTCTCTGTATTTTAAATTCATATTTTAGCCAGTCCAATGGTTGTTGAAGATGAAGATGGGACAATGAAAACAGAGTCAGCAGATAATTTATTTGGAGATCTTGATATAAATGTCTTTGCGAGGTAATGGCCATGAAAAAATGAACGATATTTTCCCAATTTGTAATAGTCAAAAATCCTGAATTACAGTGGAACTCCCCTAAACCGGCCCCTCTGAAAACCGGGTTTCATTGAAAAGCGTATTTTAGAAAAAGCCTCATTGATAAGTATAGGAAAAACTCGTTCTAATAAAGGATTTTAACTTGCCGTTCTACCAAAAACTAACGATGAAGCTTAAAGACTAAGATTTAGTAATAGTTAAAGAAGAAACAATGCAAATGTATTAAATATGTAATTTTCATGCCTTTCGATATTTCAGTTAATTTACTTCCGGTCGAATTACAGTACAGTCGGGAACCTGTCAAAACCGGCACCTCTGATAACCAGCCAATTTCTAAAGTCTCATAGCTGTTCAGTTTACAGAGGTTCCAGTGTACAACTGTTTTAATTAACAAATCCCAACATTCCAACAGAATAAATTATTTACTATATCCTGAAAAGAATCTTTTGTCCTTCACTTTTATGATGTTTATTGGACAATTGTTAAGTTAATTCCAAGGCAATTCCAACACAGAGGATATTTGGTTTCTTAAACTCACATGGTATAGATGTGTCTCAAAAATTTATGTATCCTAGCCAAAAACAATGCATATTCCCCCATAATGAGAAATTAATTTTACAGGTACCCATACCAACAAGACAGTATTGAAACCTATATATTAGATACAGTAAAGGACCAGCTAAATCGTAGACAGGGAACTGATTCTACTGCTCGTAACTTAATAAGATTAATGACATGTACCTGTGGTTATGGTGAAATTAGACTTCTGGCTGCACAAAAGTTAGAAATGTGGCTTCAGAATCCAAAGGTATAAAGCAATGGTAACACTCATAAATTCTCTTAAATAAGCACAAAAAATATTTATTGGAAATTTCTACTTTTTTCATTTCTCTTATTTCCAGTCATTTTATTTTCAACTTCATGTGATCCTGAATGAGAGCATTATTTTGTCTCTAAAGTTTCCCATGAAAAAATAATAATGGATACCAGAATTACCTGTACTTTTGAATTCTGCTCAAATCTTAATTGACAAGGATTGCGAGTTTTCCTGCCGTACGACAGATGTTCTCTCCTGACACAACGGCTTTCTCACAGATATTTTATTATTTTGCATTCCTTTATTTCCTTTATACATGTGACCAATACAAAATTTGGGTGTGATTTTGAATATTGACATAGAAAATTAGAGAATTAAGATTTGATATATGTACTGTGGATTTATCGAATTTCATTATTATCAATTATTATGGTTTCCATGGGGACTTAAATTGTGAAAATAAGAATCCAACAAAATGCACATCTTATATGAATGCAATCAAAATTCTATATCTTGAAAACAATGCAATTTCAATAAACACAAAAATAGTTTCCACAAAATAAGTAGATCCACTGTAACTCTAAATTGTTTTGTGAATCTGCTGTGTGCTCAAGGGACCATATTTCTTCTGTATCATCTTTTTCCTTTCTAAGAGCAGAAAAATCTGTTTTATTTTTCAGCTAACCAGATCAGCCCAGGATTTATTAATGTCAGTATGTTTAAACTGTGGACAGAATGATCCAAATGATGTGGAAGTTTTGTCACTGTTGATCAAGATGAGGATGAAAACTAAACCATTACTCAACCATTTCCTTTCATGTCTAAAGTTTGTACCTAAAAACTTTTTAGTTAATAAATCTCAAATACAAATTGTTTACAAGAGAAAATTTATTGATTTATTTGCAGTATACTTGGCAATATAACAATAAACAATGTATATGCCTAAGTTACAAGGTAATAGTCTTCAGACATTGATGAAGAAAAATCCCCTTTTATGTCAATTTGACAGCTATTATTTTTGTTACAGATACATTTTAAGTTTCATTTTATACTGTAGTGTTATTTAATGGGTATTTTCATATAACTCCTGTATTATGGCTGAGTCAGTTATATTGGGTCAAGGTCAGCTGATCGAGGCCCAATACGACTGTAAGTGTACATGTATATCATAAATTTTTGGATTTTAAAGTATTGTTATGTATATAAATATCCTTAATTTTTTTATTTAACCATTAGACTGCTACCGATGACTATTGTTTGTTGTTTCCAGGAGTTGTTTGTTTATTGCTGTAGCCATGAAATAGGCGAAGTCAGTATTCATAAGATTTTAGCAATTTAGAACTCTTAAGATTTCCATTTAGTTAAAATTCAAGCATATTTTTGAGTTTCTATTAATTTCCATTACTTATAACCAATAAAACCAAAAGAATAAATTTGTGTTGAAAATGAGACATCATGTCAGATGAACAAGTTCAGAACTTTTTCAATAATGATGACATTGGTAATAATTTTGGGATGTTGGACCTGAATATTTGATTGGTGGGAATCAAAACATTCTAGCAAATCTTTCTTTATGATATCTTATTTTTCACCCAATATAAGGCAATAACAACCATCACTCTCTAAACGATCTAAGAAACAGTTGGAGACATGAGGATTGTGATGCTATCAATGTCTTGTTCACCAGTATAGCAAATTGAACACTGGATTGAAAAGTTTTGAACTGTTGGGTTTTTAAAAATTATTCATTGACGATACAATGAACTTGTTCACCAAACAACCATGTGGAAGTAAAAGCCGGTGATAACGAATTTCTGAAGGAAAATAGTTTTTTCCTTACCTGTGACTTACCTGTTCCATACCTGCAATATTACTTGTGATTTTTGGAATTTTTTTTGCCAGATATTTTTTCAAAGTTTTATTTTTACAAATTTTCCAATTTTATGAAGTTTATTGTTAGTGAAATGTGTTAATTCATTATTTTTTAAACAATAAGTTTTGTTTACATTTGTATGCACCTGTACAGGTAATACATGACTGAAGAGACATACAGACATAAGAAATGGGAACTTCATAATCTCACAATCATTTTTTATTGCTCTCAGATCAATATTTACAGAGATTTTGCTTTTCAATATAAATATTGCTATTTTATTAAACTTAAATCAGCAACAAACAATAATGCAATAAAAATAAAGCAGCAGTCTAAGGGTTAATAACCAATGCATTTATTTGAAAATTTGAAGTGTTTTATATAGAATTTTTTTTTGTGACCATATTTTCTGGAAAATTTGTGTATGACATTCCAGTAACATCTTTTGTCTTTTATTTTCAGAGAAGTTTTGTCACAACATCCAGAGAATCTGACCATGATAATGACACATACAATCTACAATGAGTTGTCTAACTCTAGAAATCCTAACAATATGGCATTGATTACAGTACTGTTTCAAACATCACAGGATCAAGCTGCAAGGGTATGTATTTTTGCAACATATACAGGGAAGTTTTGGGTTTGTTTGAAAATTTATTTATAGAGAATTCCAGGGTTCCTCATAGGATTTTTTCTTGGTAAGTCTTGGATTCATCACTTCTGAAATTGGTGAGCCTCAAATTATTTCTGCGAGTTCAGAATAGGACATACCATGTGCATTGTGATGTTTTTGAATGTGTGCCAGTTTTGTTTTCAAAAGTTTGAATCATATTGTCTTTGAGGATATGCCTGATCATTGTTAAGAATGTATTATATTAAATAAAGCCACCTAATGATTTTTTTTCAAATAGTAGAATTTATCAAATGATCTTTAATCACCCAAACCAATGAAACCAGGCATTCCCTCTGTGCGTTCATCCGACATTGTAAGCACTCTCACGCCTACATTTCTGTATGAATTTTTATAAAATTTATAATAGTTGTGATTTAGTATTATCTTGGTCAATATTCGAATTTTAGTGCCACACCATTAATTTTGTTACGCCTACAAACCTTAATGGATTTAATTTAAATTTATATCATAGTTGTGTTTTAGTATTATCTCGTTAAGTTCAAATTTCAGTGCCGTACCATTATTTTTGTTGGAGTTATGGCCATTTGAACTCTGAAATTTGGCAATTTTTCTTTTAAGCACTCTCATGCCTACAAACCTTCATGGATTTAATTTAAATTTATATCATAGTTGTGATTTAGTATTATCTCGTTAAGTTCAAATTTCAGTGCTGTACCATTATTTTGTTGTTGGGAGTTATTGCCATGTGGCGGGGGACATTGGAATGCTGTTCTTTTATCAATAAAGACGACTACCTGGATTTCACAGTTAAATTTTGTTTATCACCATTTGCATTGTTTACCAAAGTTAGTATGCTATCGAAAACAGATTGGACATGACCAGGATTCCACCTGTGTACAGGGACTCATCTGAAGTAAAATCACAAAGTAAAAATGTGTACAGGACGCATCTAGATACTTTGCAAGGATCCCTGGAATTCAAGGGGAAAGTGCTTTGTTTTGTGTTTTGGCAATTTTTATACGACTGCAAAATTTTTGCGGTCGTATATTGGTATTACGTTGGCGTCGTCGTCCGAAGACATTTGGTTTTCACACTATAACTTTAATATAAGTTAATAGAAATCTATGAAATTTAAACACAAGGATTATGACCACAAAAGGAAGGTTGGGATTGATTTTGGGAGTTTTGGTCCCAACAGTTTAAGAATTAGGGGCCAAAAAAGGGCCCAATAAGCATTTTTGGTTTTCGCACAATAACTTTAGTGTAAGTTAATAGAAATCTATGAAATTTAAACACAAGGTTTATGACCACAAAAGGAAGGTTGGGATTGATTTTGGGAGTTTTGGTCCCAACAGTTTAAGAATTAGGGGCCAAAAAAGGGCCCAATAAGCATTTCTGGTTATTATCTTGGTGTAAGGGAGGTAATCCAAACACATTGTTACAACAATTTTTATTGTTTTTTGGGTTTTTTTTTTTGGGGGGGGGGTCAATGTGCAACTTCATAGTGTATTGCACAAAAGCAAAAAAAGGGGTAAATTTTTCTTTTTTTTGGGGGGGAGGGGGCAATTCGCCACAGCCTATTGTATTGCACAAAAAGCAAAAAATTGAATATAAATTCAAATCATATGACCAATTCTAAGTTCTTTGATTACAGTTATTCTGTGTCAGAAACCCATTATGTGTCAAATATTTAATTGCAATCCAAATTCAGACCTGTATCAAGTGCGAATATTGTGTCCATTTTTGCCCCAATTGTTCAGGTTTGGAGCTCTGCGGTTGTATCCAGCTGCGCTCAGCGAAGCAATTTATCAATTTTCAAAGAAGATTTATTTTAGTGTTGCAAAAAAAGTTTCCACCACATATTATCCCCACCTAGTATATTTGAAAGAATATATAATCATTTCAGATATTAGCAGAAATTTTCCAGGATTTACTAGCCAATAAAGATGATTATGTCCGAGCTGTTAGAGCATTACTACGAGAAATTGCCAGAAATTTACGACACGATATTAATTTTTCTGCATTTTGTCTGGGATTGATGCAAGAAAGGAATGAATTAAAATTTACAGACATGGAAACTGCATTTAAGGTAAAACCTATGTTTGGAAATTCTAATTTTTTCAGAAAATGAGCCCTAGCGGTATTAGATCTAGAGGGAGATAATCCAAATTTACATGTAAGACTGAAATGATTAGCTATGTGGGTGGCTTTACAGACCATGTTTATACTATCAATTATAACACATGTAATTAACAAATACCAGGTGGGCGAACATCGCAAGGTTATGTACTATTTAATAATTGAATAGTTCCCAGCTGAGAAAAAGTGTTTATTTAGGAACAAATGTGGTTTTACAGACATGATTATGTAATAAAAGTTTTAAGACAATTAGAATTTATAAACTTACTATGGCATGTCATTTATGTTGTTCTTCAGTAGAGAAAGAGTTATACAAATAAATATGAAATTATCAAAAATGTATTATATTTTAACAAAAAATATTTATATAAAGAAATTTGTCGTTTTTATACATTTAAAACAAAGAAATTAATATGAAATTTAATGATATAATGAGATATAATTATTTTTATTTTATTATCTTATTGAAATGTAAACAAAACTCAGGTAGTTGGTTTATAAGATTCAACTTTTAAGTCTTTTATTTAATAATAATTTAAATAAAAAGTAGAAGTTATATGACTTATTCCATATTTTCGAAAATTTACTAACATATATTTTTTTCTTATGTAAGGTTTTATACATAACATGTATGTTTTTCCAATGTATTTGATCATGTCACCTGAATATACAAAACTGATACCTAACAGTAACAGGTTCCATCTGTGGTGGCAATAAAACTGCCTAAGGAAAATACAGTAAATCACTTATTAATTTTATACAAACAAACAGCAATCAACTTCCACTTGTACCTGTAATTCCAAAATTACAGTGAAACTTCTGTAATTATTATACCCCCCGCAAACAAAGTTTGGGGGGGTATATAGGAATCACCTTGTCCGTCCGTCTGTCCGTCTGTCCATATATCTTGTAAGCGGAACTCCTCCTAGACCGCTCAATGGATTTCAACGAAACTTTACAGAAAGGAAGTACATCATCCAAAGATGTGCATGAAGAAAAATCTTTGCTTTCCGATATCACACAAGGGAGATAATTGAACTTCTATTTTTTTTTGGCTTATACATTATATATGAACCTCGTAAGCGCAACTCCTCCTAGACCACTCAATGGATTTCAACGAAACTTTACAGAAAGGAAGTACATCATCCAAAGATGTGCATGAAGAAAAATCTTTGCTTTCCGATATCACACAAGGGAGGTAATTGGACTTCAAAGCGGGGGGTATCCTTTGTGAGCTTTGCTCACAGTACATCTAGTTTGTTATTAACCTTGGTAATAACCTCTGAATATTTTTTTGAAATAGTTAAACCTGGACAGTTGCAGGTCTTCACTCTAAACTTAAAGTCTAGATACCAAGTCTGTTTTTAGCAAGGCTGATATCATATATGGTTTAACCATTTAACCAGGATATTTTTTTTTCTAAATCAAGATTACTATTTTTTATAGAAAGAAAACTAAGAATATTTTTATAGATTTGAATTAACCAAATATCACAAGTATGCAGGCTTCACAAAGAAATATGATTTATGAAGAAATTAATTAAGAGTGCATATGATTTTTTGTAGGAGCGATATGCCTCGTCTATAGCTGATCTCGTATCACTTAGTGTTTTTCTGAGTGTTACCCCAACTATTAGAGAGGCTGCTGTACCAAGTGTCAAATCTGAAAAGAAAGGTAGGTAATTTTCAGTTAATTTCTACATTTTGCTATGGTAGTCTGTATGATATATACATACTGCATGCCGAATTTGAAATCTTTAACCTAACTAATTTATCTTATTTATCTATCATTCATTCCAGTGATGAGTCAATTTTACGGTCCATCCATTATTCTATTTACACTTTAGCCCAACTGTCAGTTTATCCATCAAATTATCGTTTAGTCCAATTGTCAGCTTATCTATCACTTGACAGGGCTCATACTGGTCCTAGAAATCCATGAAAGTACTTGAAAATGAAAGGGGAAATCAAGGCCTTGAAAGTACTTAAATTCTGCAAAAGGTCTTTGAAACACCTTGAAAAATAGAATTTTATTGAAGAGATATATACTTGTTCTTTTTCTTCATCTTTTAGGTTGTTCTTTCATTCAAGCGTACAGGCCCATGCCAAAAGACACTAGGATTTTTATTTTTTGACTTTTTTTTTCAAGAACATCCATGCATAGTCTACGAAAAAACTCTGTAATATTTTATCCGTCCAGATAACTGTTTTTTCTGGAAGCAATTCTAGACCCCAAGTCTGTAAATCTTGAATAGTGTGATTTAGTAATAATGCAGTAAAATATTTTGCCTTAGACAATATTCTTGTACCACCTTCTCATTCAGTTTTGTACTTGAAGACAGTATTGAACAAAATCATGTAAGTTCAACTATTTTAGTTAGGACTTAGCTAGTTACATGTGACAGCTAAGTGATTACACAATTCACATAGATTAAGGTTCTCAAATTTTGAAAAATCCATTCAGTAGGTCACAAATAGATGGAAACAATTGACTGAACAATTTGTGATTACTGAACCCTTTTTTGAAAATATGGATTATGAAGTTGACAAGTCAGTTAAATATGACAATAGTGGTCAGTAGTTGTGGAAACTTAACAGCAAATCATTAGTAATCTACGAAAAGATATATTTTGAACAGTGAAGACATTTTTATGGCTACCTACGAACAAGGGTAATATTTCGCCCCAGACAATAAGTAAAGGTCCCTAATAGTCTGTAATAGTTTTCTTGCTTTAACCCCTGGATTGTAACAGACATAAATGTAACTTGACAATCAAGAATATTAAGCTGTCAATTAAATTTTCAATATTCTTTTCATCTTATATTACTTATTATATTTTGCATATAAAATTTACAGAGAAAGGTCAGGGCATTGGATTAAATGACCATTAAGACACTATGTGGTACATATAGTGACATATGTATGTCTTTATAATATATTGCAGATTTAGAAGCCCTTCATACTTACAGAGACCAAGTGTCTGTTATACAGAGGGATGCTGTGTGGTGGTTACATACTGTTTTACCAAAGTTTATGGAAATAAAGCCGGCTGAATATGTTCACTGGTATGATTGATTATAGTAAAATTATATGCCCACTCTCAGATTAGTGGATATAGTGGAATACTCCTGTCTGTTTGTCTGTTTGTCTGTTTGTCTTTTCATCTGTACATCTTCAAATCTCGTGTACCCAATTTTTTTGAAACTTGGTGAAGGCCACCTTGGTTGATACATTGTAGGTGTTTATCTTTGTAATTTTTATAACTGCTGATGAACAGTTATATGTCAGCATTGATATTTTAAGTTTTGAACCAAATTTCTGACAATATATTTTAGACAACAATCTGTTTTTTATTCCATTTTTAGGGAATTATAATTTTTCCTTTGGTTGTGATTATTTCTTTGTAATTATATTTCTTCACAAGTAACAACCAGTGGCCACAATAAAGCCAATTATACTGATGTATGATAGAGATTAATAGGTCAAATGAAATGTGAAAACATCTGATAATAATATCTAGTGATGATTGTTTAACCTTGAACGATGAGAGGTAGTCAATACAAATATTAGCATCCAGATATATTGATGACAAAAACTAAGTAGTTAACTAAAAGTAAATCTAAAAAAGAGATATTTCATAAAATAAACAAAGACAAGAAACAAGAAACAAGCACTGAAAACGAGTTTTGTCACAGAAAAATTTTAATGCGACAAGAAGGTAAATTTTACAAAATGACAAAAGTGCCTTTTGAGTTAAAAGAAATTTATTAAATTTAATTTTTTTACAGTCTCCACAAAGTTTTGTTTATGGAAAATGTAGAACAGTATTGTAACAAAGATAACTGGCCACCGGAGGGTGATAGAGCGTATGTATAGACATGTTTAAAATGTGAAATAAATGTCTTTCATGAATATAAAGAATGATTCAAACGAGAAAAAAAAGGAATAGAAAATAAAGTATATACATATATGTTAGTTTTATGTATTTCCTAAATAAAATATCTGTGTGATAGAGATTTCTACAGTGTTTCATATTAAGTAACAGCATTTTTCTAATTTTTATCCAAATCTACATGGATATTCACTAAAATAAAGAAAAACCTTAGAATTGATATGGGTGAGTTATTGTTTAAATTGATATGAAAGAAAGTCCTAAAAAAAGAAGAAAATCTAGACAGCATTAGTATAATTTTTCATAAAAATTTATAATTCATATTTGTTGAAAGAATTTATTGTAAATTTCAAAGCTCATTATTATTTTAAACCATTTATATATTTGATCTTCTGGATACTCAATTAAATGAAACCTTAATTAGCTTTAAAAAGTTACTTCATTTGTTTTTTTTAACCTTACAGCATGTTCATGAGACTAGCATCAGAAGTTCCTGTCTTGGAGGATACCCTAATGAGAGTTTTAGTTATTGGCCTGTCGCCTGACCTGCCTCTTGGAGCTGCTGATGCTGTGGACCTAGCTGACCAACTTATTAAAAGAGCTGCTTACTTAAGTCTTGATGGTACATTCTTTAGAACAACATTTTGTATTATTGCACACATTTTTTTTCCTACAAGTTAAAGCTATCGATATTCTAATCAGATGACTACAATAAACATATATCACAAGTAAAATTGGTTCTGAGGTGCTCCAATACTGGAGAAAGATCCAGATCACTTGTTGCATATTTGTCAACAACATGTGGGTCATTTGAAGTTTTTACTATTATAAGGAACAAAATGAATACATTCCTAAAACCAATATTAATCACAATACAACATGTATTAACTATTATTTGGATATCCCATTCTTAACATCCTAGGCTGAGTTGATCTTAGTAAATTCCAAAAGTGCCAACACGGCTACTGAAAATCAAAAAGATGATGAAAAAATAAATTACTTGAATAAGTAAATGTGTGGTATGATAAAATTATCAAAACTTCATTTATATCTTGGTTTTTTGTCTCACCTGCGACGAAATGTCGTTGAGGCGAGATATAAGCGTTTCTTTCCAGTGGTGGTGGCAACAGCAGCGTAAACTTTTTAAAAATTTTAATAATTTTGCACGTATAATACCTACAATTAAGATTTATGATCCACAGATAGCATACTCAGGTGAGATATGTAGTGTGTCCACTCTTGTTTTACTATATAATAGGTCAGATAGTTCTACAGATGGAAAGGATAGAATTAATTGATGCTCTACTTAATCTGTGTTCATACAGACATCCTGTTGACATTTCTCTTCCTAAAGGGTAAGTATCCAAAAAATACCAAAGTTTTTATACAAATATTTTTAATTGTACAATATATTTCTTTTATTTTTGACAGTTCCATTTTTTTTTTTTTTGTATTTTAAAAAGGTGCTAGAAAATGAAAGTTACATGCCCTAAGAAATATTGTTCTGATAAGATTTCAGATTTTCTAAATAAGCGTTAAACTTTTAGTCATAAATTTTATGCTCTTTAGTGATGTCCGTTTTAGCACCATTAATATTTTTTACAATATCACAATATACTGTATGTAAATTGATTATCTCAATGATGATAGTGTAGTTAACTTAATTTTATTTTGAATTTATTTTCATTTATTTTAACTCAATAAATAAAAATCATAATAAATATGTCGTTGACTTTTCCAGATATAAGCCACCAACATTAGCTATATCAAACCTCTACTGGAAGTCCTGGGTTATGTTACTAGTTCTTTCAGCATTCAATGCACGGACATTTGGTCTCACGTCGTGGGAAAATTATCCTACACTGAAGTGTATGATGGAAATGGTTATGACAAGGTTAGTGCAACATTATAAAATTAAAAATTTTGGTCTTTTTTTTTTTTTTAAATTTGACAATTTTGCAAATTCTAAGATAAGATAAGATGCATACCTGATTAACCAATAGCATGTCCTGGATCTGTCTTGTCTAGAAAGTGAAATAAATTCATTCATAAACAAAACAAAACGTAGTTATAGGAGCATTGTAGATAAATTGAAATAAAATACAATGTAGCCAAAATTCTGGATGACTTAAAGATATTGTTATTTAAAGGAAATGAAATTGGCCTACTGTAACATAATAGTCATAATACCTAAGAGAGATAACTCTTGTTTATCATATACTTGGTACTGAATATGATGGTTTTTGAAAATGTGTAATGACCGTAAGTGAGCAAACCATATCTGCACACCCCAGCTAATAACGCATTACTCAAGTGCTATTTGAACGTCCCCAGGCTGATCTGGCTATATCAGACCGGTTGAATGACACGGTCAGGCTGATATTGCTATATCAGACCAGGTGCGTTTAGAATAATTACTTAGGCAGTATATGATAAACAGATTAATACATGACCTAAGCCCTCAGTCCGATATGGGAGTCTCGGGGTGATACCCGGTCCAATATGGATTAGATCATGTATTAATCTATAATTATTACTTTAGCATATTTTTTACACAAGAAATTACCAAAAATCAACACAGGTAAAACAAAAATTAGCTCATATTAATTGTTTTGACAAGATGTAATTACCTTAAAACTAGTATTTATGGATTTGAAAACAAAAATAGCACATTTGAAAATGTTTCGTCATGATTCAGTTCTAATGTTTTCTCTCAGGTATTACATGTTTAATGATATTATAACTGTAACTACATGTATCTGTTGTGTCTACTCTCTGAACTTTCCATTCTTTTATAAGAATTCATTTTGTACAAACTTCAATATGAGTCAATCCATTTGATATATGAATGATCTCTTGTATTCCTGCAAATATTTTCCATTACAGAAATTATGTTTTCCCGCCTCCAACATCAGTTGTTGAGGATAAAACTGCAAGTGATATAATTGATCAAGAAAGACAGGTAAGATTTTCATTATGTTGTTAGACAACAACGATTTTTCTTCAAGTGAGAAATATAAATTTTAGATTTTCTCTAATCAAGTCTTTGCAGGAATGTTAACATCAGAAATTTGACTACCGAGACTAAACATTGTTGGAAAAAATGACATTTTTTTGTAATTCCAGGTTTATGTACCTGTAGCTTTTCTCACAGACCTGTTTCACTTCAATTGTAACAAATAAACATATTCTTGTATAATAAACATATATTGTTTTTATTTTGAAATGGTAATTGATATCTTCTTTTTTTCAGAAAACCACGAATATTGGATATTTTTAACCAGTTTGAAGAAATTTTATTTTTTATCTAAAATCTATTGAAAAAAATTTAAAAATGTTTTTGATTTTATGTATGTGTAATGATATATTTGAATAGATTTCTGAACAAGTAAAACAGGAGATACTGGAATTTGAGACCCACTTGGCTGCTGCCACCAGTAAAGTTACAATCACAGAATCTAACAGTCTGTTGATAGCACAGCTTACTTCCATGGACCCAAAGTAAGTATTGTAAGCAATGTTTTACTTTATTTCATTTCTTTGGAATGATTTATGATAACTTAAATGTTACAATTACATGTATATTTGAAAGCCACTTAAAATACCTAATTTTTGTATGATAAATATATAGATTTGAATTTTGGTTTCACATGATTATGATATGTGCATTTCTCTATTTGAGATGATTAAATTTTAGGTATTCAACATGCAAGTTTCAGCATGCATGTTGAATTAAAAATATAAGTAACACCAGTGTAAATATACATGTACTGTACTTTTAGAAAAAATGAAAGACATTTCATTGTACAATTGTACAAGTGCAGATATACCATTATTTGTGATATTGCCAGCGATATTGCTAAAAATATTAGAACAGAAATACATTACAGACCAGTCAAAACTTGCACAAATTTTCATGCAGGGACTAAATGAATAACTGGATACAAATAGGGAAATTTATAAAAAGATAAAAGATAATCACACTCAAATAAGACAACAGAGAAACATTCAGATACATTTGATAAACACATTGTACAACTGGTCATATATCTACCCATTGTAATCCAAGAGATCCTTGTTAAGTTCAATTCCCAAAGCAAAACTACACCTAGTAAAGGAATTAAAACAGAAATGCAAAATTCAGTTTCTGTGCTTTATGACAATAGTTGCGTTTTATCGTATCCGTCAAGTTACAGTCAAAATGATTATGGTCTGTTCTATGATGTGACAAAAAATCAGAAAATTTGATGTGCATTTGTTATTGTCAATAATGATCAGGCCTGGGTGCCATAAAGAACTATTTTTGCTGAGCAAAGAAAATTTTACTCAAATTCCCATTCTCAGCCAATCGCATTCGAGTATTCCGATATTTAAGAATATTCTCAGGCTTAAGAATATTCTCAACTTTTATGGTGCCAGGGCCAGGACTTTTATTATTAATTCAACAGAATTTTCCTATCTCAGATACAAGGAGAAGGGTCAAAATTAGAAATTTTGATGTAAACATAAAGTTCTTCATTTTCGTCTGATGCTTTCCTTTAATTCATCTTTAGGACTGCTTTTAATAGCCTTCAGCAGATATTTCTTATCTTTTATGATTTTTGAAAATTTAAATAATTTTGTTTTCTGGTTTTGGTTTAGGTTGAATATTACTGTGTAATATATTATAATATCAAAACCTTTATTGGATAAAGCATAATAGTATATCTACACTTACTGTCAACATGTTGTGGTTGTATCCTGCTGTGTTTAGCAAAGCCTTTTATTGGCAGTTTATTTCTTGGTTTCATTATAAAAATAGCATGGACACATGAATTGTTTCTGTATTGTTATTAGTGTGTTTTTTGAAAATTCACCCTGATAAATGTACAAATTTTATTTATGAAATTGTACATGAAGAATTGCTTCACTAACAGGAGTACTATTGAAGTAGTAGGTTAGTTGCCCTTGGAATTATTATTGATACATGTAATTTTCAGTGGGACTGCAAGGAAGCCTCCAACCTCCGTATTAGAACAAATTAAAAACATCAACGACAGTCTTCATATCGGACAAAGATTATGTAGGAGCAGACAGCCAGATTTTCTCTTGGATATTATTCAAAGACAGGTACACACACTTGCGGAAATTTCTAAAATAAATGTGATTTATATGTTTTCATTTAGACGGCTGTTCCAAAAATATATTTGGTAGTATTGTAAGACATTTTCTCATAACCTTACCAACCACACTAAAAATTTTGTGTGTTAATACAATTCTGAAAAGCAACAAAAAGAAAATAAACTAGAATTGCAATTGCCAGCAATAGCAGATGTCACCCCTTGAACATGTAAGTAGCATGTATTTCGATGATTGGATCTTGTTCGTCATCTCAAACTTAGCCAAGATATCAATTTTCGTTGAAATTAGACAATGTTGAGTTTTTGGCCATTTCTATGACATTTTTCAAAATGGCCATCAAACGTCTCCAACCGATCACGATTTTTTTTCATAAACATGTTCTACTAATCATACTCTACAAAAGAACAAAGTTTCATGACATTCTATTATACAGTTTTTGAAATATGAAAGTTTCCAAAAATTTTCATACTTTTTCCATTTACATGGCAATGACGGCCATTTTGAAAATTTTTAATGATACATGCACAACTAGATTCTTCACTTAAACCAGATACCCTCGTTTTTTCCAAGTTATTACCAAAGAAAAAATTTTTTTAGGGTACATCCAAATCAATGCCCTGGCTTGCAGAGTTGGTAGATGGGAATGAAGGATCATTACAGGTCTTACCAGTACAATGTCTGTGTGAATTTCTTCTACAAGATACTGATTCAACCATGTATGACCCAGAAGAGGATGCTAAACAGATAGAAATACATAAACGTAAACAGGTATGTAGCACAATTTGAATACTGTGTTTGACAGAATATAAATCAATCTTAACTGACAAGGATTGAGGTACACCTGGTTATCCACCAATTAAAACTTGGCACGAAGATACAGATGCTAAAAATGGCTACAGAGAAATTGAAACCAATTTTTAAAAAAGCTACAGTGCTGAAGGTACACATGTACATGCCCAATAAAAATTTGATAATTTTTGGTGTTTTGAATCCCTTGGCCTTTTTGCCATCATATATGAGCATAGTGGTCTCAGGTGTCAGAAATTAAAGGAATTCAAGGAATACAAAGCGTAAGAGTTGGATAGGGTGATTTTAAATGACAATATACGTACTTTACATTCTTTAGAAAAAGTTGACATAGTAGGAGAATGTATTGTGTGAAGTAAGCAAATTTAGGTGGGCATATTTGCCAGGCATTTAGATTTTTTGCTTTTTATAAGTCGCTCATTTATTGGATTGTGATACCTGAAAAGCAAATTTTCATCATAGATATATAAAAATCAAATAATATCCATGTGTTAATTTTATTTATACTTCTGAACAGACTATATTAAATTATAATATATATTATGTAGTACAACACATTTAAATAGAGTTTAAAAAATACAAAATTGTGAATTTCAGAAAGTAAAAAAGAAAGAACAGTTATTACAACACTTACAGAGCTTAGTCCATGGAGAATCGGCACAGGAAGATACAGCTGGTCAAGTTTTGGATTATTTCTTAAAACGTTTATCATCACAACAGCCCACTAATCGACTTTTAGCTATAAAGGTGCATTTTGAAATACTGTGTTTTATGCAAACCTACAATAATCACTTTTAGGATGACAGTCTGTGAGATTAACGATAATAAAGAAGGAGTTTGATTGAGGAACAAAATCTGAAAATATAAATTTATACCAATAGGTGTTTGTGCCTTTCTTTTTCAGATAAATTGTATAAGGAACTGAAAATTTAGTTTGTATCAAGCTTCTCTTGATTTCACATATGTTTAATTTAAACAGAATTTGTTTCTCAAAATCCATTAAACAGTATTATGAGTTCCAAAATAACTTATCATTTAGTTTTTAAATGTATATAATAAAATCATGAAAGAAATACAAGAGACATAGTGTAAAATTTTCAAAGCTATTGAAAAGATTAAACAGGAGGGGTTCAGAGTAAAAATACAATGTCTGACCAGCAGACATTCCCAATCTTGATTTATAATATGGAAATGAAAGAATACGGAGTATGCATTAACTAGACAACATTCTATAAGGTTGAACATGGAGTTGGATTTTATATACTCTATTGATGTTACTTTCAAATGATGAGCAAATGACAACAAAGTACAAAATGGCCTGTGATTATAGTAATGTAAATTGTTTTTTACAAAAGTTACCAAAACCAGTACGAAACATGGTATATCATATAGAAACCATTTAACAATAGATATACAGAGAACAACCACAGAATATACAAAGTTAAAGCACATTTAACATGTTGCTATAAATATAGAATATTTATATATGAGCATAGGACTATATGGCCTTATCAATCTTTATTTAGGGCCTTTGGATGGTTTTGTCACAGAAACCAATTGAAGAACTAGTTGATATAGACTATACTGACCAATCAAAACACAGTTGGCTGCTTACAGATCTTCCCAGCATTCCGGTCTTCATACAGGTCAAAGATCAAATTTGTATTGCAATCAGACAGGTAATGTATTTTGTTGACAAATTTTAAATGGGTTCTTTCATTTTGAGACAAACTGAAACTAATGTAACAATTTCTAATTTTGTGGTAACATATTTTCAGAAATAAAACAATTGTTTTTATACTGATCAATTAAACTAAAATACTTTTTATGCCCTGGTTATTTAAGTCCCCAAAAATGTTCTATTCTTTATAATATTTCATGAACCACTCTATAATTTAAACTGTTTTTGTTCATTGTAGAAGAGACCAAAGTTCCTACTTAAGGGGGTACCCAACAATTTGACTGAAATAGATTTGGCTCGTTTAATTTTCATAAAATTTTGACGAAATAATAACTTTGACCTGTTGACAAAAATTTAAAAATTTTAAGAAATTTGAACCACACAATTTACGGGAATAATTTCATATACAGCAGTTTGACAAACACTAATTTTGATCATTGAGAAGCTTGATTTCTCTTATCAATAGTTTGTGATTAAAACGTTCAGCTGATTTTTAAAGAGTTAACTCCCTTAGGTGTTCTGTGCCCCCTTAATTTGTCATTTCTTGAAGAGTCCTAATCCACAAAATATTTAAAACAATTATTCAAGAGAAGGTCATTGAATTTCTTTTGCCAGTCAAGCTTATCTATATTTACTGTGTTCCAGCTAGAACTTCAGTGCAATGGAGCACAGTTTTGAATATGGCACTTTACACATTTTCAAGCCTAAAAAGGGCAAAGCAGATGAAACATACTTAGAAATATTATTTACTCTATACTACAGGCATGTCAGATAGAAACAGACCCATCACTGATTAGTTCTTACATAATATTTCTGTCAACACAGTCACTGGACCAAAGTCTTCATGACCTGGATGATGTTGTGTTGGTAAGATATGCATATAACATGTAATAGGAGAAGATTTATATTTTTGGTTTTATTATTATTACATGTATAATGAAATATTCATATAGAAATTTTCATTCAGTAGGCTAAAATAAAATTACATGCATCAGTCAGAAACTTGCAACAACTTGTAAAATAATTTGATAAAAAAGTATTGCATAAACCGTTTTGTTTTATTTTATTTTATTTGTAAAACGTATTTATTAGTTTCCGTTTCTTTCAAATTCCCATCCAGAACAAAGATGGTTTTGAATAATACATCTGCGGTGGAACTCCCCTAAACCGGCCCCTCTGAAAACCTGATTCTTCGCAAACCGAACACTTTATTCAGGTCCGTAATTTTCACCTATGTTTTCAAGTTAATAAATCCTCCAAAAGCCGGCCCCTCTGAATTCCAGATACCAAAGATAACTTCCGGTCCAAACATATAATCCTGTCAAATACACCTCTAAAAACCGGCCGTACTCTCATTTTCTTCACTGAGAAGCGTATTTAAAACAAAGCCTCATTGGTATGTACTGGAAAAACTCTGTTTAAATAACAGATTTTAACTTCAGTTTCTACAAAAAATAACAACGAAGCAAAAAGACTAAGATTAAGTAATATTTAAAGAAAAAACCATGCAAATGTAGTAATTGTGTAATTTTCATGCCTTTCAATTTATTTATTTCGTTTTGGAATACAGTAAAGTCCGGAACCTTCAAAACCAGCAATTTCTACGATCCAGTAGCTTTTCAGTTTATGGAGGTTCCACTGTACTAAAATCTTCTCCTCAAATATACAAAATTCTCTTCAGCTGATTGTTTATTTCAGGATATGGCTCAGTTGATTGTAGAGAGGAACACAATAATAAACCACATATTACCAGGAGAAGGAAGAGAGGACACTATCCAGACCCATCAAACCCTAAAATCACTGATAAGTCTCTACAGCAATTATCTAAAGAAAGCTAAAGAACCTCAGACTGAAGGTTACTCTTGGGTAAGTTGAGACTGATCATGAAATGCTGTCGTTCATTATATTTTATTGGATATAAAGTTTTGTGATTCTGAGTGCAGTGAACCCACAAATGTAATTAATCAATGAAATGAAAATTTTATGATGTGTTTTAGGGGGAAATAGCTATACAGCTATTGGTATCTATACAGATTATTCTTTACCTATAGCAGTGACATATTTCTTATTTTACTCTCTCCATTAAAAGAGATCAAGAAAAAAAAAAGCTAATTGATAATGGCCTTATCGTTACAAAAAATAACATATTTTGCAATCATTTTAAGATAAATAAAAGGTTTCATATTTCTTAATCAGAATATTCTGTGTATATTTTACAGTCAAATACACAAGATCAGATATTACTTCAGTGGAAAGAAGGAGACTCAGCAACAATGCATATCTTAGTTGTCCATGCCATGATAATATTATTAACGTATGGTTCACCTAAATGTAAGATAATTAAAACATGTAAATGTATGTACATGGTTTATATATCTATGTTTAAATATATTTTGATGAGTTCTTTTTTTTTGGTCACGGAACAATAAAGTTTGATTCAGAATATCGGAAGTCAATACATTGTAATTATTCTAAATTCAAAATTATTGCCTCAAAATGTTTGTAAATATTAAGAAATCTACACTGTTTGAATACGTATTCTATCCTTGTACAAGATGTATTGAATGAGCAAAATGCTTATGATTTACATGTATTTAAGGCTGTGGACGTATATAGCCAGACATAACAAGCTGAATATCCAATGAAAAGCAGACAGATTTCAATGAACCATATATTCAAAGACATGCATGTAATTCACACAAACAAACAAAAAATGCTACAGTTGGTTATGTCCATTTCAGATTGAATTTGATATAAATACATCGTACTTTAAAATGTTAACCCTTAATGTTGTATATTGCAGGTGAAAGTGAATATCAGGATCTTTTAGAGACATGGTTTCCAGAAGAAGGTAGTCCTCCATCAGCATTTCTATTGGATACTTCAGAGGAAGCATTGCTATTACCTGATTGGTTAAAGTTAAGGATGATCAGATCACATGTTCAACAGTTGGTTGATGTTGGTATGGAGAGACTTTTTATAACATTCATTGAATTTTATGCTAGGAGCTCGAGGTTTTAATAAAAAAAAATTCAACTGAATTCAGAGATATAAAAAAGTTATTTTGAAACATTAACAGAGATTTTATATTTATTTAAAACAAAACTTTTATGTTTTCTTTTATTCTCAACTGTAAAGATATGAATAAGTTCTTTTGAAACGTTTTTTTTTAAATATTATTTGTTAGTTTCTTGGCTAAAAAAAAGATTTTTTGGCTACCTTTTCAGATAAACATTTAAAAAAATTTAACACACTTAATATATTGTAGCACTACAAGACATAGAGCCTTCTCAGTTACTGTTGTTCATTCAGTCCTTTGGCATCCCTGTAGATAGTATGACCTCATTATTGACCTGTCTGGACAAAGCAGTCACCTTGGACCCCAGTCTGTTGGAAGAGGCTGTAGAGGACAAACAGTACATGGCTCAACTAATAGAAATTCAACACATGAGAGGGGCCAAAGGTGGGGAACTCTTCTACAAATTACTGAGACAAGGTGATCTTGCTGCAAATCTAGGTAAGTGGACAGAGAAATTTTTCTTTTCATATTTAGGTTAATTAAAGTTTAATGAAATACATTTGATTTCTTATAAGTCATGTAATTATTTTTGATGATAAAATAAAAATTGGAAAAAAATTTATTTCAAAACTTCAGAAAAATTGTGAAATATAGACAATGCTACTTCATCTAAGAAACTAAATAGAATTGAGACTAATTTCAATTAATTCTAATATATTAAAAAAGTGTTATTCTTAATATTGTTGGTTCTTTATGTATCATTGGATAATTTTTTAACCAAGAGATAAAATCTAGTTATTAGTTTGGCAAAGTATGATGGCAGTTAGACAGGTTCCAAAAACCTGGTTTACTGTAGATTTTGACAGCTCATTTCTTTTTACGGTTAAAATGCTGCAGTTGAACCAAAATTTTAATTATAATAGGAATTGTATTTCACAAATTACTCATTACAAAACCACAAAATTTGGTATCTGGGACATAATGTATGTTTACTAAACCACAGAAATGATCTCATGATATCAATGACTTCACAGTTTGCACATTCAATTCCAGCTTCCAAAGATGTGGAAATGAAAGAAAAATCCTCAAAGACAAGTGGCTGGTGGCAGAGGTCACATCTGCACAAAACAACAGCTGCCTGGGACAAGGAACAAATTCAGACATTGCTTTTGAAGGTACAAGAATAAAAGATATATATTTGTATTTAAAGGGGACAATGAGAAGGGATGGATGGGTTATTGGTTAACGTCCATAAGTAACGCAATTACTACATGCATATCAAGACAAGAACATGTTGATGTGATTATGAATATGAGCCCTGTTTTGTACTAAACTGACACACTAAGCCAGATTTTAAACATGCTAGCTCACGAGGTAAGAGTCTGCAGAAAGAAATATTATCCCACCCAAACACATTAAACTAACACTGAGTCAACCAGTTTTTGTTCTTACTACTAGATGCCACATACTTAGCAGAGAAGCAGCAAATAACAGTGTTAATGTCTTTGTTTTGATCTGGACAGGGATCAAAACCCAAGACCTTCTGCACGTGAATCGATCACGCTACCACAAGACCACCAAGGAGGTTTGGAAAATTGAGAAAAATAGAAATGAGAGAAGATGTGCAGTAAAAGTTGATGAGACAACAACCAAAAAATGGAATCTGAAAAGGAATACCTAGTGTCATAAATAAGGAAGAACTGACATACATATTCCTGGCTTGGCTTGGAACAGACATACATAGATATATATTGATTAAACAAGTTTATGAGATTTATAAACATTTACCTCCCTCAGAAAAAAGGAAGAAAGAAAACATATATTTGGTATTTGCGATAAGCAGAATTTACATGCAAATAAACAGTAAAAGTTGTAACGCCAGTCAAAGACATTATATTAAAACTTCCAATATTAAGGCAATGTAACTGCTTCTCATGGAATACTGTTTTGTGACATTAAGGTGAAAATACTCTACCACGTGTATTTGGTTGATGATAGGACAATTTTGCCTGGTATCAGCTGTAGATATTAATTTACTTGCTTGACATAATCAAAAGTCAAAGATGTAGTATGCAGAAAACAGGTTGAATAAATGTAAATTCACCATAATGGGAGAAATCTCAAGGTTTTCAAAAGTCATTAACATCACAGTTTCAGACTCTGAAAGTAGTTGGCTACAAGCCTACATATTGTTTGCAAAACTTTGCCAAAGTTGGCAGCTGAGACACAAAAGAGTAGAAGGTGGAAATATGCCACTTAGTAGCTACCAGGGATGGGCTAATTGTAATCAGTAATCACAATCAGTAATCGATTACATTTTTCAATGGAATCACATGTAATCCGTAATCATGCATTTTATGATTACATGTAATTGTAATTTAATCGATTAAAGTGCAAAAAATGGGTGTAATCATGATTACTTTTAGATTACATTCATATGATTACTTGATGATTACTGTTTCTTTCTACATGTATATGAAAATTGCTTAATTCATATAGAACATGCAGCCATAAATTAGGGACAAATACTGTTTGAAAGGGTATTATTTTTACCTTTAATAATTTGTTTGTCAATTTGAAATTTAGATAATTTTGAATGTAATATATATTACTTCTTACCACATTTCAAACTTTTTTCGTCATAAATCATAAACATTTATTAACAAATGACATACAAAGTAATCTTAGGTCTGAAAGTCGATGTCATGACACTTTAATATGAAAATCCAAATTTAAGTTTACACAATTATTTTATATTAACCATATGGACATTTAACAGTATAAACCATTAATTTGGAGAATTTGGTTCCATTTTTGACTTAAATAATCAACATAAATAAAACCACTTAAATAATCTAAAAAAATGCTGTGAACTTGTTCAATTTAGAAAAAAAATCTTTTTTGCACTATTTGTATTTGTTTTCTTTAAAATTTCGTTATTGAAATATTTCATTTAATCGTGTACAATGATGTACATTGTAAATATATACTGAAAACAAACTACACATAATTATATATACATTAATTGAGTATTGCACATAATACAAACCAATTTATTATCTAAGCTCACCTATTGTTTGTAATAAAATTTCTAGTAAAGATTTACACCTGTAAAAACATATATACATATTAATTATGTCCCCACAGACAGCAAGACGACCTGTGCATTAATTAGTCACTATTGGTCAGTTCTTTTTGTTAATTGAAGATATGTTTTGGGTTAAAATATTAATAAAAACTATATTATTTCTTTTTTTTAGAGAAAGCACAGAGATATTTACATTCAAAGTAAACCTGAGGATGGAACACCAATAGAACTTTGTTCTTTATATTAAATATGTATTTATAGATATTAAATACATAATTTTCACTCAAATTAGCTTTTTTATGTAAGATAATATTTTTTAAAAAGATTCTTCAACAGCTAATACTATGTAGCTACATTTGAAAGCCCCGAAACCATTCAATTTTGTTATTATTCATTATTACAGATTTATTGTGGAAAGAGTTCTGCAGATGATCAGAGGAATTACCAGACACTGCTCACAGTAAGTTAAACAGATCAGTTTAAAGTCTTATTCCTACTTAATTATTTTTTTATTTCATGATCTTAGGATGTTTTTATAGACAAAAAATATACATGTACATGTAGAAAGTCTTGTATGGAGAAATTTTCCTATATACATGTATCTTTTTAGCTTTATTTAGACATTGTATAGTTTAAACACAGAATTCAAAATAATTTTTAAAAGTTGGTTTTTGAACTTTTTCTCATTCAGATTGAATGTTTTTATTCTTTCCCAGACTGTTTCTAGACCTACAAACATACCAATTGTCCAGAACATTGTGTCAGGAATAATAGAGGTAAGTGTAGAAAATGGCTTCATTTTCCAGTATTATATTTTGAATTGAATATTAATTTTGTTAAAAAAATATTAGATTCATGTTCATTTTGTAATACATTTATTTTGGTGAATGGACTGAAGGATCACTTTGTCATGTAAATATGATCAGAGAATATATATTTTTGTTGCTGCTCTCTTCCAGGGTAATATGAGAAAGTGAACAATAAGGTCAGTCACTCACATACTTCTAGATAATTCAGTGTTCTCCCCAGAAAATTCTGAAGGTGCAAAAATCATAGCGCGTGAACAACATTTTTTATTTAAAGAAATGAAGCGCGAATATTGTGTATATAATACATGTATTGACAAACAGAAAATTTTCATTCTCTGTATTAAAATGTTTATAACTAAATGAATAGTATTATACATATGTATACATACATGTAGAGGTAATGGAACAAATATAAAATAAATCAGTTAAATATTCTTCTCTTTTTATGTGCCTGCAATCTTCATGTCTATATTTTTAATTTTCCCTTCATAGAAATGATCATCAGGGCATTTGTTATTTTGCGTAGTATCCTCTGATCAAATGCTGGAAATCATTTTGTTTGAATGCAAAATTGAGAAAAAATTCTTTTTAACCCCCTCCAATTGAACCAATGGAACATTTAAATCCTTTTTTAGCTCACCTGACCCAAAGGGACAAGTGAGCTATTGTCATCACTTGGCGTCCATCGTCTTTTACAAAATCTTCTCATCTGAAACTACTGGGCCAAATGGAACCAAACTTGGCCTCAAGCATCATTAGGGTATCTTGTTTAAAAAATGTGTCTGATGACCAACATGGCTGACATGGCTAAAAATAGAACATAGGGGTAAATTGCAGTTTTTGTCTTATATCTCAAAAACTAAAGAATTTAGAGCAAAACTGATGGGGGAAAAATGTTTATCAGGTGAAGATCTACCTGCCATAAAATTTTCAGACGAATCGGTCAAACCATTGTTGAGTTATTGCCCCAGAATTGTTCATTTTAAGGAAATTTTGCAGTTTAAGGTTATTATCTTGAATATTATTATAAGACAAACTGTAAACAGCAAAAATGTTCAACAAAGTAAGATCTACAAATAAGTCAACATGACCAAAATCATTGATTGACCCCTTATAAGGAGTTTTTGCCCTTTAAAAACGGCATTTGGTGTAAATTTTCCTTTAAAGGTCTTCTCCTCTAAAACCACTGGGCCATTTGTGACCTTCCAAAATCATGTCCGGCATCCTATACTTCCAACCGACATGGCTGATGTTACTAAAAATAGAAAAAAGGGGGGGATGAATTTTAAAAAATCTTCTATGAAACTACAGAGCCAATTGGAACCAAACTTGGCAGTAATGGTCCTTAGGAGGTTCTCTTTCAGAAATATGTCCGATGACTCACAATGTTAACCAAGATGGCGGCCACAGCCAAACTTTGTTTAACATTGGACCCTATGAGAGAAATCATTTAAAAATCTTCTTGTCTGAAACAACTAAGCCAATTAGAACTAGACTTGGTTGCAATGGTCCTTAGGAAGTCCTCTTTCAGAATTTTGTCCGATGACCCGGAACCAGACTTGGCAGCAATGGTTCTTAGGAAGTCCTCTTTCAGAAATGTGTCAGATTTCGGGGAGTGTGAACCAAGATGGCCGCTGCAGCCGAACTTAGTTTAACATAGGACCTTATTGGAAATTCACTCCAAAATCTTCTTGTCTGAAACTACTGAGGCAATTGTAGCTAAATTTGGCAGCATTGGTCCTTAGATGGTCCTCTTTCAGAAATGTGTCCGATCACCCGGAATGTCAACCAAGATGTCCGCCACAGCCAAACTTACTTTAATATAGGACCCTATGGGAAAATTCATTTAAAAATCTTCTTGTCTGAAACAACCTAGCCAGTTGGAACAAGACTCAGCAGTTATGGTCCTTAGATTTTAGAAATATGTCCATATACCAGGAGTGTCAACCAAGATGGCTGCCACACCTGAACTTTGTTTAACATAAAACCTTATAGAAAAACCAATCAAATTGACTGCAACACTTAAATTTTTAGTCCTGCTCAAGATGAAAAGTTAAATCCAGGTCAGCGATACAGGCTCTTGAGAGCATCTAGTTTCTGTATGTGAATATTGGTTCTGAGTCTTGTATTTAGAATCCAATTTTCGTCACGTGTCACAAATGCCAAGATGTCCAAAATAATTCGCAAATACGTTTTCCATGTTTATTAAAAAAAACACCAGATTTTCATGTTGGGTGAATTTTATCAACTTGTGTTCACGTCTATTCTACATGCAAAAAGTTTGTGTATAAATGGCAGGGCTTTTCCAGTCATATGTGTCAACATTTGTTTTAAACTTTGAAATGATTTTATTCTGGATGACAGTATGCAGATGTAGGTTCGATTGGGTGTTTATTAACAGTCCTTCCGATCGTTTTGACATGTGAAAGGGTGACTTTTCATTTCCGATCGCTTTTGTATTATTTGACCACAGTCAACAGTATTTCAAGATCGTTTTATTTCTTAATCCCAAAAACTTACACAATTGCAATTATTTCTAGAAATTTTATCACGTTTTTTGCATGCGTTTTTGTATTAAACAGTCTGTATAAAAAAATAAAATTGTAAAGGTCAAAAGTTGTGACGTCACTTTCAACCAATAGAAAATGTTGATCTATTTTTACTTCAGTGGAAATACACATCTTGATTTTAACTGAATACACATATTTTGGGTAACCCATAATAGATAATTACCAATTCTACAATTTCTGTTGACAAGTAAATTTAAATATCTATTAAATACAATGCAATCAGAAGGGTTCGAATGTTATCAAATACTTCTTTATTGCAAATTGACTTTTAATTAAGAAGCTGATTGGCTTAGATAGTCGAATATGACATTGAATAAAACATTGTGTCTCCCTCTAAAAATTGTGTTCCCTGCAACATATTTCCCTTTATATTGAAAATCCATCAGATCCTAAAAATTGATTGTACATGTAATATCCTGTTTTATGAATGAAAAGACAGACCTCATGCCAGGGCCCTTTCTGAATTTTACATATGACGTATACATGTTTTTGATTTCTTGTTTCTGTAAAAACTTGTTTAATGAATTTTGTTTGTATGCATTTCCTAGTTAATGGTTGGGTCTGAAAGAGAAAAGTTTATCAAAGGAACCCTGACCAATCCAAAGTCAAGTCCTTTGTTTAAGATACTTGTTTCACATAGAGTAAGTAGATTATATGTAGTTGTAAAATATGGTTAAAGTATTTATACAGGGCATTGCAATCTATTTATTAAATTGTAACTACTAATAAATTGCAGACTGTCAAAAGTGATGATTTTACTTTAAAATTTGTCACTCTTATCTTAAAACTGTCTAGGATAGCCAGTTGTTCTCTACAAGTTGTAGGGTAAAACTGACCTGCAATATACATGTAGCTGAGTTATTTTGATGGTGGCCTGAAGTATTTTAATATATTAATAAAAAACAAAATGGATAACAGGAAAGGTCAACAATGACATAATAATCAAACTGTTTTTATAAATTTCAAAAGTAATGATATAAAACAAGTTTCTCTAATTCTTTGTCAATCTTACCCTCTCTGAGCCTCTTGTTTATCAAAAATTTTATCAAAGTGAGGTTGCTGATGATTTCAATCGATGATTGGTTCAGACAAAATGTCATAACCTACCAGGACATCTTTTACATTCGGATTTCTCTGGTTCTATTAATAACACCATAGCAACGTATAAACATATTGCACATTTATCAGGAATGTTGAGGCACTTGAAGGGGATTTTGTATTAAAAATAAAACTTGTATGCAATATAGTTTATCTAGTTGTAAATGTATATGTTCATGATTTCAGGAAAGATTAGGACAACATCTTGACATGTTATTGAAGAATTTGGCAGAAATATCAAGGAATCAGAAAACAGTACTGGCACCTATTCTTGTAAAGTACCAGGATGAGAAACGTTTAGTTGATCAAGATCAACAGCAGCAGGTGACAAGTGGCACTCCTACGAGTATCATACAAGGTAAACAATGCAGGCGTCATTGATTTTTTTTACTGCAGCAGTATACATGTAATGCAAATGTAAATTTATATTGCAATAAAAGGAAATGTAGGGTAAATTTTGATGAGACAACAGTGGTTGAATTTTAGTTGCCTAATGTCGCTCCTTGTATTTTAAATCTTATGATATTCATTGATCCATTTATCACGACCTCAATCCAATATCCTGACCAAAAATGTACTTTACAAAGGGTTAGTTTTGCTTTACATGTTCTGGTGTTGTTCTTTCTATATATACCTTCTTTGCTTTCAAAATCATATTGAGATATACATGTACTTGATTTGAAACAAATGCAGGAAATTTGTCTGCTTAAAATTTTAAGCATTAACAAAATATATATATATACTTTATGATAAAATATGAGATTAACTGATGATTATTTTGGAATAAATCTTAAATTTGGCTGAAATCTGGAGTTTGAGATCAGTTTTGAGGGGAGTTACAAAAAATCCATTCATGCATGGAATTCTGTATTTTTAATACCTATGATCATCTGATGAGCAAAACCATTTGAATGATAACCCTAACAACCATTTTACAGTTGTACAGGCTCTCCAAAAGACAGTTGACCAATTATCAGTCCACCTAAGATTATATAAAGTAAAAAACAATTATGTAACAAAATTATTGCATGATTTATGTATAATAATGTTTTTTAAGATGCAATTGGAAATCACTGTAAATAAGTTATTATTTTTGTGTCAACAAAAAGTGACTGACTTCACAGTAATTTCTGAAATAAAAGTGAATTTCATGGCTGCATATATATTTGTAGAGATCTGTGAAAAAGCTGTTGAAGGCAAACAAACAATAGAAAGACTTGTACAAAACTGTATGAGTAATCTCATGAAAACAGGAGACAATAAAAAGGCTGTTGAGGTCACATGTACTTCAATATTAAACAGGTATAGTTATTAGAAGAATACTTTTGTGATCATGTTTTGTTTTTAGCATTAGGCAAATATAGTTCACAGTGAGATAGTAAATGTGAAATATCCAGTTTCTATCTACAACATCCAATGGAATTTTAACACACAAAGTGATTGCTGTCATGTGTTCTTACCATTGGGATGCCTTGTCAGTAAAATTATTACTTAGTACTGTTGTTGCTGTCCTTTGGATTCAGGTAAATTCATAGACACACTTTTAATTGCAAGTAGTTGAAGTATATTCAGATAAAATATGTTTTTTTTTTTTTTTTTTTTTAACTCTGATTACTTTGGCTGGTTTACATCTGTTTGTGCAAAAAATGCTGAAAATGTCAATTTTGGCAGTCATGAGTGTTCATAATTTGAATTGGAACCAAAATCAAACACCTAAGAGCCAATTTGACATCTCTGAACATACCAATATTAAAGACTTAGAGAGTATACATGGAAGATTTTGGACCAGTACTCCATTTAGTTTTAGCTCAGTTTATTAGAGTATTTTTGAGTTTGAGAACCCTGAGTTAGAAGGAATAAAGTGTACTGGATTCCTCATGACTGTTTACCTGTCTATTGTGTATTTTCTTTTTCTCAGTAATACAACATGTTTTCAGGTTCTACAAAAATTTCAGCTGAGTTTACAGATTGATTGTTTACGGTGTCCGGACCATAACTGTTCTTGACCGTCAATTATATTTCTTTTTAACCAAAAATAGCTTGAACCATACATTTAAAGGTCAATCCCATTACTTTATATGGAGCATCTGGGAAATCTGCAAGAAGCACATGGTCTTTTATTGTCTGAATACCTAAAGTTAGTTTATGGTCAAACAGAAAAAATGGACAGATAAAAATTTTGTAGCACCCAATACATATATTTAATAGTATTTTATTCTATAAACTTACTTTTATATGTTTACTTTTTAATTTTAGGAGTAATTCTTATTTGACAAAAGGAATGTCAAAACTGCTTGTAGATTGGCTAGATCTTCTTGATCCTGAAATTGTACAGGCTGTTCCTGAACTGGAACAACAATTACTATTTGCCAGGCAGCAGATGAGACCAGAAGTTACCTCCCCTACAGGACAACCTGAAGCTGCCTCTCCTGATAGTAGATCATTCCTGATGGCAATATTAACACATCAATCCAGTTGGTCATCTCTTCATCAGTGTATCAGTACTGTGTTAAAACCAGATCTCACTAATAGGTAGTGTGTTTTGTATTACAAATGTACTAATAAATGTTTGCTCTCTTACATGGATAAATATCTTGTGCTAATTCCCCCCCTTTTCTTTTATTCATTTTGTAATTTTGTATTAATGGATGTTGATACATTTTAGTTGAAAGAATTTCTGTTTTATTATACACTCCATTCAAAAAATAAATTTCATCAAAGGTGTTCTGTATCTTTCAAGGGAACTCATATAATGTAACAGTTTTTTGTTTTATAAGCTGGATTTTCACTTTAGTACATTGGGTGGGTGGGCAGGCAGTTTTCGCACGGACACCTTCCTGTTTTTTTTGTTTATTATTTTCTGTAGGCCATGGTCTAATTTTGTTTTTTGTGAGTTTTGAATCAAAGTTATAATTTTGTTTTTAACTTTTTTTTACTGTGAAGTTCATGAAATTACAAATAAACCAAAGGAAAACTATTTGGAAATTTATTCAGACATAAGAAATTGAGAGCCTTTAATTTGTTTTTTTTTTCTTCTAAGACAACAAGAACCATGTCTGTTTTCCGATGCCAATTTTAGTGACATTTGAAATATTTTGAGACGGTGAGAAACGTTTAGTATATGAAAACTAATAATCTTATTGACACAAAGTTGAAGTGAAGCAAATCCTAGATTTAGTGATTTAAAGTAGTAATTAAAGATTTCTCTAGACTATGAATTAGAATGTACACATGTATTTTACAGTGCTTATTGTGAATATACATGTACAAACAATTTTAGATATTTTAACTTGCTTACGAGCATACATCTTATTCAGTTGCCTAATTTTCAATTCCATGAAAATCATAGATTAAGTGCTAGCTATGTTTATTTAACAGTTACGACCCACAGGCAGTGCTAGATTTTCTTTGGGCATGTCTACAGATTCCGAAAATCTGGAGAGGAAGGGAGCAGAAATTGCCAAAGGTAAAAACTGTGTAGTAGTTTTGTAAGCCTTTAGCATACTTATTGTATACAATGAAATGTTTGTGCCAGCCGTTGTCTGTATCACATACATGTATATATTGTAACTGAGCATTGATCAGATAATACAAAACTAAATCATTCAATCATTTTGCCACACATATTTAAAAAAAAAACTGAAAATTAAAAAACTGCTAAATAGCTACTGTCATGATTCCAAACCTGGTTACATTTGTTATATCCTATTGGACTTCCAAATCTTGATAGCAAACTCTTGGCAGCAGGATAACAAAAAAAATGATTGATGATCATTTTTGTGAATTACAGAATCATAAACCAGAAGACATTTTAGCATTATCATCAGAACAAGTCATTTCTGTAGTGGAGTTTATGGTTCAAGAAGTAACGATGGAAAAGTCAGATAAAGTGTTAGATGAATCGGATATAGAGGAAAAAATTAGACAGAGATGTGGGTTGTTAATGTCATGCATTGGGGAAAATGAAATGTCCATGAAGAAAGTTATAAAACACATTGGTTCAGCTATGAATAGTAACAGGTAATTCATAAAGCAAGTACTATAAATTTTAGTAGGGATCTAACTTGGCTGTCGTTAAATAAATTGAAAAACCGGTTGCATGCTACATTTATGCTCAGATTTGGTAGTTTTTGGTATTATTTACAGGCTTTTTTTCAGAATGTAGCAAATAGAATTGAACATTACACAATGCATTGGGGCATGTGGGCTATTGCAATCACTTAGTGTCTGTCAATTTTGAACAAACTTTGGTGGAATGTTCCTTAGGTGATTCCTTTCAAATTTGTGTTCAGGGGTCCAGATCTCCAACAAATATTGTTACTGTTACTAAAAATGTAAAGAACACAAAAATATTTAAAATTCTTATTTTTGAAACTAGTATGGCAGTTGAGACCAGTCTTTTATGGAATGGTCCTTAGGTTGTCCCCTTTGAAAAGTGTATCCGTGGATCTGTACCTCCAACAAATATGTCTGCTGTTTTACTAGAAATAGAAAAAGCATTTGGATCTTATGGAAATTTAGACCAATCTTTGATGTAATGGTCCTTAGGTGGTCCCCTTTCAGAATTGTGTCTGGAGAAAAGGTTCTATGATCAATATGGCAGCCATAATTAAAATTGATTATCAAATAGTTTAAGTAAACGATTGTTATTAATCTTGATGTTCATAAATATGATGTGTAAAATTAGTTCTTTTCAATTTGCATTCCAATGCACTAGATGTACTACTATGTTGATTCATTTACACATGGTGGAACGCGTAATGAACTCCAAAAGATATGACTGACATTACTTAAAATAGAAAAATCAGCAAAAAAATAATTTAAAATCTTTACTTCTGCAATAACTTGGGCAGTTGAGATCAGACTTTCATGGAATGGTGGTTAGGTGCTCCCCTTTCAAAATTGTGTCTGGGGGTCCATATCCCTGACCAATATGGCTGCCATTACTAAAAATAGAAAAATCAACAAATATTTGAATAGCTTGTCCTCAGCAAATGTCAACAAGTATTTCCTTTACAAAATACATATACTGAAAGTAAACACAGAATGTCCACATCCAAATGGAATTTACCAACAATTGAAAAAGGGTTAGTGAGTTTTGAAGGAGCTAAAGGTAAATAAAGATGTTAACTGTTCAAAATCTCATCAAAGATGAATGGAATTTAATTACTCAGTAATTTCGAGTTCATGGAGTTCCCTCAAATGTCCAAGGGCAAATTATTCAACCACCTCAGAGTTTGTTGATCCATTAAAGAATACACAAATCCAAATTCACAATTTCAGATAAAATGTAAATGTTAGTTCTATTGAACAACTGTGAAAAGATGAATGGCTGAATGACTAAAACAATGTATGGCAGTTGCCGTTGCTGAGTGTATAAATCATTTATTGTGTAGTGATATTCTGTTTCAATAAATGTAGCATATTTTTTTCAGACATAAAACTATCTATGAACATGTATTGATTGAGCTATATTCTCAGTGCCCTAAAGTGTTATTTTTGTTGGGAGATTTTGCCATATCCCTAACGGACATCAAGACTTCACAAACATTCATGACACAGGTAATACTGTTTATTACTGCTGATTGTAAGCTTGTACATTTTAACTGGATTTTCCACTTGAAAAAGATCTTGTTATTAGTTTGGCAGTGGATGTCAGACAGATAGGTGAGTGGGGAGACCGGCAGTGGATGTCAGACAGATAGGTAAGTGGGGAGACCGGCGGTGGATGTCAGACAGATAGGTGAGTGGGGAGACCGGCAGTGGATGTCAGACAGATAGGTAAGTGGGGAGACCGGCGGTGGATGTCAGAGATAGGTGAGTGGGGAGACTGGCAGTGGATGTCAGACAGATAGGTGAGTGGGGAGACCGGCAGTGGATGTTAGACAGATAGGTGAGTGGGGAGACCGGCAGTGGATGTCAGACAGATAGGTGAGTGGGGAGACCGGCAGTGGATGTTAGACAGATAGGTGAGTGGGGAGACCGGCAGTGGATGTCAGACAGATAGGTAAGTGGGGAGACCGGCGGTGGATGTCAGAGATAGGTGAGTGGGGAGACTGGCAGTGGATGTCATACAGCTAGGTGAGTGTGGAGACCGGCGGTGGATGTCAGATAGATAGGTGAGTGGGGAGACTGGCAGTGGATGTCAGACAGATAGGTGAGTGTGGAGACCGGCAGTTGATGTTAGACAGATAGGTGAGTGGGGAGACCGGCAGTGGATGTCAGACAGATAGGTGAGTGGGGAGACCGGCAGTGGATGTCAGACAGATAGGTAAGTGGGGAGACCGGCGGTGGATGTCAGAGATAGGTGAGTGGGGAGACTGGCAGTGGATGTCATACAGCTAGGTGAGTGTGGAGACCGGCGGTGGATGTCAGATAGATAGGTGAGTGGAGACTGGCAGTGGATGTCAGACAGATAGGTGAGTGTGGAGACCGGCAGTTGATGTCAGACAGATAGGTGAGTGGGGAGACTGGCAGTGGATGTCAGACAGATAGGTAAGTGGGGAGACCGGCGGTGGATGTCAGACAGATAGGTGAGTGGGGAGACCGGCAGTGGATGTCAGACAGATAGGTAAGTGGGGAGACCGGCGGTGGATGTCAGAGATAGGTGAGTGGGGAGACTGGCAGTGGATGTCAGACAGATAGGTGAGTGGGGAGACCGGCAGTGGATGTTAGACAGATAGGTGAGTGGGGAGACCGGCAGTGGATGTCAGACAGATAGGTGAGTGGGGAGACCGGCAGTGGATGTTAGACAGATAGGTGAGTGGGGAGACCGGCAGTGGATGTCAGACAGATAGGTGAGTGGGGAGACCGGCAGTGGATGTCAGACAGATAGGTAAGTGGGGAGACCGGCAGTGGATGTCAGAGATAGGTGAGTGGGGAGACTGGCAGTGGATGTCATACAGCTAGGTGAGTGTGGAGACCGGCGGTGGATGTCAGATAGATAGGTGAGTGGGGAGACTGGCAGTGGATGTCAGACAGATAGGTGAGTGTGGAGACCGGCAGTTGATGTCAGACAGATAGGTGAGTGGGGAGACCGGCAGTGGATGTCAGACAGATAGGTGAGTGGGGAGACCGGCAGTGGATGTCAGACAGATAGGTGAGTGGGGAGACCGGCAGTGGATGTCAGACAGATAGGTGAGTGGGGAGACCGGCAGTGGATGTCAGACAGATAGGTGAGTGGGGAGACCGGCGGTGGATGTCAGACAGATATGTGAGTTGGGAGACCGGCAGTGGATGTCAGACAGATAGGTGAGTGGGGAGACCGGCAGTGGATGTCAGACAGATAGGTGAGTGGGGAGACCGGCAGTGGATGTCAGACAGATAGGTGAGTGGGGAGACCGGCGGTGGATGTCAGACAGATATGTGAGTTGGGAGACCGGCAGTGGATGTCAGACAGATAGGTGAGTGGGGAGACTGGCAGTGGATGTCAGACAGATAGGTGAGTGGGGAGACTGGCAGTGGATGTCAGACAGATAGGTGAGTGGGGAGACCGGCAGTGGATGTCAGACAGATAGGTGAGTGGGGAGAATGGCGGTGGATGTCAGATAGATAGGTGAGTGGGGAGACCGGCAGTGGATGTCAGACAGATAGGTGAGTGGGGAGACCGGCAGTGGATGTCAGACAGATAGGTGAGTGGGGAGACCGGCAGTGGATGTCAGACAGATAGGTGAGTGGGGAGACCGGCAGTGGATGTCAGACAGATAGGTGAGTGGGGAGATTGGCAGTGGATGTCAGACAGATAGGTGAGTGGGGAGACCAGCAGTGTTTGTTCTGACATCACAATCTTGTATGATATAATTTTGTCAGTTGAAAATTAATGCTTGCAAGGTGCAGATGACGTTGATGTAAGTGAAAAGTTTGAAAATATACTATGACACAATTTATATATATTTTGTCAAGATAACATTTGGCAGTTGTGATCTACATGTAGTTCAAAATGTTGAAAGCCAAACTTTATCCAAAATTAATCTGGGTCAAATGCGTAACTGACCAAAAAGTTCAGACTGAAAACAATCTTTCACAATATAAATACTGCTAAATGTCAAAACAGTTTCGATTTTATATCACTAAAATTTAAGCATCATCTTTACTCTTTATACTGAAGCAATTAGCTGGTAATTCACTCTAGATCCGGCAGATGCTGTTTTTAGAAGAATAAAAGTATTTTTTTAAAAGCTTGTTACTGCAGCTCCAAGAATATCAAATTTACTGATAATTTAATTTTATATTACAGGTCGACCTGGTGTCTCATAGATTGTTGACGAGCCTTGGGCAGGCAGGACATGGAAGAAGGGCAGAAGAAAGAATGTCTGATGCTACAATGGCATGTAAAAAACTAGCAGCACAACATCCAGTATTACTACTGAGGTGAGATTAAAATTTTTTTTGTGTCAGACTTCAATTTTTGTAATTGAATTGTTTTGATTATGAAGACTTTTACTTTGAAATAATTTAATTAGAAAATCAAAGTGATGGAAATCACCACTGGAAAGATTGCAACTGTAGTTGTGTATAATTTCAAATGGAATTTTTCACAGATTTTTCTCTGCTATGTGAAATCAATTAAAATGAATGTATTCCTTTTTTCCTGAAATATTGAGTATTTTTTTATTCAAAAACGATGTACATTCGGGGGTACATGTAAGCAGATAATTTTCAATAAGATTTTCAATGTGTTTAAGTTATAAATTTTACTAAAATATTTGTTATTGGATCGTAATTTTACTTGAAATGACTTAAAAAATTTATATTTACACGCATGTCTGATTTAACAGATAATCATAAGGTTTTTCTTCAATAATGGGTCCATTAAAGAAATAATCGTCACATTAGTAAATGTACAATTAATTTTGACAATAAATTAATTTAAAAGTAATGTTCCCAAGAACGGATGAGAACTTGTTATCCTATTATACGTGAATGGAACAGAAGGTAAACTACGTAGGTGGAACTGTTTTGTAAACCAAAACATATGTCTACCCTTCACTTTATTCTAGATCAATCTTCTCTACCTCTAAGATAAAAATAAAAATAACCTATGCAGGAAAGTCATGATGGTATGCCACACACTGCAGCATGATGATAGACCTATATACCAAACAGTATAAGCCTATGTCAAAAGACAAAAAAGTAAACCTGGACAAGAAAATACTATAATTTTAATTATAATTTTACCCTGAGGTCAAAGGTCAAGGTCAAATGAAGATCATAATGGTACATGACACACACCCTCATGGTAATACACTTACATACCAAAAGTTAGGGTCAAACGAAGGTCATAATGCTATACACACCCTTATGGTAATACACCTACATTCCAAAAGTTGGGGTCAAAGGTCAAAGTCTAACGAAGGTCATAATGCTACATACACCCTTTTGGTAATACACCTACATACCAAGGGGTAAAAACTTAGGTCAAAAGACCAAAAAACTTAAAACCAGGACAAGAAAATACTATAATTTGACCTTGAGGTCAAAGGTCTAGGTCAAATGAAGGTCATAATGGTACATGACACACACCCTCATGGTAATACACCTACATACCAAAGGGTATAAGCCTAGGTCAAAAGATAAAAAAAGTTACAACCCGGACAAGGAATACTATAATTTGACCTTGAGGTCAATGGTCAAGGTCAAATATAGGTCATAATGGTATGTGACACACCCCCTCATGGTAATACACCTACATACCAAAAGGTATAAACCTAGGTGAAAAGACAAAGAAGTTATGGTCCAGACAAGCTTTGCTGAGAAGAAGAATAAGAAGAAAAAATACTACAAAAACAATATGTCTCCCTTCTAGGAAGTGGAGACATGACAATCAAAATGGCTGTATTTTCAAAACATAGATGGAAATATGTCAAAAATATTAGTTTTAATGTATTTGGGACCAGGCCTCAGCCTACTTCAGGATGACAGGGAGATATTACTTTTCTCTCTGAAGCTAACAAGAAGAAGTGGAGGGAGACTGGGAGAAGTCATTATGTGATGTTTCAAAGCTCCAATCAGCACTGATTATGTTTTTATTTGAAGAGCTAGTCTTATTATAATGTGTTTTTTTTTTTTAGCTCAACTGACCCAAAAAATATGATACATGTATGTTTTTATTTGTTTTTTTTTTGTGTGTTTTGCTTCAGGGAAATGTTCATGTCTGCCCAATCACTGGGCAGGCAATTTTAATTCTTTACTCGTCCACTGTGAAAAAAGGCCATCTCTGGTGGTCAGGCTTTCTATTATTTCAAACTCTGATATATATGTTTTTGGCAATACTAATATTGTTCTAGCTTTTGAACTTCTCAAAAATTAAACCCAATATCTTTTGTAATTTCAGACAGTTACCATTGATAGCAGCACTTCTGAAGGGTAAAACAGAATTTAAGTTTGGAGAAATGAGACATAAAAACTTTGTGTTAATGTTCACACACATTCAAGCATTGTTAGAAAATCTACAACCACATGTATTTCACAAAGACCTTATAGCATTGGAGGATATTATAGGATCTTATTTCTCTTTGATAGAGGTATGTATTAATGAAATATTTTTGAAATGTATGTCTTGAATGTAAAGAAATAACTTTGATCAAAACTGTATTTAATATCTGGAAAAGTAAAACAAAAACTTGTAAATACATGTAATTAAAGATTAAACAATTTTTATTTAACTCTTTTCAATACAATGTATATTATTATTCCAAGCTATATTATTTAGTTAAGACATACGAAACTGAAGTCCTGGTTTTTGTAGTAAATTTCAAAATCAGGGAGACAAATTAAAACAAGCATAAAATTTGTAGCTTGTACTTAAATCCTGTTAGTTAATTTATGAATATCCCTATGTTACATGTATCTCCCAGTTGTCTTCCATACATGTTATATTGATTAATAAAATATGTTTATACTAAATTATCAAATTAGAAAAAACGCAGACTTGAATAAGTATTCTGTGGCACAAAACACTTTACTTTTTGATAAATCTTAACGTTTATACATTATTTTAATTATAATAAATTATTTCAGAACCATGGTGATGAAAAGGTACTGATGCCTATTATTGCCAAGTTTATTAGATTTTTGAATAAATTTGTAACCAGTCAACCACATAAATCAGTTCTGATGTTACAGAAACATGTCAAGTTGTTAAGGTAAGTTGTGAAAACAGGTGTACGGAAGCATGTTCTAATTCTGATTTTATATCAAATCATTTGGTTTGTGGGGAAAATACTTTTTAAATAAAATTTGAGTTTCCTGTATTTTCAGTTTGACAATTGTACTACAGTGGATTTCGATGGTTAAATATTTTTGACTTTATGGTAAAAAAAATTGTAACTATTTCATAGGAAATGCAATTTACATTTGGTAAGATGTAAAACTGAATTTAAAAAGTTGAAGTGGCAATCAATATAAAATAAATAAACATTGTGATGTAATGAAATGAAGATTTTAAAACAGAAAACTATTTTCGTTTAGAAAATAATCTGTAATATAAACAGAGAATAAAATCCATCCAACAGACCATTGTATAATTTAAAATTTTTAAATCTGTCATCTAATCACTCCTTAATGGGAAAGATTTCTACAAATAACAGTATGATAAGTTAGACAGAAATCTCTTTCAGTGATGTATCTGGACTTTATCCCGACATGGCTGGTCTGAAATCATTACTGGCAGGATTAAGTCTGCCAACACAAGGAAAGGGAAGTAACTCACCAGTTCCAGATTCACCATCTGTTGCCGTGCCTCAAAGACCATCATCACCATACACTGCAAGTCAACTGGCACCTTTTATTAAAAAGTTTAGAGGAGGTAGTGAAGGTATGTTTCTGTATTTTTTAAATGTTTTTGAATGTTGTTTCAAGACATGGTAGAATTTGTTTAAAATTATCACATGTTTTGGAGTTTTCAAAATGAAGAGTCTCAGATGATAGAAATATTCCTAAATTCTGTATAATTTGCAGTGTATTATTGCAAATCATTTACACTTAATATCTTAGAATTCTCAAAACTTGAAGAGTGAAAATATCCTTCAATCAGATTACAATGTGTTTGATGGTTTGATTTATTTAGTTCATACACATTTCATCACAGTTGCTAATTTTTATTGTTGGAGAAAGCCAGAACATTAAAAAAGAATCTTAAGGGTTAGTAAGAAAACTAGTAATCCGTGTCAATAAAGATCAGAGTCGAACATATATTACTATGAGTTTGATTCCAATTCACAGTTTCAGTCATAAAGATGTTAACGGTAGATAACATTTATTTTCCCTCAGGTTTGTATTATATATCAATGCTGATTATTTGTAATTATGAATATGTACATATATGTTTCTCCATACTTCTTTTACATGTAAAGTAAGTTAAGAATTATCTCCCTCCTTTCCAAATACAGTAAACATTGTAAAGGGAGATAACCCCAAAATATCAGAATCCAGTAATGATTTAAATATGATTTGTAGATGTCCTTGAGGTGTTGAAAGAACTAGATGAATTTTCCAAAAGAAAAGTAGATATATTAGAAAATTTCCTGGTAAGTATTTTATATTCTGAATATTGATTGATAAAATTGATATTTTAAGGATATCCATGATAGAACTTGAATACTATTGTTGAAGTGTTTAAAACCAATTAATCAATAGTTTTACAGTCTTGGCTGATGTTCAATAATACACTGAGGTGTTGATGATGTAACAAAATGAAATAAAGCAAGACTTTAATTTTCTTATGATCGAATTAGAATTGCAAACTAAGATTCCTTATGTGATATATTTTTGTAATTTTGTAGGTCCATTTAAAGGATAAATTAAATGACTGCAATGACCAGATACGGAATACAGCTTTTAACCTCATAATGAGACACATTAGGCAAAATCCTGGGTATGTTAAAGTTTTCTAAAAATTAATTGGAGTAGCTGTCACTCATATTAAGAAGAGTTAATTTATCAAAATCTATACAAGAGTTAATATTGAAATTGAATGGTTTTCATCACTTATGTCAGCATTTGGAAATGTTATCTTTATTATTCCAGGTTTGAATGTATTTATACCAATCCATACAATCATTTCAAAGTTCACAAATTGATTTAAACTCTTATTGATGGTGTTACTCAATATACTCAAAAGGCCAAAAAATATTTATATGACCAAATTAATTCGTAGGCTTTCATCCACTACGAAAATGAAGTAATGGGCAGGTGGGAAGATTTTATTTTTTTTTTACTAGTAGAATCATGCGAATTACAACAGGAAGTTTATGGCAAAAAAACATGTCATATTGGTATCCAGAAATGGACACACAAAAAATAGTGGAAATCATAAATAAATGAAAATATTAAATTTGGGACAGAACAAGTTTTTAGGAATGGGCAATGATTTTATCACATTTATGTTGATTCTTAATGGCACCAATTATTATACTTTACAGAATTTTTAAAATTCATATTTGCATTTGGCTAAAAAAATGTCAGTGTGCCATACTGTAGTGAAAGTTCTCATTGTATTCAATAATTGTATTTATTATTACAAAATCTTGTTTCAGTACTGCCACCCAGTTTGTGGGTCTATACCTACAATGTTTAGATAGTCCTAATCCAGATGTTGTAACAAGTGCTCTGAAAGTCTTGCCAGAATTTTGTGTTCTTTGTCAAGGTATGAAATTGAAATTTTTAACTAAAATTTAAAAAATAAATGTATAAAATTCTTTAAATATTATGTTAGAGACAGGTCTAATCAGACATGTATACTTGTGTTTATTTGATATTAAGCCAGTTGTTGAATTATCAGATCATATAAAACTTTAGAAGTGAAATATTTTCAGTAGAAAGATTTAAGATACTGTGTAATTATCAGTGAGATAACAATCTTGAAACAGAAGTTCAAAAATACAAAAAGTAGATTTCATACAACCTTCAACATAGGAAAATACTGTGTGTCAAGTCCTTAATGGACCAATAAAATAATATTGTGATGAAATCCAGCCAAAACCAAAATATAATACATGTACCAAAATACTATATAAAAAATATATTCAGAAGCAACTGTTAAGATTTGTGAATTTTTTTTTCAAGTGGCTTCAGAAATTTATCATATGTTATCTAATAGTACAGAAATTTGTTGAAAATGATGGAACTGAGTATTTATAAACATTTAATTGAGATTAAACAAATAATATAAAATTTATGCAAAAATTACCTTCATTTATATAACACCACAGGATTTTACATCCCAGCATTTGTAATTTTTATACAGAAACACATGATTGAATATGGAATTTCTCATAATACAATGTATGTATATTTTCAGATCAGGCAGATTTAATTCTACAGAAGACTTTTGATATTGGAACAACGACTTCTAAAGACACTGGTTCATATATAACAGAAACCTTACAGTTACTGAACTTAGATACCATGAACACTTGATAAACTGGTTCATGCAGTTACTTATTAATTTAAATATTTTACATAGTGCTTACCATGATAAGAGAGAAAAAGAAGTGTCAGATTTCATTCCAAGGAGAAAGTACATTTATATGGCTTATGTTAATGAATTTCAGAGATAAACAAGCTCAGGGTGTTGAAATTACTGAGAAAAGGAAATGTATGTATCTGCTTGAGTAGTGTGAGAATCAAAATCATTGCAAATAGAATATCAAGTTAGTGTGTAATTAGTGCAATATTTCTTAACTTCAAATAAATGAAGAAAAGTAGAAATTAAACTTGTATGTTTTGTTATATTGATACCACTGACACATCTGTAATTTCTAGTTATGGCATACATATGTTTCTTCATTAAAGGATCCTTTGTCTGAATAAGTTTCATTATCTGTTGTAAGACTAAGGCTGTGTTCACAATGGCACTGGGGACCTCAGTGGTCTATAGCTAGGCAGTTCATATTGACGATCATTTGTCTGTCAACACCAAGCTTGTGAGTTCAAATCCAACTTGCAGAGGGTGTGTTTAGCCCAATTTTTACTGACAATGATTACCTGTTTTCCTGCGAAATGTCAGTTCTCTCTAGCTCTTAAGGTCTGCAATATGGATGGCCCTTAACTCTAGTTTAGTCAAATTTGGTATGAATATTAAAGAACATAGATGTAAGTTAGTACCCAATACTTATAGATAATATATTTATAAATGAAATTCAAATCACAACAATCAGATAAATTGTCACAGTAGATATTAAGAGTGCTAACTAAAAACAGAAAAATTTTCCATAATTGGGCCTACAGTTTACACACGAATGAATACAGTTAAATTCTCACAATTATAGAAAGCTTTTAGGTCACCACCAAAATCAAAATCCTGGTTCTGCACCTGATCAGCATTATGAAAGCATCATTACAACAAATTGGCTATCAAATATGAGTGGAAATAAATGATTCAAACAAATATTTCAACTTTCAGTATTTGTATTAACAGTTTTCTTCATCAAGTTGACCAGTTTGGTGATATTCTTACTCCTCTTGCTACTACCTGAAAATATAGAAATAATACATACCGTATTTTCCTGCCTATAGGTCGACACTTTTTAAATTTAAAATGACCATTTTACCATTATAAGTCTATGGAGAAAGTATCAATTAGATCTATAGTCCACATAGACTTATAGTCCAGAAAATACAGTATATAAATAACTCTGAGGACATATCTTTTACACCATTTCTACACATATTTGGATCCTATTATGTAAGGTTATAATTTACCATTCAAATTTTGGTTATACATAAAGATGCAAATTGAAAACAATGTCCAAACCATGTCATTGAAAAAAATAATTATGAAAATGGATTCACTGGTGATTTTACCACAGATGGACCTTATTTCTATTGCAATATTATCCAAATAAGCATGTGGTAACTAGATTTTATCACAAAATAGGATGGATAGATGGATTATTGTTTAACATCCAGTGGCAAATATTGCATACATATGTTGATGTGATATGAATATGAACCCTGCTTTGTAATAGACCAACAGGCGGAGCAAGATTTTTAATGTGCTAGCTCACGAGGTAACAGTCCACAGGAAGACATGTCCCTTTCCTGAACACATTATTCTGACTCAGAGCTGGCCACTCTGCTCTTACTCCTAAATGCCGTATGCTTGATGGAGAAGCAGCAGATATCAGTTTTAAAATCTTTGGTTTGACCTGGCTGGGGATCGAACCCACAACCCTCTGCATTCAAGGTTAGCACGTTACAACAATACCACCGAGGCAGTTACACAAGATAGGACTTATTTCCGAAATAAAGTCTGCTGATTATATCAATAAAAATGTTGAGCCTTCCAAGGAAGACAGGTGTCGCCTGCGGACGTCAATTTTTACAAAAGATATTGAAATTTTCTAAAAATGAAATATACAATGTATATGCACACCTTTGCATTAACGTTAATGGACAGTTTCATCAAATTGCTGTGAGCCGTTATGGAGTAGTTGAGGATAGAAGTTTTGAACCCCCCCCCTTTTTTTTTAAATGTCAATTTTTTTTAAATTTATAAAAATAAAATATATATGCACACCTGTGCATTAAGGTTAATGCACAGATGAAGTTTCATCAAATTCCTTTGAGCAGTTATGGAGTAGTTGATGATAGAAGTTTTTTACGCTCCCCCCCCCCCCCCCCCCTTTTTAGCTCACCTGACCCGAAGGGTCATGTGAGCTATTGCCATCACTTGGCGTCCGTCGTCCGTCCGTCGTCCGTCCGTCGTCCGTCCGTCCGTCGTCCGTTAACTTTTTCAAACGTTAACTCCTCCAACACCATAAGTCCAACTGCAACCAAACTTGGTACAGTTATTAATTGGTATGGGTGCTACAAATCTGTTTTTGATTCGTATAAAAACATGGCCGTCATGGCTAAAAATAGAACATAGGGGTAAATCGCAGTTTTTTGCAAATAAGTCAGAAACGGTCACAGATATCAAAATTCTGGCATAGGGTAAAAGTGTTCAGCACCTCAAGATCTACCTGCCCTGAAATTTTGAAGAAGATCCAACGACCCATGTAGGAGTTATTGCCCTTTTTTTGACATTTTTGGCTTTTTTTTATGTTATTATTTAAAAAATCTTCTCCTCTGAAACTACTGAATGGATTTGGATAAAACTTAGCATGATTGTTCCTTAGGGTATCCTGCACAAAGTTTATGCTTCGATTTTTGATCCATCGAAAAACATGGCCACTGTTGCTAAAAATAGAACATAGGGGTCAAACAACAGTTTTTTTTATGTTATTATTTCAAAAATCTTCTTCTCTGAAACTGCTATTCAAAATCAAATGAAACTTGGTAAGATTGTTCCTTAGGGTATCCTGCAAAAAGTTTATGCTTCGATTTTTGATCCGTCGAAAAACATGGCCACTGTTACTAAAAATAGAACATAGGGGTCAAACAACAGTTCTTCGCAAATATCTCAAAAATCATTAGGTTACGGCAAATTCTGGCAAGTTGAAAGTGTTCAGCATGATGAGAGCTACCTGTGTGCTGATTTGCGTGAAAATCTGTCAACTGATGTTAGAGTTATTGCCCTTTTTTGACATTTTTTGGCTTTTTTTTATGTTATTATTTCAAAAATCTTCTTCTCTGAAACTACTATTCGAAATCAAATGAAACTTGGTAAGATTGTTCCTTAGGGTATCCTGCAAAAAGTTAATGCTTGGATTTTTGATTAGTCGAAAAACATGTCCGCCCTTACTAAAAATAGAACATAGGGGTCAAAATGCTGTTTTTGCTTATTTTTTCCTGAATTATAGAAAGAAAATGAAGACAAAAGCTACTTTCAAGGTAAACATGGTATCCCAAGTTGAATGGTGATGATGAAAGTTTGTTTTGGACGGCCATTTTTAAAATGGCTGCCACTTTCCCGCCATTTTTTACACTTGCTCGGATTTCAACAATATTTCGTTTTTAAAGTAAACATGGTATCCTTAGTGAATGGTGATGATGAGATTTAGTTTATAGTGCATTGTTTGCCAGGTGAGCGATTCAGGCTCTTGAGAGCCTCTTGTTTAAAAAAATGTCAGTTTTTAGAGAGAAAAAAATAAAAATTTTCTAAAAATGAAATATATGTGCACACCTGTGCATTAAGATTAATGCACAGAGAAAGTTTAATGAAATTCCTTTCAGCGGTTATGGAGTAGTTGAGGATAGAAGTTTTGGTCCCCCACTTTTTTTTCAAAAATGTCAATTTTTAGAGAAAAAAAATTAAAATTTTCTAAACATGAAATATATATGCACACCTGTGCATTAGGTTTAAGGCACAGGGAAAGTTTCATCAAATTCCTTTGAGCGGTTATGGAGTAGTTGAGGATAGAAGTTTTGCCCCCCCTTTTTAGCTCACCTGGCCGAAGGCCATGTGAGCTATTGCCATCACTTGGCGTCCGTCGTCGTCTGTCGTCGTCTGTCGTCGTCCGTCGTCGTCCGTCGTCGTCGTTAACAATTTTTCAAAACTCTTCTCCTCTGAAACTACTTGACCAATTGGAACCATACTTGGTATGAATGTTCTTTGGGGTATCCTGCATAGAACTGATGTGGGGATTTTTGATCCGTTGAAAAACATGGCCGCTGTTACTAAAAATAGAATATAGGGGTCAGACAACAGTTTTTTGCAAATATCTCAAAAATCATCAAGTTATGGCAAATTCTGGCTGGTTGAAAGTGTTCAGCATGATGAGAGCTACCTGTATGCTGATTTTCGTGAACATCTGTCAACTGATGTTAGAGTTATTGCCCTTTTTTGACATTTTTGGCTTTTTTTTATGTTTTTATTTCAAAAATCTTCTCCTCTGAAACTACTTGACTAATTAGAACCAAACTTGGTATGAATGTTCCTTGGGGTACCCTGCATAGAACTGATGTGGGGATTTTTGATTCATCGAAAAACATGGCCGCTGTTACTAAAAATAGAACATAGGGGTCAATTGCTGTTTTTTGCTAATAACTCAAAAACCGTTACAGATATCGAAAATCTGACGGGGTAAAATTGATCAGCATGACAAGATCTACCTACCCTGAAATTTTGAAGGAAATTCCAAAACCCATTTAGGAGTTGTTGCCCTTTTTTCGTCAAATTTTCAAAATTTTTTTATTCAAAACTCTTCTCCTCTGAAACCGCTTGGCCGATTGGTTTGAAACTTAATAGGAATGATCTATGATATGTCCTCTACAAACGACCTTCAATTTATTTTGATCTGACATAAAACATGGCTGTCGTAGCTAAAAATAGAATATAGGGGTGCATGTGTTGTTTTTGGCTTATAACTTAAAAACCGTTACAGATATCAAAAATCTGACATGGGATAAAATTGATCAGCATGACAAGATCTACCTAACCTGAAATTTTGAAGGAAATCCTAAAACCCATTTAGGAGTTATTGCCCCTTTTCATCAAATTTTCATAATTTAACATTTTTTGTCATTTATCTCCAAAACTATTTGAGATAGAAGTGAAATGTAAATTTGAAAAATGTTTGCCATGTTGAGATCTACATACCCTGAAGTTTTAAAGGAAATCCCAAAACCCATTTAGGAGTTATTGTCCTTTTTTTGTCAAATTTCAAAATTTTAACATTTTTGCATTTATCTCCAAAACTATTTGAGATAGAAGTGAAATATAAATTAAAAAATGTTTGCCATGTTGAGATCTACCTACCCTGAAATTTTGAAGGAAATCCCAAGTTCTATTTAGGAGCTATTGGTCTGTGTAATTTGAGGTCGGGTTCTGTTACATTTATTTAAGGTTCACCCTTATTCCTGGTCAATTTTGTCAACTTCCTGACAGGACTACCACCATCAGGGAACATATTTTAACATTAAACCTTGAAAAATAAATCTTCAACAAATTTTCCCTGAACAATTGAACCAATTGCAACAAACTTGGTCAAATAGTTGATTAATTGTCCAATGAAAACCAGACTCCAGGTGAGCGATACAGGCTCTGGTGAGCCTCTTGTTTTTGCAAAAATGTCAATTTTTACAACAAAAAAAAAGTGAAATTTTCTAAAAATGAAATATATATGCATACCTTTGCATTAAGGTTAATGCACAGAGAAAGTTTCATCAAATTCCTTTGAGCGGTTTATGAGGAGTTGAGGATAGAAGAAAAGTGTGACGACGCAAGACGCAAGACGACGCCAGACGCAAGACGCAAGACGACAGGCAGGCGACACAATAAAACCATGATTGCATTTGATAAGTTATCACTGTTCAGATGTCCGGAAGTCACAAAAATGAAAACTTCATAGACAATGACATTCTGTGTGATGTGTTTTTGGAGTCTATTTTAATGATGTTAAAAGCAACAGATATTAGAAAATGCTATTTCTTAATTTTAAGGCTTGGTGAACAAATTCACACAATCACAACAATAATCAGAACTTTACCTTTTATTCTTCTTCCTTCTTTATCTTTCTTTCCCATATCAGTAACACTATCTCTTGTTTTCTTATCAGTAATTGGATTTTTCAAAACCATTTTCAAAGCATCTAATTCTTGTTTAAGTTTTTGATATTCCTGTTTAAATAAAAATATTATTTCTGCCAATAATGGTATGCTAAATAAAAAATAATTAATAACCTTTAATGATTTGGAATGAAAGGCAACAAACTGATCCATTGTACAAAATTATGAAAACTGCAGTCACATTGTCCATACTCCAGAATATCAGGCTTGGTTGGTATTGTAGAGAACAAAGGATTTTTTGTCATTGATGTTTCACCATTTGAATTTTGGTGTACAAACAATGAAATTACTGACAATTCATGAATTTCTTAAATGGGGAAATTGATTGAGTTTAGTGCTTCATAACAACAGAACATACATTTTACTACATCTAATAAAGGAAATATAAAGGACAAATCCAAACTTTCAAAAGCAGAAATCTGCATTAAAGCAAAACAAAATCATGACTGAAATTCAAAGTGATCAAAAACATATTGTATCTATAGACTACTTTTTTTCATTAGAGTTGAACTTGACTTGAAAAAACACCATTACACTAGTGAAGACAAAAAGTCTGCCAAATGCTGAATTTCTTAATCTATTTTGCCTTAAACAAAGATAAACTATTGTTTAATTGGGTCTATGTAGCCTTTCTACTTAAAAAAATGAACCTTTATTAATAGCTACATGAAAATATTTTTCTTATTGTTTCCAGTGTAAATATTCATAATTATTCTAAAGAAAACTTAAATCATCGTTACTAAAATGGTTAAAAAAATATTGCCAAGTTCTTTGTTTCTGTGATCAAACTTTGAAGTTGCTAAAAAGAATCATTAGACGGACATTTCCTTAGGCTCCTCTAACTGTTACCTTATAGTGAGCGCATCGAGCGCTATAGGAGCATATGCATTTTCTACATTTTAGAAAGTCTTTGTTTAATATGGGGCAGCCATATTGTGCTACATACTAAGGCTAGAAAAAGTTTCGTTTGCCGGAAATGGAAGTAAGTTAAGTAAGTAAGGGAAATAACTTGCTTCAAATTATATATATAATTTTAGAGTCAGAATCGTCATACTGGAAATGAGCTTCCGGAAAGGGTTATTACTGTTCTCCATCATTGGCCATGCCAATAGCATTTTAAAAGTCAGATGTTGTGTTGGAGTTAAGTCGACTTTTTCCATAAAAAAATCAAATATGCACGAAAAATCACAAAATTAGCAATTTTCGGGTAAATTAAAACACTTGTCGACTTCAATGGGCTCAATATATCTTGTTAAAATTGAAATATACTTTGTTAAGATAAGTATCTTTCAATGGGCAACTGCTAATCAATGCTTAACATATAGCTTCAACTCCTATTTTGTGTTTTTATTTACCGAAGTTTACCCTTGACTTAATGAAAAACGTCAAGTAAAAAAACTAGTCTATGTAAGACATTTTTTATATACATCAGAAAGATGGTCCTTTCTGTAAATATACATGCTGAATATCCATATTTCTGGGAAAGTACCTCTTCAATTTTTGAGAAAAGAACTAACATTTACCAAAATTAATTTTTGAAGGTAATCCCTTCAGACCAAAATGTGCATGAATATAATTAATTCTTGTTAAATGTAACATAGATGGAAAAATAATATTGTTACCAATGAGGAACCAGAGTGAGTTATCTTTTCATAACCAATGAAGGTAAGGGAGATAATAAATTTGTCTCCCTTTTAGCCTGAGGACAAAAGGGAGAGAATTTAATTATCTCCCTTACCTACATTGGTTAGGAAAAGATAACTCACTCTGGTTCCTCATTGTCTAAGGTTTGTGCACTAAAAATGAAATAAGACAAAATGAAAACTTGTTTTTCCTATAAGTATGTCTATAAAAAATATTTCGCTTAAAAGTATGGCAATCATGACAGAAATTGTCTTTTTGCATTCAAATTATCTTATAACTTACCTGTGTGCATTTAAATAGATTATCAAATTCTCCATTTTCTTCTTGTTCTCTTTTCTCTTCTTTCTTTACAGCTTCTTTAGATATTTTATCCTTTTCTTTATTAGATAAATAATATCCAGCTTTCTCAAATATTTCATATAATCTTTTTTTATAACCCTAAAGAAAAGAAAAAAATTGAAATACAAAATGGCGAACATTCGAAAATTCTTCAACTAGGGACCCATAGTTTTTTCACAACATAAAACTATATGTTAATTTGATTGGTTTGATAAGTTCTATTTTTAGCCATTTTAAATTGGGAATTATAGTATTTAATATATTTGCAAGTTTATATGACAGCAGTGCAATATTGGATCAGTTTAAAATTCTCTGGATTTTGTGGTCTGAATCAATGAAATGAAAAAAAAATGCCCTCATTTAAAAATTTTGATATTCTTTTTCATTTCAACAATTATCCTTAAATCTTCAAATTTTGTAACAGATAAAAATTATTATAATATATCAGTGTCAAAAAAAGACAAACCTTCTGAGTAATTTCTTCATTTATTAATCTTCCTTCTAGTATCTCCCATTCATCCCGTAGATCCTTTGACAAAGTCGGGAATACCAACATAGCATGTGGATGACATGCATATGGAGTATAAAAGTTCATGTGATATCTACATGTACTAGGTTCTGATACATTAACAATCTCATGTTTATTACCACATCTTAAAAATACCTAAAATAAAGGAATTGAAGATTTTTCCATTTAATAAATTAATTATTAAATCTTCTAAGAATGCCAAATAGATCTACAGGGTGTTAATTTACACCAATTGAGGCATACATCATACTTTTTGTTTGATTTGTTTCACTCATGATGTCATTTAAACCAATATCATTTTACCAGATTTTCCAGTGTATAAAATTCTTGTTATTAGTAAGCTGTCCATCTCACAGCTCATATTTAATCTTTTCTTTGATGAAGTGGTTGACAGAAGATACAAGTGTTAAATTTATTTAAAGTAACAAATATTACTTCTACCAATAATTAACCTTTTTGTAAACTTTCTATTACATGGTAATGATGTTGAAATATTTTAAATAAAAAATATATAATAACCTTAACTGATCTGAAAAGATTTCCACAGTTGTCTCCCTCTCTCATTACCATAGCAACAAATGTATTATTTTGTATTTCCCATTCCTGCCATACTCTAAAAAAATCAAAATAATTTATATCAATTCATGAATTAAAAGTTTAGAGTCATTCAGCTGGAAGCAACTTTCATAAATGGGCCATTGATTACACAGTAATTGACTGAATGCTTTCTAATTGATGCATAAAATGTAGAATTTTATTTTCATATTTACAACACATGTATAATTTTACAACACATGTATAATTTTAATATGTTAATCTTAACTATTAGCTTACCCCAAAATTCCATTATAAGGATTCCATCTATATGATTCTTCATGCTGTGATACGTTGGAAAATGGACAAAATCTGTATTCATATCTGTATATTTAAATCAACAATTTAGAAAATAAACAGTCTTATTTTTTTGGTTTCAAACATTTAAAAGTTGCTAAACAGGAAGTGGGTGTTTGGCTTATCTGCAGAGTGCATACCTAATACAACACAACATTGGTGACAAAGTATGAACTCATTCCTATCAATAAAAGCCAAGGAAAATATAGAAAAAGTTTGTAGTGAAATTACAATATATTCACAAACAGGAAATACATGTAGGCACAAAACCTTGATACAGTGTATAAAGCCATGGATCAAATATAAAATTCTTCCCTATGATAGAAGCTTATTTTAAGTTGTAACAATATTTTCAGTTAGGACATTCAATCCAATGGGGCTTTTTTTCTTTTAACAACAAAAATTCAAAGGTGCAATGACCATGTCACATAGCTCATTAAACTTACGAGTCTATTTTCTTACTAAAACATTTATCTACCAATCTTCTGAGATGTTCTGGTCCAGAAAAGTTTGATGGTTGAACTCTCATTTTCAGCTGATTTTCTTCTGTTTGATGATTTTGATTATTAAAGTTATTCAAACTGAAACAAAACAAAACAAAAAAGATTATTTTAGTCTGGAACTGCATTTTGTTCTAGAAAGTCACAATATACATATGTTGAATCAATCATTTTGAACCACATCTCTAAAAAATATACAGTAAAAGTAGACAGTTTTGTAACAGTAATTTTTCAATCTTAATCAATGTCAATGGATGTCTTCATCTTGCTGTAAGATATGAGCTGTTGGCTCTTTGTTGAAGACAAGCTTGCTGTATGATGTGAGCTGTTGACTCTTTGTTGAAGACAAGCTTGCTGTATGATGTGAGCTATTGGCTCTTTGTTGAAGACAAGCTTGCTGTATGATGTGAGCTGTTGACTCTTTGTTGAAGACAAGCTTGTTGTATGATGTGAGCTATTGGCTCTTTGTTCAAGACAAGCTTGCTGTAAGATGTGAGCTGTTGGCTCAATGCTGAAGATGATCTTGCTGTAAGATGTGAGCTGTTGCCTCATTTTTGAAGAAAAGCTTGCTGTATGATGTGAGCTGTTGGCTCTTTGTTGAAGACAAGCTTGCTGTATGAAGTGAGCTGTTGGCTCAATGCTGAAGATAATCTTGCTGTATGATATGAGCTGTTGGCTCATTGTTGAAGATGAGCTTGCTGTATGATGTGAGCTGTTGGCTCAATGCTGAAGATGATATTGCTGTATGATGTGATATATTGGCTCAATACTGAAAATAAACTTGCTGTATGATGTGAGCTGTTGGCTCATTGTTGACGACGAGCTTGCTGTATGATGTGAGCTGTTGGCTCCATGCTGAAGATAATCTTGCTGTAAGATGTGAACTATTGGCCCAATGCTGAAGATCATGTTGCTGTAAGATTTGATCTGTTGGTTCACTGTTGAAGACAAGCTTGCTGTATGATGTGTACTATTGGCTCAATGTTGAAGATGATCTTGCTGTAAGATGTGAGCTGTTGGCTCATTGATGAAGACGAGCTTGCTAACTGATGTGAGCCGTTGGTTCAATACTGAAGATGATCTTGCTGTCAGATGTGAGGTGTTGGCTCAATGCTGAAGATGATCTTGCTGTAATATGTGAGCTGTTGCCTCATTGTTGAAGCATGCCTACTGTATGTGAGCTGTTGGTTCAACGCTGAAGATGATCTTGGTGTAAGTTGTGAGCTGCTGGCTCAAGGCTAAAGACCTAATTACACCAATTTTCAATAACATGCAATACTATTCAGTTGTCATTTGTACATGCATAAGGTTCCAGAACTGTTTCATTTATCATACGCGCACTTTCGAATGAAAGTTCGGGTATATTGTCGTTGCGGTCGTCCATCCTTCCGTCTGTCCGCCTGTCCGTCCATCCGTCCATCACACTTTCTTGTGACACAAACTCCTCCTTCACTTTGCCGAAACAGAAAAAAAAACATAATTACTAAAAAACCTGTCATACTGTTGCTTGCTACCTGCAGATGCGCAAAAGGTTTTCAAATTTCTAAATTCCAAATTTCTAAAAGGGTGCCTGGGAGGGACTAAAAGGGCCGAAATAGACAAAGAGCCTTGTGACGCAAACTCCTATTTCATTTTTGAATTTAAATCATTTTTATTGTTGCCATATTGTTGCTTACCAACTGTAGATGCGCAATAAGGTTTTAGAATTCCAAATTTTTTAAAAAGAGATGGGAGGGAGCGAAAAGGGCTGAAACAGAAAAAAAATCATAATTACTAAAATAACTATCATAATGTCATATTGTTGCTTGCTAAGTGCAAATGTGCAAAAGGTTTTGAAATTCCAAATTTCTGAAAAGGGGCCTGAGAGGACCAAAAGGGCCGAAATAGACAAAGAGCCTTGTGACGCAAACTCCTATTTCATTTTTGAATTTAAATCATTTTTATTGTTGCCATATTGTTGCTTACCAACTGTAGATGTGCATAAGGTTTTGGAATTTTTTAAAAGGGGGTGGGAGTGACCAAAAAGGGCCGAAACAGAAAAAAAAGCATAATTACTAAAATACCTATGTCATATTGTTCCTTGCTAACTGCAGATGCGCAAAAGGTTTTGGAATTCCAAATTTCTAAAAGGGGGCCTGGGAGGGACCAAAAAGGGTCAAAATAGACAAAGAGCCTTGTGATGCAAACTGCTATTTCATTTTTGAATTTAAATCATTTTTATTGTTGCCGTATTGTTGCAAACCAACTGTAGATGCGCAATAAGGTTTTTGAATTCTGAATTCTTTTAAAGGGGTCGGCAGGATAAAAAAAGGCCGAAATAGAACAAGACCATAATTACTAAAATTTTATCTAAAGAAAAAAAAATTGAAAAAATTTGTTAATTTCAGTTTAAAAGTGTCCAAATAGTTAAATTATTGTAAAAGTGGGTTGTGATGTATTTGTGAAAAGGTTATTTGTTACAGATGCAAACTGTAATGCTAAGCATGCTTTTATTTTGCATTTTGAGGATTTAAAGGGCCAAAAAGGGAAAAGAGGCCAAAAAGTTAGATTACAGTAAAATGGGTTGTGATATATCTCTGCAAAGCTTATTTTTTACAGATACAAACTGTAATGCAATGGAAACTGAAAATGTTAAGAATGTTTGTTTACAAATAAATGTGGGGTGCGGGTATAGCTGTCGCTCCGACAGCCCCTACCTCTAGTTTCTTGTGTACATACATGTACCTGTATATGTCTTTTATCTTACTCTTACCAAGAAAATCATATCTCTAGTACAAATGTATTTAATCATATTATATGTGACTAGCACACACATATTTATAAACAATATACAATACACATGTATGTTCATTGTTGGAAAAAACAGTTTGACAAGCCTTAGAAACAGTAATGCGAAGTGAGTAATCTAGGGAGAACATGACTTCATAAATGCTATGAATCACAACACAATACAAACTTTCATTACAACTTATGACAAGAATATGGCATTATGCTACTTGCAGAATATCAGTAAGTATTTAAATAACACCTTCTATTTAGTTAGTAAATATGCCAGTTGCAGGATAAATCAAACATTAAGTTCAAAATCTGAACTCAGTAAGAGATTAGCACAATATTTAAATTTGTAGGACCTGAAATGTAGTACTTACTGAGGAAGATGTCAAAGGTCAATATTGCCTTTCTATGGTTGTACCACATGTCATGATTACATTTCATAAGTACTTACATCCCTGTTTATCTCTCTCAGGAATATTTTGTAACTTTAAATATCCTCATTATTCTGTTTTAACAATTCAAGAATGTGATTTGCTGTAATATTATTTCCTTAGTGAGTTTAATTCTAGTTAATTATGTTTGAGTATAACTACAAAATCCCATTAGAACTAATTTTCAATCTCTTTTATAGCCAATATTTGTTTGGAACAGTTTTTTCAGCCATAATTGTATGTATCTAAACTGGATAATACACACACATCAAACTAAGATTTTTGGATCAAATCAGATTCCCCAAATTTTATTATTTTAAATTCGTAATTAATTTAAATTATAAATATAACATTCACAAAGAATGCCCATTTCCCATGACTAGAATCAATAGGGTAGATAGCAAAAAGTGTTTTGTTTATAATTTTATTTAATATGAACTTTATATACACAAAATTTAGGCCCTATTAAATTGCAGTTGCGTACTAATATTTTAATTGTTCAACTTTTCCCTTTGGCAAAACAAAATATCTATGAAATGGCTTTAATGACAAGAGGAAGTTTATTATTATTAACCTCAACACCTTATATTCCCCAAAGATTTGCCTCAGGAATTGGTGTGTCATGGAGAACAATACAATTTGTATCATAGTCTTTTATTATGTCTATAATATATTTACCCATAACTTGATGGCTCCTCAACGATCTTCATGTTAAGCATTTCTATGCCTGAAACAGATATCTTTCTAATTTGTTTGTTGTCCAATTTGATTTTTGTCATACATAATGTCTATTTCCATAATCTAGCAATAAAGTCCACTCATAAAACTGTATTGGTAATATAGACTTTTTGAATTTGGAGTTGCGGTAGAAGAATTTAAATCAACAGGAAAGACTCATCTTTATAACTTTGAGATTAAGAACAGCAATATTATTTGGAGTACAGATTATGTCAAGTGAGTATACACAATGTAGTTATTTTTTATGTTGTGAGTTTATATAACATATCCATTCTTTCTATTATGACTGGTAATAATTTATATTGTAGATATATTAATAGACTGTGTATTTAATGTAATCTCTACAGGTTAATATTGTTAACATGACATAAGCATATGTAAAAGTAGCAATAATTGAAGTTGAAATATTTCTTGCTTTTATACATTATGCTGGTTTATTTTTTGAAAAAAATGGCATCAATCAGTTGAATAATGAATTTATTATATTTCTTGTTAGTTGCCTTAGAGCTTAAAGCTTACCAATGTTTTCAACTAAAACACATTGTTAATCAACACTTACCTTAGATATTAATAGGTAAGGGATCCTATTTATGATGGTCTTACATCAGATCAATCCAAAAGGATCAAGGTTGCAATTGATATTTTCCCCAATTAAGCATAAAATTTCAAAACTAGAGGCTCTCAAGAGCCTGTATCGCTCATCTGGATTTAACTTTTCACCTTGAGCAGACCTAAAAATTTAAGTGTTGCAGTCAATTTGGCTGGTTTTTCTATAGGATTCTATGTTAAACTAATTTCAGCTGTGGCAGTCATCTTGGTTGACAGTCCAGGTCATTGGATACATTTCTAAAAGAGAACCATCTAAGGACCATTTCTGCTAAGTCTTGTTCCAACTGGCTAAGCGGTTTCAGACAAGAAGATTTTTAAATGAATTTTCCTATAGGGTCCAATATTTAACAAAGTTTGGTGTGGCAGCCATTTTGGTTGACAATGCGGGCGATTGGACACATTTCTGAGGACCAATGCTGCCAATTCTGGCTCCAATATGTCAAGTGGTTTCAGACAAAAAGATTTTTCAATGAATTTTTCCATAGGCCCTATGTTAAACTAAGTTCGCGTGTGGCGGCCATCTTGGTTGACAGTCTGGGTCATCGCACAAAATTCTGAAAGAGGACCATCTAAGGACCATTGCTACGAAGTCTAATTTTAATTGGCTTAGTGGTTTCAGACGAGAAGATTTTTCAGTGAATTTCCGATGGGGTCCTATGTTAAACTAAGTTCTGCTGTGGTGGCCATCTTGGTTCACAGTCCACGAAATCAGACACATTTATGAAAAGGGACCTCCTAAGGACCAATGCTGCCAAGTCCTGCTCCAATATGTCAACTAGTTTTAGACAAGAAGATTTTTCAATGAATTTTCCAATAGGGCCCTATGTTAAAAAAAAGGACTAATATACCTAAGGAGCAATAAAAAAAATGGGTCAAAGACACAAATGGCCGGGTTGCTTTACTGGGTGTTTACTGTAGTGGTGACAAAGGTGATTACAAGATCATATTGCACATTGGCAGTCATGAATATTTATATAGAAATTTCAGTGTCAATCAGAAGTGACATCACAAATTGTATCCTCGTTTAAAAATGGGAAGAAATCCTCAGTGCTTGAATAATGAAAGTCTTCAAGAATTGCAAAAAATTTCTCAAAACGTATCCATAAAGTGAAGTGCAAATCTTCAATATATATAGAAACATTCTTTCAACTTTCAAGGATGTGGGTGACAAACTGTAGGAAGAGTTGATTTCACAAAATAGGTACCCTCTATTGAAGATGTCAATAAAAAAACGACTAAGTTCCAAAGTTTGGAAAAATGGAAAATAATTCCTGAAATAATTTCATAAAGTGAGGTGCACATCTTCAATATATATTAAAACATTCTGCGAAGTTTCAAGGATACGGGTGAAAAACTGTAGGAGGAGTTGATTTCGCAAAATAGGTACCCTCTATTGAAGATGTCAATAAAAAAAATGACTAAGTTCCAAAGTTTGGAAAAATGGGAAATAATTCCATAAAGTGAGGTGCACATCTTCAATATGTATTAAAACATTCTGCGAAGTTTCAATGATGCGGGTGAAAAACTGTAGGAGGAGTTGATTTCGCAAAATAGGTACCCTCTATTGAAGATATCAATAAAAAACGACTAAGTTCCAAAGTTTGGAAAAATGGGAAATAATTCCTGAAATAATTCCATAAAGTGAGGTGCACATCTTCAATATATATAGAAACATTCTATGAAGTTTCAAGGATATGGGTGAAAAACTGTAGGAGGAGTTGATTTTGCAAAATAGGTACCCATTTTCCCCAAACGCCTGCCACCCGCCGCCGCCCGCCCACCGACATTCACCATACTATAACCCGGATTTGCACTCTGTGCAACCCGGCCAAAAACGTAATCCATTGGACAGACAAACCCATGAAGACAAACGAACAACCACAAGCACAACAAATAAACACAGTGAACAACCACAAGTACAACAAATAAACACAGAAAACTAAAAAACAATGAAAAACACGAACTCCTATAAAAACCAGGAGTGAACTCAGGTGCTCCGGAAGGGTAAGCAGTTCCTGCTCCGTATACGGTACCTGTCTTGAAGTTCAATAAAGTCAATCCGGGGGTAGTCACAAATCGGTGGAGGCACATGAAAGGTTACGACAGTGGGAACAGGTTCAACATCATCTTAGATATTGGAACACTGTAATGGTCAATCAATTCGTGATGATGACCGTAAAATTTCCTAAGTGATGACATCAACTTATCCCTGATAAAACCCTGGTTAAGAAGCTTTTGTGACAGCTAAGTTCGGTTGTGGCAGCCATCTTGGTTGACAGTCCAGGTCATTGGACACACCTCTGTAAGAGGACCATCTAAGGACCATTGCTGCCAAGTCTGGTTCCAATTGGTCAAGTGGTTTAAGACAAGAAGATTTTTCAATGAATTTTCCCATAGCGTCCTATGTTAAACGAAGTTCGGCTGTGGCGGCCTTTTTTTTCTATTTTTAGTAACAGCAGCCATGTCGGTTGGAAGTCGGGGATTCCAGACATAATTTTGGAAGGGGGCAAACCAAGGACCATTCCACCAAAGTTTGGTATCAATTGGCCCAGTGGTTTGAGAGGAAAAGTTCTTTAAAGGAAAGTTTACGCTGGATGTCGTCTTTAAAGGGCAAAAACTCCTATAAGGGGTCAATCAATGATTTTGGTCATGTTGACTTATTTGTAGATCTTACTCTGTTGAACATTTTTGCTGTTTACAATTTGTCTTTATCTATAATAATATTCAAGATAATAACCTAAAACTGCAAAATTTCCTTAAAATTAACAATTCAGGGGCAATAACCCAACAAAGGGTTGACCGATTCGTCTGAAAATTTCATGACATGTAGATCTAGAACTGACGAACATTTTTCCCCTGTCGGTTTTGCTCTAATTGCTTTAGTTTTTGAGATATAAGACAAAAACTGCAGTTTACCCCTATGTTCTATTTTTAGCCATGTCGGCCATGTTGGTTGGCAGGCGGGGTCATTGGACACATTTTTTTAACTAGATACCCAAATGATGATTGTGGCCAAGTTTGGTTACATTTGGCCCAGTAGTTTCAGAGAAGAAGATTTTTGTAAAAGTTAACAGACGGAGATTACGACGACAGACGACGGACGCCAAGTGATGAGAAAAGCTCACTTGACCTTTCAGGTCAGGTGAGCTAAAAACTAACTCATAAATGTATTTATTATTTTGGTAAATGGAATTTTTTGAAAATTTTGGACTCTGGTTCAAATTGTAATATAAGTCAATATCAGTTAAATTTCCTCACAATTTTTTTTCTTTTCTAATAATTTAAATCAACATTAATGATGTAAATCATTGTATTAAATTTATTGTAATTTATATGTTGTTTTATGGAGCTATGCAGTATTGACACATGCCTGAATATGTATAATGATTTTTTAATTATGTTTCTGGGCTTGAGTCTCACTGACATTCACTTCTGCATCACAAAAGACATTATTGATTTGTACAACGTATGCTCAAGTCTTTTTGAGTTACGTGTTTTTCAAAGTTTCAAGTCTTTTTGAGTTATGTGTTTTTCCAAGTTTAACTGTTCCACTTCATGGAGTCTGACACTAGTTTTAATTAGCAGACATTTGTTTCTATTAGAAGTTGCCATTGCATTGCAGTCTATATAATTCAGGTCTAGGCCCAGTTAGTCAGATTGTGGTCCAAATTTCCTCTGACGCTGAAACCCTCCTTTTTTTTTATTTGGATATTGATATGTAGGGTTATCATGGTTATGGTCAGAACAATGAAAATTCTACTGGGCTCCGCTCTTAAAATATGTGTCTCCCACCGATTTTGGTAAAAAAAAAGGAACATCATTTGCATATAATCTCGTTACTTCACAATGCCAACAACAAATGGGGGTTGTCTTGTAAATATACTTGAAATTTAGATTGAAATAAAATTTTGGCAATAAAAATGATATCAGCATGCAGGATAATCATTTCAGAGTCGGATTCGCACAAATGCCAGACAACTCGCCCCAACTTTTGAAAATAATGGTTACAAGCTCGCCCCAACTTTGAAAATCATGGCTTTACACTTGCTTCAGTTGTGAATTTCATAGCTAAATTTATCTTTACCTGGCACCGAACTGTTAGTATCTGAAATAGCATCTTTGAATTCGGGGACTTCTATTTCAAGAAAAGAAACGAAATAACACAGAAACAGATCGATAGTTTTCCATAGACAATTACTATTTCAAAAACAAAATTGACTCATTTCTTTTCTTTCTTTGCATGGTCTAGTAATCAAAATTGTGCTGTTTCATGTTTTAATAATTTTTTTTTAACTTTTTTGCATATGTATGCCATGTACAATATATTTCTGTGTGTGTATGATTGCATAAAGGAGAAGTATCCGGACTTTGTTGTAAATGACCTAGTTTTTGACACAAATACCTACCAACACTTGTCTAATGAAGCAAAGAGGAATTTAAAAAACTTGGTAATAATGTATAATTTTATTTAAATTGTACATGAGTTTTGAAAGCTTAACACACTTAATTGAACTTCTGTTTCAGTTAAATAGATGCAAGTTTAGCACTTATTTTAGGGTTGGGGTGAGTTTGTAACTATGTCATTCACAATTGGAGGGAATACCAAAAAACATTGTTGTTGTCATTAGTTGGGGCGAGTTCGTTACTGTGATAGTCATATGTAGCGAGTATGAAATTATTATTTTCATCAGTTGGGGAGTTTGTAGCTCTTATTTTCATAAGTTGGGGTGAGTTGGTGACTATGATTTTCACAGTTGGAGCTAGTTTGTAACCAATATTTTCCAAGTTGGGGCAAATTGGTAAAAAGTTGGTGCAAGTGGTGTAGGGCGAGTTTGAAGTGGGGCGATTTGTCCTCCACCCATTCGCATGATGGTAACAGAAAAAGCGTAACAAGTGTTTGAAGCATGATACCCTTGTACCGCTGAAATTCCAACTAAGGCACATCTTCCTGACCCTAACCAGATATATCAATATCCAAATAAAAAAAAGGAGAGTTGCAGGGTCAGAGAAAATTCGGACTAGTCAGATTGGCATTATATCAGCTTGGATCAAACTGTTTGAAGATGTATAGTGAGTGTACATTGATGGAATGTGGGTAATTCTTTTAGGATAATTTAGGATCATGCAGTTCAAACCATAGGTCCATGCTATTGTCAGTTTTTCACTTTAAACGAGTTATGTAATTGTAGAAGACAAGGTTGTAAATGACCGAGGATGACAGATGATTTGTTTGCTCTGTCCTCCCATGTTTTCAACTGGGATCAATGTGTAGTTATTAAGTTTGTTGACATTTCATAGCTATACAGAAATTTATTTAAATCAACACAGACACAAAGTAACTGAATTCTAAGTCATGCAAGCTTTCTTACCTAATACTTGAACTTTATATAAAACTTGTTTTACTTTACTAGTACTGTAGTTTTAGTGATACATTTTTGACTAATCCCTTTTGGGATTCTGTGTCCGGAGCTATTTTTCTGACTTGGCCGCGTCACTGACGCGGCCAAGTCAGAAAAATAGTTCTGGACCACAGGCTCTAGTCTCAGAAAAAAATTTACTATATATGCCAAGAGAAATCTTGGCATATATAGTATTTTTTTTCTTAGACAAGAGCTTGTGCTCCGGACACAGAATCCCAAAAGAGATTAATTTTTGACCTATGTTAATTCTTCCTTTCCCTTTTAAATCTGAGTTTCTTTCTACCTGCACATATCTCAAAGTTATATAACATTCTACTTTTAACCTTCTAAAAGAGTGAAGTATGAATTTAGCAGATGGAAAATAATTATTTTGTAGTCCATTTCTTCTTTCTGTTTTGCCCGACTTATCTCCCCTTGAGAATTTCCGTAACTTTCTCTTCTTCCGGTCAAAGTGAAAGTACAGACTGTACATCGTGAGAAGTCTTGTCTAAACAGCTAAAGTTTATTTATTCCAGCGAGTGTTGGATTGCCAAATATTCTTTTTTCCTCCCAACTCAGTTTATTCCTGTTTTAATTTTTTTAGCACCATACACATGAAGATATTGCGTCACACATTTTACATTTGACATTGTATTTGTAGTTTTTACAGCTGTTTTGTGATAAGAGACATAAAGAAAAATGGAAGACTCCGTGAAAACGTTTGCTCGTGAAGTTGGTGAGAAGTTAAAAACAGTTAAAGAAGCATTAGGAAATGTTGTAAAATCAATTCCGGTTATCAAAATGGGAGAAGTGTCCAGCGAATCGAAAAAGGTCATTCAAACTGCCATCAGTAACTCTTCTGATGTAGCCGTACCTGATGATCCTGCTGGTCGTATTCTGATTGCCAAATTAGTTTCTGCTGGATTAAGCCTTGCTGTATCCATAGGTGTCTCATACTTCCTGGTGAAAATTTTATCCAATGCAATGGATCCTACTAGGAAAGAGAAAACATCAGCACGACAGAAAGTAATTTATACTAATTATAGAAGTAACATCAAAGATATACAAATTGTCATTGCACAAGACAATTATTTTTCCTACATTAAAAAAAACTGATCATAAATTAAAAATTTCATGTTAACTTTTTATATACTTTTATTTATAAACTTTAAGTACCTTCTCACTTTTTATTAGCAGTGTTATAAATAAGCAGCATATTAGTGGAAAGAAAAAACTACAAAATCTAATACTGTGAATTCAGGTATTTTCGTTGACATCAATTTCGTGGACTGGGGAAAAAAAGATATGTTCATGGGTTCTTAATTTCGTGGATTTCAAATTTCCAAGAAAAAAATTGATAATGAAAAGAAAATTACATTGTACAGCAGTTATATTGGTAAAATTGTTCAATATTGAAAATTAAAGATAAAACATGTTTGTATTATGCAACAGATTTACTTTGAAGCAACAAGATCAACCATATAGTTTGTCTAAGATTTGATTAATATTAACTAAGGCCAAGTAAACTTAATGAGTAGATTATCATCCATGGTGCCCAAAAAATATGGGGCAGATGGGAGGATTTTATATTTTAATTTTTAAAATAAAACCTTGAAGAAATGAATGAAATTATATGTATTTGGACTTAAGATGTAAGTTCTTTTAATTGATAGATATATAAAGGAGAAGTTAAACAGCACAAAAACGGTGGCAAACCTTTTCCCACTGACGAAGTCATTAAAAAGATCGAGTATTGTCTTCTCGTTGTTAAAATTGGTAGTAAACCACCCCTTTCTTTCATTTACACCTTATCACAAATGAAACTGAAGTTGAAATGATAGTGTAAGAATACATTTGGGTCGGGAACAGTCACGAAAAAAAAATTCCCAAAACGATTTATGAAAAAAAAATTAAATTTGGGCAGGTGGGGGATGGTAATCTATTGATTAATTTTAATTGGCCTGATGATCATTAGAAGCTTAGTCAAAAAACAATATTTAAATAACAATGTTTGCTACCAATGCTAGAAACAAAGCCAAATAATTACTAATTTAAAAACATTGAGTAATCAAAACCTATTTATAAAATATCGTTGAAAAGTGAACAATTTACCACGAAATCGTTCCTTAGCAGGAGTGAAAAACTGTCAAAAAATAAATATGACGTGTAAATTGTTTGAACTATTTCTATATTTTGATCAATTATCTAATCCTGTATTCCATCCTGTTTATCAAAAATCTTCTTCTCCTTTGTTAACAAAGTCATTCAGACTCGCTTGTCTATTTGAATGTACATGGTCACGAAAAGTCAAACGAGGATCTAGCATTCCTGGCAACCCTGAACATTTTGATATTTCTTCGTAATAAAAGCAATTGTATTCATTAGTAAATATTTGTGAAATACAAGTATTAATTATATATTTGAGTAATGATTTGCTTTCATAGAATATCCAGAAATAAGAAAAATATCACAAAAATTGGCATAAACAATAAATAATTATATATACAAGATGTATGATTGATACATGTAGATGTGTGTAAATTGTGTATTTTTGTTATACAGGCTGCTATGATGTTGAAAAGACTGGGAGTTGAAAATGTAAAGGTAAACAATTTGACACAGTGGTAATTCATTTAAACATTCTGTCTGATACAATTTTCACGTTTATTTTTTTTAACTTTGTTTAACACGTATAAGAGGAAGGTAAATTCAGAGAACAAGATGTTTAAAAAGGCTTTGTATATTCCACATTTGTAACAGAAAACATATATTTGCAGTTCAGCAGTTAAACATAGACAAGCAATTTTTTTATTTTGAGTAAGAGATTCAATAATAAAAGTTCATTATTTAAGGTAGGAGGTACCTAAATCTGCTAAATTATTGAAATTTTACATGCGGCTAGAATATTCGAAACTGCATCTAAATATCGAAAAAATTTCACATTTAGCTTTTAAATTTCTTCAGTAAGGTTGATTTAAAATCCTTAAAATAAAAGTCTTTTACTATAGATTTCATATAAAAAACTGCCTAAAAATCGGTTTAAATCTTCATTTCGCAAAAACTAGTACCTAGAATTTTCTTATAAATGATATGTTATTGCTGTGAACTTTTTCGTTTTAATGATACTAAATATATATGAAGACAATATCTGTCAGTATGTAAGACTGTTTTATAGTTATCAATGTTATGTTTTATAATTACTATTTGCTTAGATTATTTTTGAATGAATACTAGTAAGTTAACATCGAACCAACAATATTTCATACATTTAGATTTTTTTATTGTAATAATATACATGTATTTATGAATAGTATATTTAAAAACAAAATTTTGATTATTCACTGTATTTATTATTGATATTCTAGTATAATATGCAGTATATTTTCCCTGTTGTAGCTTTCAGACTATGAACTTTGTATAGCTGTAAATCTAGTTGATCCAAGTGCTATGACTGTTTGTTGGGGTGATATCGGAGGATTAGAAGATGTCATCCAACAAATCAAAGAAAATGTCATATTTCCATTCAAGAGGAGGGAGCTCTTTCTCCATTCAAAACTTCTTCAGCCACCAAAAGGTAAGAGACTCGATGATGAATATCCGCTCAAGGGCAACTTATCAGATTGGCAGCTTTGCAGTAGATTTTGGTACTAGATTTCATTTGTCAGTACTTTTATAATAATAGATTTATTTTTTCCATGGATATTTAAAAAATTTGTGTATGTAGTAAAAATTCATGTTTTGAGGACAACAAATTTCATACAAAATTTGGTAAGATAAAAAAATTAAATGATATACGAAAAGAAGATATACAAGTATCTGTCTACTCTACACAGAAATTCTGATATTTTTTGTAAAAGCTGAGTGCATCAAACTTTTAAAATTTTATAGGAATGTTGCTGTATGGACCACCTGGTTGTGGTAAAACTATGATTGCCAAGGCCACAGCTAAAGCTGCAGGTAAATATATTACCGCCCCTGTACACAGTGGGGGTGCATTTAGCAAATTGCACCCCCCTGTGAAAACCATTATTTAAGTAGATTTTTTTTAAACATTGACTATTGAGGTTAAAAAATTGTAATTACTTCACTTGTCTTCATAACTTCTTCGTTAAAGTTCTGATAAAAAATCAACGCTCTTTATAATATACACAACAATGTCAATCCAACATTTGTTAATGTTTATACGTATATCTTACGCGTCCCCCAAATTCCTCGCAGAGAAAAATTCGCACCCCCCTCCAAAAAAGTCTGGGTACGGGCCTGTATTACAAAAGAAATTTTATTTGAAACTTAGCAGCATATGTAATAATGGATAAATAAAATACTGCCTGATACATTTTGTCAGATAATTTATTGTTTGACTAATTCACTTACTGAATAGTTTTTTGTTTGTTAACAAATTGTAAGAATTTTAGTATCAAATTTCTATATGATTATATTTTGCAGGTTGTAGGTTTATCAATCTACAACTGTCATCGTTGGTAGACAAGTGGTATGGTGAATCTCAAAAACGTGCAGAAGCTGTATTCTCATTGGTTAGTTCTTATTTTAAGGATTTTAAGAATTGAAAAGTTTTTCAAGACAAAACATTATTTTTGATTAAAGCTGATATAAACAAAAGGAATAACTATGTGATCTCATGTTAAAAAGATCACATTTCTTCTGTTTTATTTCTGTTAATGACTTTGTTTTTCAGTCATTTCTTGAAGACTATTTAAAACTTTAATAAATCAATTTTTTTGTCAGAGTGTTTCCAATGTTTAAAAAATTAGTGGTAATTTCACCAAATAACATTTAATAAATATATTTTATAGTATAATTGCTTTTGTTAATAAAAAAAAAATGTATAAAAAAATAGCTCCAGTAATTTATGTCTTTAGCTTTAGCGTGAATTCTGCCAGAAACTTTTTTTTATAAATGAATCATTATTTTGGAAAGTTTTGTCAAACTGGTGTATTGATTATTTTTATTTTCTTTCCATTTTAGGCAATAAAGCTTCAACCATCAATAATTTTTGTAGATGAAATAGGCAAGTTTATATTTTCTGCTTTAGGAGATGAACTTTTCTATATGAAACATAACTCAACAATTGTATGATTTTTTTCCATATGGTTAATTTGATATACATTCATATATTAATTTATTATTTTTTGTGTTAAACTAGTGAGAAACCTTAACCCAAGTTCCCTAGGGGAGATAATAGATATTAACAAAGGAAGAAAATGTGAATTACTTCCCTTAGGTATCTTGGTTAAATGAATAAATAAATTTTCAGTCCTACTAATTTTGATGTACTAAATGTGTTATGACAAATCTCATCCTTCATAAAGAAATGAAAAATTAATATTTTTTATTTAATGAGATTTTGATGAATTGTGTATTTTTCAATTTGATATACGCTTCAACATAAAAAATCGTATTGTAGAAGAAAAGTTTAAGTAAAATGCGCATAAAAAAAGATTTTCAAAATTGCATGTTTTTAAATTATATTTTAATTTTACATGTAGATTCCTTCTTAAAGTACAGATCCTCAAATGACCACGAAGCTACAGCAATGATAAAGACACAGTTTATGAGTTTATGGGATGGTATAATAACGGACCCAAATTGTCAAATAATGATTGTAGGAGCTACAAACAGACCACAGGATGTTGATGCAGCTATTCTTAGAAGGATGCCTTGTCAGTTTAAGATTGGCAAACCTGTGAGTTGTTTTACATAGTTGTATATGCATATACACGCATATATAGCGGAAGCAAAAATATTATAAATTACCATATTTTTTAAATAGTGAATTGTTTTATGTTTTGCTGACTAATGTAACCAGAAAGCACAACCCCCTCTATTTCCTTTGATGAAATGAAAGTCTGTCCTTAAGGTGTCTGATAACAGATTTAGAAATCCTGATCAATCAATGTTTATGTTTTTTATCATAGCTGAAAATACTCATTACCGTAAAATCTCGTATTTATTTTTCAGCCTATTTATTCGTAACTTTTAGAATTTTGTGGGAAAATGTATTTTTTAAAATCTCTATTTTTTCGTCACTTGCGAAGTTTTCAAATCGTGATCATTGTGAAGTCGGAATTTTCAACATTTATCAAAAACTGAATAAGTTCTTGTCAGCATCGAGTCTTCTATATCCTCAAAACAAATAAGTTTATTCATCCAAAACATGAAAAATATTGTTATAAATACAAAATTTTAAACAAATTTAATTGACTTTTTGCACCTGGAAGTAAGGTTAAGATAGTGACAACAAAAAAAGTTTGGTGTAACTACGCTTCCGATTTTGTGTTTGATAACGAGGATAAAATTTTAATTAATATTACAATATTAAACATATTCTACTTAATAATTCCTTTTCTTTAACCTTTATATTGAATTGACATTGATCTTATATGAAGACCAAAGAAACAAATTAAAGAAATATTCATTAGGTTCCATTCCGAATCCGGATTATGACCACATGTTGCCCACATGTCAAAACATGGCAGGTCGTTTGAAGTTTTGGATTTAAAATGGCAATTTTCATGAATATTAGATGAATTCATGAAAAACAAATGAAGAAACAACTCAAGAAGTATGGGCTTTAATTTTGTCCTGTTATACTTACCATTCGTTAACAAATCAATCTACTGGAAGACAACAACGATGCTACAACAACAAAAAACTATTTTTTCGTCACTTTTTCAAATTTCCTAAAAAATAGGTGATTTTTAGTGACGAATAAATAGAGATATTAAGGTATATATTATTTATATTTGTTCTAACAGGCTAAAGAACAGAGAAAACACATAATGAAAATAATACTTGAGGGTGAACAGGTAAATTTAGAGTTTTACTTGAGATGTTTATTTTGTTTGATGAATGTAGTTTTCTTTAAAACATGAATTATTTCCCTTCATAGGGATTACTATTATAGTTAATTTTTTTTTGTAACTACAGTGATTAATGTTTTTGTTCTGTAAAGGCAAATATTGTATTTGGCATAGAATGGCTCAAAATAGTAAAAAATCAATACCTTCATGGATATATTGGAAATATTCATTTCATTACATTAGAAGTTTTTTTCATAGATTTTCACAAAAATTCTTGCTAAGTTTGCATATTTGTTATGCTATAATTGAACTGTAGTATAGATTTTGATGGCTGTGACAAGTATGCTTATTTTCTAGTTTACCTGATTGGTCATTTGGGTTTTATGCACTCTTTCATCTAATAGATGTATAATTACATTTTAACAGTTTATCATTCAACCTGGCCAAATGACGTTTTCCTAAAGTAAGTGTGTGCAAATTTATTGATAGAAAGATTTGCAACAAATTCCAAGAAAACATGTCAGATTAAAACAGAAAAATATACATTAAGTGTATTTCAAAACATGTTATCTAGTGTCAAAAACTGTTAAAAACTTGACTATGTTTACAGATAAATTATGTAGACTATAACAAATTAGGAAATGAGACTGATGGATTCTCAGGCAGTGATTTGAAAGAAGCCTGTCGACAAGCAGCATTATATAGGGTACATGAAGTTTTGGAGGAATACAGAAACTTAAACGGTAGTGATGCATTGTAAGTATTTTTTTATGAAAACTAAATACATTGGATCATTGAACTCAAAACTGAAATCTCTCAGAAACATATGGTATATCATTTATTTTGTAGTCTTGTTAACAAATTGCTTTAATTCAAAACCTTAATTATTCAAACCAAAAGAAAATTGAATTCCAGACAATAAATGACTAAGTGATTCTTCAAGATGTCCAGAATGATTCATATAACATAACATTGTAGTACACTGTTTTTCTTGTATTGATATTATGTTGCTACTGTCATGACTGTTTCCCTGTTTTGATTTCAGTGAGCTGCTAAACCAACATAAAGGTAGAATCTACAAAATTCATACTTAAATCATTTCTGGTTAAAAAGAAATATAATTTATTGTCATCATCTATTGTGATCTGGATAGCTTACATTTTTTAATCACTAAGGTTTATAGAAACAAAAGTTAATTCTTTTTATGGGTCAACATGAGTATTCTGGGTAGTTTGTCTTTGAATGATCACTAGCATGTTGCTCTGAGGGTGCAAGTTTTAAATTGAAGTTGTTGCAAGTTGTGTTTGACTCTGATCTTAATATCCATGTTTTCCACAGAGGGACAGTGGTTCTCAATTTGTACTCTTGTTCAGTGTAGATGGCACTACGAAGGGACTGTGAATTCAGTTATTATTATTGTTTGTGGTTTGTAGATGAAGATATATTTGTAAGTTCTTAACTTTGTAAATCTAAATTTTTTAAATGGAAGATACAAGAAACAAGTGTTTTATAGTCATATTTTGAGCATACTCAACAATAAACTATATTTAGGTCCTGAACTTTTCATATTTGGTTGGATTCTTGAAATCCGTTGATTTATTGACTTATAAAATCCACAAAATTGGTGCAACAAATAATTAAGTGTTTCACAGTATATAGTGTTCATAAAACAAACAGTCACTGTAATGATGAAACTAAAATCCTTGGTGATTTTTTAAAGTGGGAGTTTACGACCATCTTTCATTGCTACTGCCCATTCTGTTGGATTCTTCATAACTCTGATGTAACATTTGGGATCGGAAGGTGATAGCAGTAAATCGACAATTGAAACGAGAAGGCTACTGTGTTACTTAATTTTTTCATTTTGTAATATAATGAAAATTGTTTATTAATCATTTGAATCTTAATTCGCGATTATTTTGAACAGCTTTACAAATTGATTGATTTGGTGTATTCTGCGGAGTAATACAGAAAGTGAAAAATTAATCTCTGCGCGATCTGCATGCAAAGATTTTCTCTGTCTAACATCACTTGCTAGGTACGGAATTATTAAATTCTTCTCCGTGAAAAGTTTTTGGCAACCCGAAAAAGTCTTCCGATTGGCTGTTTAACATCTTCCAGTCTCGGGCTTCCAGTCTTTAATTTTGGTATCGTGGCATCAAAGATCATCAAAGTTTGATTTTATAAAGAATGGGAATACTGAATCTAAAAATAACGAAGAAGGGTTAAAATAGTTTCAAAATGATGTAACAGAGCACCATCTAAAAAAAGTAAAAAAAATCAAGAATTGGTTGAAATTGGAGAAATGAATTTCTTTGGCTGAGAACTGAAAAGTTTTGATGTTTTGCACTGTATGCGAGAGACACAAAGCTTTATCCTTTTCTATTTAAATCCTTTCTGAGATGGTCCTTTCTATAATAAAAAGTAATCTAACCAATCAGAATTTGCTTTGCTGTTCATGTCCTTCACCTAACGATATATAAACAATACACGTTACCGAAATTACTGGAATGTTCATTGCATCTGCTGATTACAACTGTTAATTGAAACTGATTTGACAATATCTTGTGACTACCTTCTTAATCATAACAGAAACCATAGAGAAAGATGCTATTCATTAATCCAATAAAAAGCATACTTCACACAAACATTTCACAGTTTCACCCAAAATTTTCGGGTCTTAGCGTTTTTTCATGCAAAAATAAAAAATTTACCACAACCACTGTAAAATCAACGATATTTTCAGCTATTAGGTTAGTATTTAGGTAAGAAGGTGATCCATGTGAAATTATACACAATAATTTTAAGTTCTGATGTTTGACTCGTCTTTCTGCCTTGCCACTGGGCCATGTAGGCTGTGATGATGAAATTTTGAACTTTATTACATTTTTGAAATTTGTTCGATGTTTAGAATGTAATCATTTGCTTCAATTAGTTATATTTCTTTGTTTCGAATGTAATCGGGAGGTCATTCGCATCATAACATACTTTGGCATTCTTTGTTTACAATTCTAATATGACCTTCTTCAAACGCTTTCGGTCTACATCCATGGTAAAACATGGATAAATTGGTTCCAACATCACAAACGCCGGACCACTTGTTTGACAACGTCATAGTAATGTTTCCCACAAGCTGTATCGACGTCATAATATAACTTGCATTGTGTAATGGCGTCTTTCGTTTCTGAATACCTATGTTGCAGCATTTCAAAATGTCGTAGAAACTGTCCTATTAGAATGGAAATAATTCGTGGCAAAATATTTGGCATAAATGGCATACCTGTGGTAAACATAACTATAGATCTTGGATAGAAAAAGGAAAAAGAGATCAGACACAAGATAAATTCCACAGTTAAGTTTGAATGCAACCTTTAAATGCTTTCATGCAAAAAAAAGTTTTCGGAATCCTGAGAACAGGTCATGATCTTTTAAACACTGTATTTCATTATGTCAGATTAATTTAGTAAGATTTCAAATGACCACTTTCCTCAGTGCTGTAGGCTCTTTGATTTCACAAAACAGTCATACATTTTACCTTTATGTTGGTTTAGCAGCTCATTGAAATCAAAACAGGGAAACAGTCACGACAGTAGCAACAACATATTTGTTATCAATACAAGAAAAGTGGTGTACTACAACATTATGCTGTTGTTTTCCTGTGGTGACATTAATGGATTTGGACAACTGTCATTTCAAAATGCTCGATTCTAAGAGTTATGGAATAAATTACAATGTCATAGTATACTTGTATATAAAACAAAAGACAAAAGTAAAATAACTAATTAAAGTCTATTAACTTCAGTCAAATGTGCTTCCAGCATTGTTTAATACAAAAATGTAATTTGATTTCAGTGAGATTCCCACATCAGATCTTCGGGATATGACCATGAGTGACCTTGAATATGGAGTAAATAAAGTAAAGGACTCAAAAGAACTTATGGCTGGAAGTCTATCACATCCCTTGTTAGATTAATTAATATACTGTACTCGTTTAGATTGCACATATTTATTGACTACTTAAATGTGTATGTTCATTATATATGTCCCATAATTATTTATTTCATGCACAGAAAATTTTTAAATAAAATTTTAAGGACATGTGAAAATAGCTTGAACTTAATTGCAAAAATGGAATAAATTGTTGTCATAAAATGTGTGTCGACTTGATCTGGCCTGAAAATCAAAGTTTATGTTTTGTCATGCTGAGATAAATAAAACAAGGTGTTTTATGTGGAGCATGATTTTGTTCATATTTGGCATCTTGGGTGCGCCTAACCTGAACATGTTGATATTATGCCCAAATTATACTGAGTTTACAGTTGATCAGTTTTAGCAGGAGTTATTGCTCTTTTCATAACTGTTGACTGAATATCTTGTGTTAGCAAGTAGTCATTCATTCCACGGCAGATTTTGTTAATTTTTGATATGGTGTGACCCAAACATGGGCATAGTATACTTATTTCCCATTTGATAAATTTTTGCAAGAGATATAGCCCTTTTCATATCTGACTGACTATCTTGTGTAAGCAATTAGTCATTCATCTTTCATCATATTTTATTCATATTTAGTAAACGGTTTGGGATAACCTGAACATACACATACATGTATTTTACCAATTTAATGGTTGATTGATTTTTGTAAGTGTTATTGCAATTTTCATATTTGTCTGAATATCATGTTGGTACATGTATGTGAGCATCTAGTCATTCAGATTTTTGCCGATTTTGTTTATATTTTCACAGTTGTGTGGATTGTTGGTTGGATTTTGCAAGAATTATTAACCCTTTTCATTTCTGTCTGAATATCTTACATGTATATACTCCACAAGTTGTTTATCTTTGGTTTCAAGCAATTCTGCAGTTTTGTAGATTTATGTAGGTTTCAAAGACTAAAATTATCAACCGATGAAAGACAAGAACTGCCCATGATGTCAATGTTTGTTGCCTGACCAGGACGAAATGAGGAAACTTTGTATAGAACCTCCTAATTAGATGATTTCTGTCAAGTTTCGTTCCATTTGGCCAAGCGACTTCAGAGAAGATTTTTTTTATATCAGCCAATCAGAAACAAGAACTCCTCATGGCGGCCATATTCATATTCCAATCGTGACAAAATGAGGAAACTTTATAAAGGACCTCCCACATATGCTTCCTGTGAGGTTTCGTTCCATTTGGCCAAGCAATTCTTTTATATAAGCCAATCAAAAACAAGAACTGCCAATGGTTACCATATATGTACTCCGATCGGGATGAAATAAAGAAATTTTGTAAAAAACCTCCCATAGAAGTTTCCTGTCGAGTTTCGTTCCACTTGGCCAAGCAGTTCCAGAGATGAAAGACAAGAACTGCCCATGATGTCAATGTTTGTTGCCTGACCAGGACGAAATGAGGAAACTTTGTAAAGAACCTCCTAATTAGATGATTTCTGTCAAGTTTCGTTCCATTTGGCCAAGCGACTTCAGAGAAGATTTTTTTTATATCAGCCAATCAGAAACAAGAACTCCTCATGGCGGCCATATTCATATTCCAATCGTGACAAAATGAGGAAACTTTATAAGGGACCTCCCACATATGCTTCCTGTGAGGTTTCATTCCATTTGGCCAAGCAATTCTTTTATATAAGCCAATCAGAAACAAGAACTGCCAATGGTTACCATATATGTACTCCGATCGGGATGAAATAAAGAAATTTTGTAAAAAACCTCCCATAGAAGTTTCCTGTCGAGTTTCGTTCCACTTGGCCAAGCAGTTCCAGAGAAAAAAATTTGTTTTAATCAACCAATGAGAAACAAGAATTGTCTATGGCGGCCATGTTTTTTGACCGATTGGGACAAAATGATGAAACTTTGTAAAGAACCTCCCATAGATGCTTTCTGTCAAGTTTCGTTCTATTTGGCCAAGGGATTTCAGAGGAGAAGATTTTTTTATATCAACAAATCAGAAACAAGAACTGCCCATGGCGGCCATGTTTGTTGTCTGATTGGGACGAAATGAGCTATCTTTTTAAAGGACCTTACATAGATGCTTCCTGTCAAATTTAATTCCATTTGGCCCAGTGGTTTCAGAGGAGAAGATTAAAATGTGAAAAGTTAACGGACGACAGACGGACGAACACCAAATGATGACAAAAGCTCACATGGCCTTTGGCCAGGTGAACAAACAGTAATTATGCCTCTTAAATCAATGTTGGAAAAATCTCTCAGATTGTGTAACCTTTCGTCTTATTTTTTATCTTGACCTTTCTGCAACTTTCAATTTAAACAGTAATTTATAATGGTGTTCATTTGCTTTTTTTATAATGCTCCAGTATTGCAAGAGTTATTTTCTCGTGTACAAGCACGATTTTGGGAAATGAATACAATACTCAGAAAATGTGTTCCTTTTAATTTTTTAAAATGTTTCTAAAGTAAGATTTGCACATCTTCATTATTTATTAAAATGATCAAAATGACAAGGTTAAATATGAAAAATAGCATTTAAATTATTTGACTGACAGACCTATACTTAACGCTGACATTCATAACTGTTCCATTATACTGATTTTGATGCACAAGATGTGCCCATATCATCCACTTATGATCATCAGTTTTGCTCAAGACCTAAAATTTTGAAAGCTGAAAGAACAACCCAAATTACTGAAAATACTTGTTAAATGTTCCATTGTCTGATCTAAAGCAAATAATTACAGGTCAGATTGTTTAAGCAATCATATCAACCACAGGCCATGTATTTTTATGAAATCAGATAACACATTGGTTTTAACTTTTTTATTCTCATAAACATAAAATTTCAAAATACAAATAGTAAACAAATATATAAATGCACTTGTCAAAATTATCACAGCAACAGCTTTGTATATAAAAACACATAAATAAACTTTCTATCATTAAACATAAATGTTAGGAGTCTCAGCAATACTCACAAAGACACCTTACAAAGACGATTCATATGTTATTGTAGATATAAATTTTTCTGGTTTAGTAAAAAGTAGTTGATTTGTGGTTATGAAAGAATAAAACTTTACTAAATTTTTTAGAGGGAAACACCCATAATTCATAAAGTTTTTGTACACCTAACACCTTTCAAAGCAGTTCTAGCTCAAGTGTAGCTCAGTCCTTTTAAATCCTTAATTGTCTTAATTTTTTTACCAGCAAATAATTTGTTAGAAACATCAAACTTTTTAAACATTTTATAAATTTCCATGACCCTATGCTTTAACTCAGATTATGATTTCATGAATTTTGCAAAATATATGCAAAAATCAAAGAATTTCCCTAATACATCCACACAGAAAACTTTTTACATGGGAGATAACTCTAAAACTTACAAAAATATATCTGTTCTGAACATGAAAAGAAACCTTTATAGAAAGCTGCAGTATATTTCCTCACAAAATATAAATTAAAAACGGCTGATGTGAGACATCAGGAGACAAAAACATAATTTTCTAACAACCATGTTAGACACAATACAAA